>JAVMKO010000001.1:124010514-124376271 GCA_032164245.1 Sternotherus odoratus
TTGTGTTACCCTATCTCCCCCATCTCACCCTGACCTACTTGTCTCATCCACTGTTGTCTAGTCTGCTGGGCTGTAAACTCTCTGGGGGGGGGGGATGGTGTAATTTTCTATATGTCTGTAGAAAAATGGAGACCTGACCTGGCTACTGCTACAATATAAATATTAAATAATAACTCCACATTTAGGACACACTTGTTTGGTAAATGACTACAGTGAAATTACCAACCAATTATTAATAGAGAAACAGAATTTTACTGCTTCAAACTTTTTCTAGTTCCCCAAAGACTTGACCATATATATTTCCATTTGGAGCTGACCTCAAAGGTTGTGCTACACTCTGCCCAGGCCTATCTCCACACAGCTCCCAAAGGCTGAGGTCTAGTCCTCTGCTGTGGCTTCAAAGGCAAATAGGTTGTATAAATCGGCTTCCTAGGAGCCTCTGCTCCTCTAGTTGGATCTAACTGAAGCTTCTGCCTCTCCTCAGGGGACTTGAGCTCTTAGGGTCTGTCTGTACAGCAAATGAAGGTGCAGGTAAGCAAGCCGAGTATGTCCAGAGGTCCCCAGCATGCTTGTATTGAGGAGGCTACCCCTTCAGAGGGAGGGATAGCTCAGTGGTGGGGGAGGAAGGATGGCTCAGTGGTTTGAGCATTGACCTGCTAAAGCCAGGGTTGTGAGTTCAATCGCTGAGGGGGCCATTCAGGGATATGGGGCAAAAATGAGATTGGTCCTGCTTTGAGCAGGGGGTTGGACTAGATGACCTCCTGAAATCCCTTCCAACCCTGAGATTCTATGATACATTTTCACTGCTATTGTTACCCCGTTAGCTAGATTAAAGATAGTGCAGGAATGCCTACTGTGCTAAAGTGACACCTTCGTTTGCTGTATAGACATGCCCTTAGAATCAAGAAAATCAAGAGTGTATCTGAATCAGTAAAATAAAATTAACTAAGAGGAAGAAAACACACACAACAGGCTGATTCTCTCCCTGCTTTAGAGATGGCCTGGGGAAATGAGACAACATGGCAATTTAGAGAGGGGGACAGCAAAACTGAATTAGCAAAAGGAGAGAATGGCCAGAATCTTTCCTTGCTGTGTGGCACACGCCGATCTATCCTCCCCAAAGAAATATGCACATCGTCCAGGGCTGAGTACCTTTGCCTCACCTGCTCCTAAGCGATCTCTGGCAGGGTATGCAGATTTTCCCCTCAATAGCTCCAGCTCTCAATATATTAAAAAACTAATTGTAGTTACTTCTCAGATGTGTCTCTTGCTGCTAAAACCTGAAAGTCTAACTTTATAAGCAAAAACTCTTCTGGGTTGGGGGAGCTCTGTTTCTTTCTACCGTACGTAAACGTGAGGCTTAAACTCCCAAACAGTGTGATAGGGTCTCCTCAGTGGCTGCGGTTTGTAATTAGTCTGTGAATATAGAAATGGGGCAGTGATGAGTTTTTGTAGCTGCCAAGTTTCATACAAATTCTGTAATGGCATATATTGATAAACGTAAGCTTACAGTGGACACAGCCTGCCCTGAGCACTGATGACAGTAAGACATGAAGATGCACAATACATTTTATCTCTGTCTGGGTAGATCCTCAGGGGTGTCTGGGGACATAGCTGGGTGGAAGACGTTGACTGGGGAGATGGATAGAGGGCTACTGGGGCTCCAGGGGGATAGAGTTCATGAGCTCTTGAGGCATGGGGATCCCTGGAGACAGGTGAGTGTTTGAGTAGCTGGTGCGGGGAGGAGTCGGGGCAGGCACAGGCCAGCCTGGGGCCAGTATCAGGCTCCACACCTTGTGCTTTTGCCATCCTTAACCCCTTGTTTTTCTCTTTTGATGTCCAGGTATTTGTATTTGCTTTTCTCCAACGATGATCTCCTGCCTTTAGACAACTGGGTTTTTAACACAGAAGCTCATCCCTTGCCTGTTTTACATTTAGCCAACACCACACTTTCAGGAAATCCTGCTTATCGATAAAAACAGCTCCAGGAAGAGGAGGAGAGACTGCACTCAGCTGTGTTTTGTTTACATGGACCACTTGAGATTTTAGGCTGGAGAGGAGACAGACACTGGTTAATCTGAGGCAGGGGGAGAAACAACCTCTGCCCCCAAAGCTCTTCAACCTGTAGATAAGTAAACTCTGAAATAATTCCTTTTTATACATGACCAAAACACGCTACTGAGGCATTTGCAGGACAGAGACCTTGTGTGCTTTGAACCCGAACAACAGAGTGGAGCCTGTTGTTAGATATAGAGTCCAGCAGCCAAAGGAACAACAGGCTTCCTGGCCCGGGGCTGAAGTCTGCTGTTGCTGGCCTTCGGAAGAAACTGCACACTTGTCTCCTACTCAAATGGGATGTATTCCAGAGACTAACACATTTGGTTTTTCTTTCTATTTTGATGATGGCATGAGCAAAGCAACAACAAAAAAGCAACGCAACTGCACCAGCAGCACCAAGATTTGAAATTTTTTCTGTACCTGTCTGAATTTTCTAATCTGCATCTGTTTGCCGAGACTGGCAGCCATTCCCAGTGCCTCTCAGACCTTTGCCTCCTTTTCATTTACCCCCTTCATAACAAAGTCCAAAGACCTGTGAAGCACAATCACACCTAGAGAACAGTTAACAAGCATATGTTTCTGTAACGTATTGTGCTGTTAGTTCACCACACAAGATATGGGCACCGAGCACGGAAGACACTAAGTGTCCTGTTCCCCTTGATGACCAATCCTGTCATATGGAAAGGCCACACTCCCTTATATCAGTCCTTTTCTGCCACTTCCACAAAGATAACCACAGAAATTGCCCATCCTGGTTTATGTGGCAGACTGCATCACATTCACTGGGACACACTTCCCTTTAGGTGAGACACAGTTGTGTTTCATTGCATGTCATTTGTCCATGCAATGTGTGGTTTTCCTTGACTCATGCTTTTCTTATTTGGACAATGTTCAAAAATCCTGCTTTGTAAGTCAGAAGTCTTGCCTTGGTTTTTGAGGTGTATGGCAAGAGACCAAAACTGCCTCAGATTTGGTTTATTAAAACAAGTTTTATCCGGGCCATAAACTGCCGCAATGCAAAGCCAACCTGAGATTCTCTCTGGAAACATGGTAAAATCTATTATACACCAATGGGAGAAGAGATATCAGGATGTATGAGATTTTATATACCACATAACTCTACTTAGTAAGGCTTTTACCTGCATACATTTGGTCTAGTTGTTACATAACTGTCTTGAACTGGTCCTGCCCTGAATGCCCGGGACTGGACTAGAGAGCCTCTCGAGGTCCCTTCCAGTGCTACACTTCTATGATTTCCTCTGGATATTGCTAGCTGAAGTAGCCCCACTGTTCTGAGTTTAGGCCCAACAACATCACTTAACGGGGTAGTGCATTTTAGTCTTCACTTATATCATAGGTGCCCTGACTCTTGTCTCCCATTACTGAGACTCTCTTCTCATCTATAGAATAGACTCCTGTGCACTCAGAAATAACTCCTGTTAACATCACTATGGTTTGTTTAAAGTGAGTTTCACTTGCTGCTTTAATTTCTAAACATTTCCTTTCTTTCAGTTTTTCTGCTTAAGTGGGCAGCTCTTTACCATGCATCCTGTCTTGCTGACGGCTTACTAGAGAAGGTCTTAAATCAGTATTGCATGCATAGACTGGAATCAGATTTTTGGTTACGTATTTTCAGTGTTTCCTTTCCAGTCAGTTGGCAATAAAACAATGTTATCGAAGATGGCTTATTCTATTAAAAGCATACATAAGATTCATGCTGTTAGGCAGACCCAAAGGCTACCATTCCTCAGTGAGTAGAATAGGGTATTGCTTGTAAGTAAGTATTTCCACATACCTTGGCACCAAATTTCCAACCTGTTTGAGATCTTGGAAGAGTCTCCATTTTGTTTTCTCAAAATACAACGAAAGGGCAAAGTACCCCATTGTGGGCTATATTTATTTAAAGAAACTCAATCTTCAAAAGCAAATCACCTCTCCCCCTCCCTCCCCCCAGCCCCACCACCTTGAGAGCTAAAAAGGATTCTTGCTCACCTTTTTTACTGTTCTTCACAGCTCCCAAGATCCTTTCCCCAGTGTGACTGTCCCTGAAGCTGAGATGGGGCTGGATGTAGATCATCCTGAGGTGTTTCTGCCCTCTTCACACCAGCAGGATGAACATGCTGCCTTTACAATAATCATGTTATAGCTATGTCAGTTCACAGCAGAGGGACGTACTATTATTACAAGGCAGCCAGCCATGAAACACCTTTGTCTTTGATTCCTGTGACATTTTAAATTATTAATGTATTTATTATTATTTAATCGCAGTACTTTATTCCCCTCGTGGCAATTTAAAGAGAGGTTTGGGGTTTTTTTGTTTTTGTGGTTTTTTTTGCTTTGACTGAGTTTTAAGCCCCTGAAAATGAGCTTTCTAGAATGAGAACCTGGCCACAACAGGAACTCCAAGATGGGATGGAGACAGGAAAATGCAGCCCACTGAGCGCTATAATGAGCTCCAGGGCCACCTTCATCTTTGGTGCACAGTAGTGTCTTGCAGAACACTGTCCCCCTCAATATGCAATGTCTCCTCTTGGCCTGAGTGGCCTGTCTGCAGTCTGCTCCATTTTGTATATCTAAAGTAGCGTTTAGTTTTTCCATTTTTAGTCCCCAATTCAGCAGAGCACCTAAGCCTGTGGCTGTGGCCTTAATGCACAGACTAAGAACCATGCATGGAAAGAGAGGATGGTAGAACCACTGACTTGTGTGGTGAGAGTCCCACCATAATGCTAAGTTTCCTTTACTCCTCTCTTTGATATTAATGTAAAGATTGAAAAATCGTCCCCTTGTCTTGGCAATTCTAATGGTATACTCTAGGAACAAATGTTATCCAAATGATTGTCGCCAGATTGCAACTTTAGTTTAAGTGGAGGAAGAAAGAGAGCTTGGAGAACACTGAATGCCAAGAGTTTTTATCATAGTACTAATTACTCAATTACTGTAATTTGCAGCACTAGTAAAAAAAAATTAATTTGAAAAAAGTCTAATGAATGTAGTAAATAATTCTGATTCAAGTAATTGTTTACTTCAGATTAAAATAAACATTCTTTATTACTGCCACAAAATGTAATTTTTGAATTAGAAAGTAATGACTAATTGAAGAGCTAATGCTTTTCCATTTTAATATTTTGTGGTTTAAATTGAGTTTTTCCAGTCCCAGATACACCTTATTGCCTTAGTTTTGTAAGTGTCTCTGTGTTGAAGGGGGACTGAGAAAAAACAGGGAGTCTTTAGTAACAGGCTTTAACCCAGCCAACCAAAACTCCTCTTGGGCAGTGGAAGCACAGAATGGCTGCCAGTCTCTTGAGAGAAAGGTCAAGGACAGAATTCTAGAGTCCCAAAAATAGAAACACCAAACCTCTCACTGATGTTTACTCTTTTCCCATCCCACTGGTATGAATTACAAAACCACCACTCAAATTAATTGCCTGTGTAAGTCTCACGGGGGTTAATTTGCTGCCACAAGAAGTATTTGAATTTTAGGTCCTGAGCCACTTCATGGCAAGGGGATTGTGATTTCCTCCAGTCAGATGTACAGTAGTGCCATTTCTCTGCTGGTTTTTACCATATCCCAATTTAGAATGCAATCGTCCATCTCCCTCAAAGCTACTAATGTGCTGCCTCCTAGAGTAATACATTTTGTGAACTAATTGCTGTATCCTTCACGCATTGCAGCATTCTGGACTGACCCCAGAGCAGAATGAGTTTGGCTGTAGTGAGTTCTGAGTAGGATGTCCATAACTGCCAGACTTCAGGTGGTAGGCTTTTTCTCAGCCCTTTGTAGAGCTGGGATACTGACCTGCAGCCTGGAGTTAGTTACAACCAAGAGCTCAGACTCTGTTTTCTGCTCTGTTTTCTGTTGGGTACATGTGGCATACTAGGACATTGTCACTTTCATTCTGATGCTGCTGATTTACAGACTTTTTTGAAGGTATAGCTACTTATTTTTTTAACAGAGTAATATTTTAGTGTTAGTTGTCTCCAAGTCTTGTGCTATATCTTCTAACCAAACAAACATAGTTCTGGCTTTCATTCAAGTGGCTGCTGTCTTGGTTGGCAATTTCTACAGCACCCTGTGTTCTTATAGGAAGAAACAAGGGCAGAAAACAAAAGTGTGAACTTGTGGCAAACTGGCTGTGCGAAAGAGCCTGGAGATCCCAAAACTGTCTGTTTTCTGTTTGCATGCACTCAAGGTACGAATGTGCACTCCACGTCCCCATCAGGCCTCTGTAGGCCAGGATTCACCAGGAACAAAGGCATTATTTTTTAAATTTTAGGCCTGATTTTCAGAGGGGCTGAACATCTGCAATTCCACACCTAACCGCTCCTTTCTTGGCTTTGGTCCTTTACTGAATAAAGCTAAAATGACATTCCCGCTGCTCACTTACTGCACAAAATGCTCCTTAAAACTCTTATTGAAGATTTTTGTAGATACAATTATAGCTATTCTGGAGATCCAGAGAACAAACCTGAAGTCAGTGGAAAGTGAGAGAGAGTTCTGTGGTTCCCAAGTCAGCTCAGGGTGTTTAGGTTCCTCTGCTCCAAACCTTAAAAGATAAGCCTCCATGCACTGCCCCTGCTACCTCTCATTCCTTGGTGCGCACTCTGATCCAGTGTTTTCCAAACTTTTGAATGCTGGAAAAACAAAACCAATCACACTCTTCCGGGAGCCCTGCCATTTGTTGTTAAAGGCCTATAGATTTTAATTTATACACCATCTGGGCTTCCAGCTAGTTCTTCATGCTCCTCCCCTTGTCTCTTGAAAATGCTGGTGTAGAGCTTCATCATAGGAGATTTCCTCTCCTTTCCTACCTAGTGTGGTGAGCAATGAAATGGTTAACAATGTGGACATTTAAAGCATCATCCCTGGGATCTGAATTAGCATTCATTGAAATACATGGGGAAGTTCACACTTCAGAGCTATTCTTTCATGCTCTCTACCAACTCAGGCCAACATCTCTGTATTAGATACACTTAGGGCTTGGTTACACTTGCAGATGTAGAGTGCTGGGAGTTAAACCAGCCTTCGGAGACTTCAGCAGAGAAAACGCTGCCGTGTATTTACACTGTCAGCTACAAGAGCACTGGTGTGGCCACATTAGCAGCTCTTGCAATGCCACAAAGAGCAGTGCATTGTGGTAGCTATTCCAGTGTACAAGTGGCTGCAACGTGCTTGTCAATGGGGGGAGGGAGGAAAGTGTGTTGTGTATATGGGGGGGGAGAGGCAGTGGGGTTCTGAGGAACTGAGAGCATAGCAGCTTGCTGTCTTGTAAGTTCAGACAGCAGCAGAACCCCCTGCTCCTCCCGTCTCTCCCTCTCACACACACTGACAACAGCAGCATTCCACACCAATGGTTGCTTTGCCCCAGAGCAGATAAGAAGCCGGCTGTCTGAAACAGCACTTTGAAAGGGGCGTGCCTGCATCCGATTTCAAAACAATGAGAAGAGTTGCCACTTGGCTTCAGGGGATTATGGGACATTTCGGGAGGCCAATCACAGCACAGTAATGCAATAGCTCGTCCACACTGACACCGGGACGTTTCAGCTGGGGCGCAACAAGCTTTGTGCTTTTCATGGAGGAGGATTACCAAGAGCGCTCCAACTGTAGAGCCCAGGAGCTCTACGTGCCATGCCAGTGTGGACACCTCAGGGGCTGCTTTAATGCGCTCTAACTTGCAAGTGTAGTCAAGCCCTCGGGGTATGTCTACACATAAGCCACTCCAGCCGCACAATGTAGTGCATCAGTGAAGACACTATCTCCCCTTGGCATAGTTACTCTACCTTCCCAAGAGGCAATAGCTGTCTACATCAAGGATTAGGTCAGATTAACTGCATCACTTGGGTGTGGATTTTTCATACCCCTAAACAATGCCGTTATACTGGCCTAATTTCCTAGTGTAGACCAGGCCTTATTCCATGTTTCTAAGGTTTTCGCCACAATACCTAGAGACTGACTTTTTATTTTAAAGAAATGAAAGCTGATGGTCTGACTGCACTCTCACCAAAACCCTTCCACCAGTCCTTCGAATGCCATGTTTTGGGAAACATTACTCTGACCCAAAGTGCAACTCGGGCTCTCATACCAAGAGCAACCTGAGCTCCATTACTGGTTAATGTGTGCACCGTTCTTTAAGGGAGGGCAAGCACTGGCTTCTACAACCACTCTACAGTTACCCAAAAGGTTGGGAATCACAACAAGCGAGAGGAAATGCTGCATGGCTTGATTCAGTCAGAATCTGTTGCCTTTAATCCCTGTGACTCTTGGTGGACGTTGCACTGTCGTTCTGCCTCACTCACTTTGCATAAAGTTCATGGATTATTTTTCCTCTGAAACAACCGAGGGGTAAGAAACACCTTCTGATTTGGGAACCTTCTGGCTGCCTCCGACCTGGTACTTGCATATGTACTTTTTACAGATGAAAAGTAATATTGTATATAAAAAATATCAAATAAAGAATGTCTTTAAGTGAAAAAAGGCATGTGCTGTGTTCTTATTCTCCTTTCATAGCAATAGGGTAAGGCACTGGGCTGTGGACTGGTTTTCATTTTGCAGTCCTGTTGCTGCTATAGCATTCCACTCAAGCAGTTTAGTCAGGCACTTCCTCGCCAACGTTAAACATTCTTCAAGGTCCACTACAGTAGACTCTCGATTATCCAGGATGATAGGGAAAAAAATAATCCTAGTTAATAAAATCCTGGATAATCACCATCCATAGGAAACATGGGGAGTGGGGGTTGGTTCACCAGCCACCCTGCTCCAGGGGGAGGGGATGTTGGTTCACTGGCTGCCCTGCGCCCTGGTGGGGTTTTTTGTGTGTGTTTGGGGCGGCAACAAAGCCAGAGCCGGCCCTGCGAGTTATGTCTTTGTTTGTTTTTGACGTCCTGGTTAATCCACATCCTGGTTAACCCAATCCTGGATAATCGAGAGTCTACTGTATTTCAAACTAAGATTCCGACATCTCTTGGCTACCGTTAACAGATGATTTCCAAGTTTGGAATCTGTTCAGGATGCAGTCAAGCATACAGCAGCCCGGGCTTGTCATTTTACACAGTTATACCTTAAATTTTGATGTTTGTTTGAAAAGAAAAGAAATTAGCTAGGACTTGACACTGCGCTAGAACAGCAGATGGACTGGCCGTGATGTGTCCTCCAGTATCTAAATATCTAAGCAAATGCTTTGCCTCAGTCTTTAGTGAGGCTAATGAGGAGCTTAGGAATAATAGCAGGATGACAAATGGGAATGAGGGTATGGAGGTAGATATTACCGCATCTGAGGTAGAAGCCAAACTCGAACAATTTAATGGGACTAAATCGGGGGGCCCAGAAAATCTTCATCCAAGAATATTAAAGGAACTGGCACATGAAATTGCAAGCCCATTAGCAAGAATTTTTAATGAATCTGTAAACTCAGGGGTTGTACCGTATGACTGGAGAATTGCTAATATAGATCCTATTTTTAAGAAAGGGAAAAAAGTGATCCGGGTAACTACAGGCCTGTTAGTTTGACATCTGTAGTATGCAGGGTCTTGGAAAAAAAATTGAAGGAGAAAGTAAAGGACATTGGGTCAACAGTAATTGGGACAAAATACAACATGGTTTTACAAAAGGTAAACCTTGCCAAACCAACCTGATCTCCTTGTTTGAGAAAGTAACAGATTTTTTAGACAAAGGAAATGCAGTGGATCTAAGTTACCTCAATTTCAGTAAGGCATTTGATATGGTGCCACATGGGGAAGAATTAGTTAAATTGGAAAAAATGGAGATCAATATGAAAATTGAAAGGTGGATAAGGAACTGGTTAAAAGGGAGACTACGAGTTATACTGAAAGGTGAACTGTCAGGCTGGAGGGAGGTTACTAGTGGAGTTCCTCAGCGATCTGTTTTGGGACCAATCTTATTTAATCTTTTTATTACTGCCCTCAGCACAAAAAGTGGGTGTGTGCTAATAAAGTTTGCAGCTGACATAGAGCTGGGAGGTATTGCCAATACAGAGAAGGACCGGGATATCATCTAGGAAGATCCAGATGACCTTGTAAACTGGAGTATTAGGATGAAATTTAATAGTGAGAAGCATAATGTCATGCACTTCGGAATTAATAACAAGAATTTTAGTTATAAGCTGGGGACACATCAATTGGAAGTAACGGAGGAGGAGAAGGACTCGGTGTATTGGTTGATGCAGGATGACTATGAGCTGCCAATGTGATATGGCCGTGAAAAAACCTTGGGGTGTATCAGGTATTTCCAGTAGAGATAAGGAGATGTTAATACGGTTATACAAGTCACTGGTGAGACCTCATCTGGAGTACTGTGTGCAGTTCTGGTCTCCCATGTTTAAGAAGGATGAATTCAAACTGGAACAGGTACAGAGAAGGGCTATGTGACAGACCGCCTTCTCACCCCTCTCAGGAACAGGCAGGAAACCCTTCTTTTGCTCCAAACAGTGCTCTTTATTCTTCAGTGCAGGCCCCACCACCAATATATACAGCTTTGTACAGTTCTTCAACTTACAGCTCTACAGACTCTATATAGTCCAGCTCCACAGCTTACAGCATACAACTCTATACAGTTCTTAACATACAGCTCTAAATAGCTCTTCACACTCCACACTCTATACCAGTGATGGCAAACCCGTGGCACGCGTGCCGCTGCTGGCACGCCGAGCCATCTCTGTGGGCACGCCGTGACTACAGCCATACACTGTAGTCACGGCGTCGGCTCCCGCAGACTACATCTCCCACAGTTCTCTGGGGAGAACCCTCCCCAGAGAACACTGAAGCCACGCCCCCCGCTCTATCACCTGACACACGGACGTCACAGGAGCGACTGGGGCAGGGGCCTCGCTGGAGTCGGGTCATAGCAGCATGACCCAGCGAACAAGTAAGCGCCGGGGGAAGGCTGGGCTGGGAGCGGGGGTAAGCGGTGTGGGGGAGAGACCGGGCTGGGTGGGTCAGTTGGGGGGGGTTGGAGGGAAGGAAGTTTGGGGGGGAGAGACCGGGCTGGGTGGGTCAGTTGGGGGGGGTTGGAGGAAAGGAGGTTTGGGGGGGAGAGACCGGGCTGGGTGGGTCAGTTGGGGGGGGTTGGAGGAAAGGAGGTTTGGGGGGGAGAGACCGGGCTGGGTGGGTCAGTTGGGGGGTGGGTGGGAGGGAAGGAGGTTTTGGGGGGAGAGACCGGGCTGGGTGGGTCAGTTGGGGGGTGGGTGGGAGGGAAGGAGGTTTTGGGGGGAGAGACCGGGCTGGGTGGGTCAGTTGGGGGGTGGGTGGGAGGGAAGGAGGTTTTGGGGGGAGAGACCGGGCTGGGTGGGTCAGTTGGGGGGTGGGTGGGAGGGAAGGAGGTTTTGGGGGGAGAGACCGGGCTGGGTGGGTCAGTTGGGGGGTGGGTGGGAGGGAAGGAGGTTTTGGGGGGAGAGACCGGGCTGGGTGGGTCAGTTGGGGGTGGGTGGGAGGGAAGGAGGTTTGGGGGGGAGAGACTGGGCTGAGTGGGTCAGTTGGGGGGGGGGGGAAGTACAGGTTTTTTTTTGTTTGTTTTTTGGTTTTTTTTGTTTTTTTCAATAAAAAAAATGTTTAATGGAAAGCTCTGTTATTGTGTTTTTCTTTTTAAACAAAAGCTGTTAATTAGTTTGAAAAACTGTACGAATTGTTTTTTCTAAACTAAAACCTTGTTATTCAGGTTTAATTGCAGTGTTGGCACTTTGAAAAAAAACAAGTCATTTTGGTTTGCAGTTTGGGCACTTGGGCTCAAAAAGGTTTGCCATCACTGCTCTATACCATCCCCCAGTGGCGGACCGTGCATTTCACACCTAGGCCTTCAGTAGTGCTCCGTCTGAATCAATTCACCCCTCAATAACTATTTTATGGTTATAAAAATCATCTTATTATGTAGAAATACAGTATAAAGATTAGGGGTGCACAAGTCTTCTACTACTTAGGAAAAAAGCAACATTTTACTCACCAAAAATCTGGATTATTTGTAGACAAAATCCATCCTCCTCTCTTTCCTCAAAAAGACTTCAATTACTCTGTCATACAGATTATCCGTGCGTTTCAGTTCCATCAAGAAGTCCATTTCTATCGCCATTGAAGCTAACGCTGAAAGTCGAGCCTGCCCTGTCGTATTTCTGGCATAAGTTTTAATTCGCTTTAGGGCTGAAAATGTCCGCTCGACAGAAGCAGTGGACACGGGAATGGTCACCGCCAAACATACAAATGTGTACAGCTGCCCCATGCTTTCACTCAGATTTTTCTGACGAAGGAAGTCAAGGAGATCAGTGGGAGATTTTCCTGCAAAATCATCCATGGCATACATTACAGTCAGTTCTGTTTTTAGCCGAGACAGATCAAAAAGTGTTCCGTGGCTCTGTGTTAAACTGGAGAAGGCTGCATGCGGGAAATTTTTCTTGTATTCCGGAAACTTCTGGGGGTCGAGGAGGGTGACAAACATCAGTTTTTCGTGGTCTTGAAATCTGGTCTGTGTCTGGCAAATAATATTGTCCAGAATCCTGCCGTGGAGTTGGCGGTAGTGCGCGCGAGGATCTTGCGCTTGACCTCTTCGTGCGCTCGGAGCGCCGGCGGTGCGTTCATTGGCCTCGTAGAGTTCCTCATATCGGCTTCTCTCTCACTCAACGGTGTCACAAAACTCCTTTACCCTAGCCAGACAAAACTGCACATCCAGTTTTTTGTCCTGTAGTATTGAAAAGAGCACGTCTGAATACTCAAAAATGCCGTTAAATATGTGAAGCAAAAAACAAAAATCAAAATCATCCAGACGTGCTTTAAATCCATCAGCACAGCGCGCTGAGTCCTCATCATACTCGTCATGATGCTCCAGAATGTGATCAAACAGTTCCTTTAGAGCATCTCTCTTATTAAAGACTGTATTGACCACTCTGGATGTGTACTGCCACCGTGTTGGTGCCACACGAGGGAGACGCCGCTGGCAGATTTCGTCCAGTAGTTGCGTGCGCCGAGGCGATCTAGAAAAAAATGCAGCAAGGCCATTGAGGTGGCCGAAAAAGATCTTGCATTCTTTGAGCTTTGAGGCCCCTTGAGTCAGTACTAAATTGAGCCGATGTGCATAGCAGTGTATGAATAAAGCCAAAGGTGCCCTCTCTTTAACTTTAGCCTGCACTCCATTTAATCCAGAAGACATGACCGCTGCGCTGTCAAAACACTGTGCCACAACTTTACCCAGACATTCATTTTCCACCAAAAATTGGATGATAAGAGCTGCAATGTCGTCGGCTCGCTTCCCACTGGTAACATCTTCAAATCTGACAAATCGCTCCTTGACACCTGTGCCCGTTACGTAACGCAGGACCAGTGCGAGCTGCGCTGCGTTACTCGCGTCTGTCGTCTCATCCACCATAACAGACACAAAAGGTGCTTTTTTAACTTCACTTCTTATCTCTTCTCCCATCACTTCAGCAATAGCCGTGATCAGGTCATTTTGTATTTTACCCAACGTCCCAGTAAACACTTTATTAGTGGACAGGTGGTAATGTAAATCTGTGTTGCTCTCAGCAATGAGAGAAAGAAGCTCTACATAGTTTCCTCTGTTTTTGGATCCAGTGCTTTCATCGTGTCCCCGAAATGAAAGTTCCTGCTTGCCCAAAAAAATGACACAGTCTATCAGTCTTTTTAAGATTTCCCTGTTTTTCTTCACCTTTTCGTTGTGGAGCTCTGTTTCCCTGTGCACTTGCTCGTTCAGCTGTAGATCCACTCTGGTTTCACCAAAAGTTTTGGAAAGCACCATTGCTTGTAAGTGTCCGGCAGTGCTTTGGTGTCTCGTTGCTGCCTTGGTTAGGCAAGTCAAATTTACAAACCCAGTGTGGCTCCAAACACCATGTCGATCAGTGGCAAATAACAAGCACTCCCAGCAATACAATTTGCAGTGTTCCTCGGACCCTGTGAGCCAGGGGTACCGCTCGTAGTTCATAAACTGAAAGTGGCGGACAAATCCTCTTCCAGGTTGTGACAGGCTTGCTAGCTTCGGAGTTGTCCGACCTTTCTTAACAATGTCCAGCTTTTCTTGAAAAGTCCGTCTTGAAAATGGCCTTGACAGTAAATCTGCCACCAAATCAATTTCTTCTCCTCCTTCAGCCATTGTGGGGTGATAAAATAGCTATTACACCAACACAACTATATTTCGGTTCGTTTGCTAGCTTTGGCTGGTACGCTATCTGACTATCCAATCAACGGGTGTGAATACGGTGACGTTGCCTTACGCCTGCTAGAGGGCCCTGGTGTCACCAACTTAAAATCTGATTGGTTAAAGCAACAGTTTAATCGACATTTTTTTCTGTTAGAGGGCCTGCAGAACGGATTGTGAAGGCCTCCAGGCAGACATCTTTGACTTTGACCCTGCCTAGCAACAAATGATGGCTGAAATGTGATTGGTTAAATGCTTTAATATGAAAATACATGTCTGGAAGCAGCACAACCAGGGGAAAAGCTATGAAAGGAAGCGGACAGACCATTTGGAAATATTTAATAAGTATTCATGGACAAAATATAATTAACATCAGTCTGTGATTCAGATATTTTCTTAGGCCAGTAGAGAAGGCCTTGCAGGCCCTGACGGCCCACCACTGCCATCCCCACCACACTGGGCTTGCTTCCTGGCAGGCCTTTTATCCCCCTGAGGAGGCTGCCAGGTGTCACTCATGCAGGCTGATTGCCCTGCAAGCCAGGTGGCTAATTAGCCTTCTCTGCAAGGGAGGTTTGCAGGCTTCTGCTCCCTCTTAAAGGGCCCGCAGGGCTGGCTCAGACACTCCTAGCCAGCACCCTGCCACACACCTCCCCCCTTAGCCTACCCCCATTGGGCTGGCTCAGACCCTTCAATATTTTCCAATTAAATTTAACAGGGCCCTTGAACCCTTTTTTCTCATTTCTTTTACCATGGCAGCATGGTCCCTAGGCTTCTGGGTGTCATGCCCGGCCATGGCGGAGAGCCCCACTGCCTTTTTAGGGCTAGGGCCAGCTTCCTCTGCCTCAGCTTCCCTTGCAGCTGCGGCAGAGAGCCCTACTTCCAGCCTTGCACATGAAAGGCAGGGTATCGGCCGTCCCTGTGCCCTTCGGCGCTCACACCACTCACATGGTGCCTCCCCGCACAGGGCAACTTCCCCGGCCTCAATTTCCCCTAGGCTCTCACAGGAGCTCGGGGCTTCCTCTGTGGAGCTTACCTCCTGCTCTGGCCTCAGCCCTTCCTGGCTGTCTAGGTCCTTCGCAGGGTTAGTGGGCTGAGACCCGCCCCTTCTCTCGGCCGAACCCCCCGTACGGGTTCACACGCTCGGCCTTGGGGCAGCCCGGGGCCTCGTACCTCCCACCGGGCCCCAGTCCCGCCCAATAATTACGGGGCACGGCAACCCCTCTGGCACCCCGACCCGCTTCCAGCGGAATCGGCCGCTGATTTCTAGGGGGACCTGGGCCACCCGACAGGTCTTCCTGTCCCCATGGACGCACTGCAGGTCCATGGTAGCCCCCGGAATTAGCCACTCGGGGCGTACCAACGCCCTGCGGACGAGCGTACAGGGGGAGGCTGAATCCACTACCCCCGGTTGGGACTTCCTTCCCACCTGTACCCGCAGAGTGGGTATCCCCTTATGCGGTTTCCGCCCCCAAACCTCGGTCCACCCACACCAATCGGAGTAGCCACAGTCCATGGCTGGGCAGTCCCTCTTAATATGCCCTGGCTTCCCACACTGCCAGCAGGTAAGCCTGGCAGTTCTCTCGGGCGCCCCTCTGGGTTCCCCACCAGTCCCTTTTCCCTTAGCTGGGGGGGAGTCCATGGGCCGACGCCCCAAATCCCGGACCCGTCGTGGTCGTTCTTCTCCCCGAGGTCCCTCTGCCTCCACGTACTCCTCGGTCAGGCGCACCGCAGACTCCACCGTCTCCGGCTGGTGCCTCCTGACCCAGGTACGGACAGTCTCGGGGAGGCTGAGCAAAAACTGCTCCAAGATCAGGGAGTCCATGATTTCCTCCCCTGACCGGGCCTCCGGCCTCAGCCAACGCGTCGCCCAGTCTCTCAGCCTCTGGGCAAACGCCCGAGGCCGCACCGCCTGCGTCCAGCGGGCCGCCCGCAACTTCTGCCGGTATTTTTCCGGAGATAAGCCAACCGGGTCCAAGATGGCCACTCTTACCCTTTCAAAGTCCTGGGCCTCTGCATTCCCCAGGGCCATATAGGCTGCCTGGGCTTCGCCCACGAGGTAGGGTGCAAGCTTGAGGGCCCAGGTGGTCCGCTCCCACCCGGCTCTGGTGGCCACCCTCTCAAACGTGCCCAGGAAGGCATCGGGGTCATCCGCCGGGCTCATCTTACAGAGTCCCCAGCCCGGCGGCCGCATGCCCTCTCCTGCCCCTCGACTCACCAGGTGCTGCAGGAGAGTTGCCTGGGTCTTTGCTTGCTCCTGGATAAAGTCTTGCAGCGTCTTCTGCTGCTCGGCCTGGGCCTGCTGCATGGCCTGGTGGGTTTGTTGCAAGGCGTGCATGGCCTGCTGGGTCTGCTTCTGTTGTTCTACGAGCCACTGCAGGGTTCCCTCCATCTCAGGGCCACCAGTTGGATTGCTGGTGTAGTGATCCCACCCCTGACACCACGTGTGACAGACCGCTCTCTCACCCCTCTCAGGAACAGGCAGGAAACCCTTCTTTTGC
This sequence comes from Sternotherus odoratus, assembly GCA_032164245.1. NCBI lineage: Eukaryota > Metazoa > Chordata > Testudines > Kinosternidae > Sternotherus > Sternotherus odoratus. Next base: position 124,027,216 of record JAVMKO010000001.1, read on the forward strand.
TCCAAACAGTGCTCTGTATTCTTCAGTGCAGGACCCCACCACCAATATATACAGCTTTGTACAGTTCTTCAACTTACAGCTCTACAGACTCTATATAGTCCAGCTCCACAGCTTACAGCATACAACTCTATACAGTTCTTAACACACAGCTCTGAATCGCTCAAACCACACCACACTCTATACCATCCCCACCACACTGGGCTTGCTTCCTGGCAGGCCTTTTATCCCCCTGAGGAGGAATTATTTAAACTCAGTACCAATGGATAAAATAAGCCATGGATATAAACTGGCCAGCAGGAAGTTTTAAATTGGAAATTAGGTGAAGGTTTCCAACCATCAGAGGAATGAAGTTCTGGAACAACCTTCCAAGGAGAGCTGTGAGGGGGAAAGATCTATTTGGCTTCAAGACTAAGCTTGATGAGTTTATGAAGGAGATGGTATGATGGGATAACCTAATTTTGGCAATTAATTAATTGATGACCATTAGCAGTAAATATGCCCAATGACCTGTGATGGGATGTTAGATACTACAGAGATTGGGTGTCTGGCTGGTGAGTCTTGCCCACATGCTCAGAGTTCAGCTGATCACCATATTTGGGGTCGGGAAAGAGTTTTCCTCCAGGATAGACTGGCAGAGGCCCTGGACATTTTTCGCCTTCCGCTGCAGCAGGGGGCATGGGTCACTTGCTGGAGGATTCTCTACACCTAGAAGTATTTAAACCATGATTTGAGGACTTGAATAGCTTGACATAGGTTAGGGATCTACTACAGGAGTGGGTGGGTGAGATTCAGTGGCCTGCGTTGTGCAGGAGGTCAAACTAGATGATCATCATGGTCCCTTCTGACCTTAAAGTCTAGGAGTTGCAAGCAGAAGGGATGCAAGGCACATGGCTTCTTAGCCCGGGTCTACACTAGGGCGGGGAGGAATCGACCTAACATACGCAACTTCAGCTACATGAATAGTATAGCTGAAGTTGATACATTCAGGTTGACTTACCTCAGCGTCTTTACGGCGCTGAGTCAACTGCTGCCGCTCCCTCGTCAACTTCGTCTGTGCCTCTTGGCGCGGTGGAGTTCCGGAGTTGATGGGAGAGCGCTCGAGGATCGATTTATTGCATCTAGACAACATGATAAATCGATCCCCGAAAGATCGATCTCTACCCGCTGATCTGGCAGGTAGTGTATACCTGACCTTAGTCTTTTCCTCTTATCTTGCCCCATCTGACCTTGTGTTCAGTCCTCCCTACTCCCCCATTAATAACCTCTGCACCCAGCCTACAGAGATAAGGCTGAGTGTGGACATCAGAGGGTAAAACTGACAAATTGGATGGTGCCTGTCATTTACTACTTATACATAGAAGGCTGCAGGATTGTTACTGGCAGGTACCAGATATAGACTGTGCAAGATATAGACTGGCTATAAAGCCTCCTTCTGAGAGACATACACACCAGATGTGTTCACTATGAGATCCTTTAATGCACTGCCAGACAGGTATGGCTGAGGTTAGCTCAGGGGTCGGCAACCCGCGGCTCCGGAGCCGCATGCGGCTCTTTCATCCCTCCGATGCGGCTCCCTGTGTGTGCTAATTTTAACCGTCCCGCAGACTGTTTTCTATGCGGCCCGCCAGCACTGTCCAACCAGTGCGCGGAGCCGCAGCCGAAAGAGAGGGGCGGGGTCAATAAGAGGCGAGCGGCGGGGGGGGCGGGGGGAGGAGAAGAACGGAGGCGGAGCCGGGGCCGGGGCACGAGGAGAGGCGGAGGCGGAGCCGGCAGAGAAGTGCGAGTCGGGCCGGGGCCGGGGCAGGAGGCGAAGCGCGGCGGAGCCGGCGGATAAGAGCGAGCCGGGGCCGGGGCCGGGGCCGGGGCACAAGGCAAGGCAAGGCAAGCTGGGGGAGGGGGGGGAGGAAGAAGAGCGAGAGCACGGCTGGAGGGGAGGGGGAGGGAAGAAGAGCGAGAGCACGGCCGGAGCGGGGGGGAGGAAGGGGGGGCAGCGGGGGGAGGAAGGGGGGGAAGAAGAAGAGCGAGAGCACGGCCGGAGGGGGGGGGAGGGAGGGAAGAAGAGCGAGAGCACGGCCGGAGGGGGGGGGGGAGGGAGGGAAGAAGAGCGAGAGCACGGCTGGAGGGGAGGGGGAGGGAAGAAGAGCGAGAGCACGGCCGGAGGGGAGGGGGAGGGAAGAAGAGGGTGGGGGAGGGAAGAAGAGGGAGGGAAGAAGAGAGTGTTATTTCATTTTAAATGTCAAAAGGGTTTTGTGGCTCCCAGTGTTTTCTTTACTGTGGAAAACGGGTCCAAATGGCTCTTTGAGCGGTAAAGGTTGCAGACCCCTGGGTTAGCTTAAATAAGGCATGTTTCACACAGTGCCACCTAGTGGCTGAACAGTATAATACAGTTTTGCATGCCATTAATCAGGGGTTCTCAAACTTCATTGCACCATGACCCCCTTCTGACAACAAAAATTACTACATGACCCCAGGAGCGGGGACTGAAGCCTGAGCCTGCCCAAGCCCCGCTGCCCCCTTGTGCTGGGGCTAGGGTGACCAGATATCCCGATTTTATAGGGACAGTCCTGATTTTGGGGTCTTTTTCTTATATAGACTCCTAATACCCCCCAACCCCTGTCCCGATCTTTCACACTTGCTGTCTGGTCACCCTAGCTGGGGCCAAAACCAAAGCCCAAGGGCTTCAGCTCCAGGCAGGTGTCTGTAACCTGAGCCCCACCGCCCAGCAGCTTCCACCCCAAGTGCAGGGACTTGGGCTTTGGCCCTGGGCCCCAGAAATTCTAAGACATCCCTGGTGACCCCATTAAAATGGGGTCATGACCCTCGTTGGGGTCACGACCCACAGTTTGAAAACCGCTGCATTACATCTCACTCTAAAAGTTCTACACTCCTCCCATGTACAATACTTCTTTCCGGTCTTCTATCTGAAATGACGTGCCAACAGAGAGGAACAGCGGCTCTACTATCTGGACATTAGATGCGAACTAGTCTTCTACATAGAAAGGACTAAATCATTTCAGAACTCCACTCAACTTTTCATAGCCATTTGAGACAGGATGAAGGGTCTCCTGTCTCCACCCTGACGGGAGACCCTTCCTGCATCACTTCCTGTATCTGCTCATGCCATGACCTTGCAAAGGTCTCTGCTCCCCCTGCCCCAATGGCACATTCCACGAGGGCCCAACCATCTTTGGCAGCATTTCTGGCGCACGTTCCTAGCCAGGACATTTGTACAGCGGCAACATGGTCATTAGCTCACATGTTCACATCTCACTATGCCATCACCCAAGAGGCTCAAGACCGTGTTGGTTTGGCTGAGCAGCAGTACAATCAGCAAACCAATAACTTTGAACCCTGCACCTGCACAACGGCTTGGGAGTCGCTTACATTGGAATGGACATGAAAAGAAAACGGTTACTGACTTCCTATAACAGAGAGAAAACTTTCCAGTGGCGGTGTTTGAGCCAAGCACACACCTACATGAGCAACACATCTCAAGAACAACACTTACAGCAAGGCAAGTAACTGTTCTTTCTGTTTTCTTTCAATTAGGAGTTGTGTTGGACTGTATCCAGTAGCTGCCATTGGTACTGATTGGTAGCTTAGAAGAGCAAGTGGTGGTAGAATTTCCGGTGGTAGGATTTTCTTGGCTGTCTGCAAAGCTATCTCAGCCTCTCCATTCGCTTGTGAGTAATATAGGATAATAATAACATGATCAAAATTATATTTCCTGCAGAATGACTTAAATTCTGGTGCAGTGAATTGTGGTCAATTGTCCATCACTAGTTGGTCTGGAATACTGAAATAAACAAAAGCGCACTTCATGATAATATGGTCTCTTCCAGCCTCCAGCTCTGACTGCTGTCTTCTGTAGACTTTAGTACTACTTCTTTTTTGGGTTCCCTTAATGTAAAATAACACCACAAACTAAAATTAACGTACTGTGTCCTTGGGTTCTGTAGGCCCCATAGAACATGTGCAGTGTAAATGGTTTCTCTGACAACTTCATACATCAGCTTTTAACATAGAATAACAGAGAATCATAGGACTGGAAAGGACCTCAAGAGATCATCTAGTCCACTCCCCTGCACGAGTCAACAAGCAGAAGAAAAGGCTGAAGCAACTTCAAAAATCTGAAACTAGCTTGGAAGTTGTAGACAATCCCCAACTAAATCATCTCAGCCAGGGCTTTGTCAAGCCTGACCTTAAAAACCTCTAAGAAAGGAGATTCCACCACCTCCCTAGGTAACCCATTCCAATCCTTCACCACCCTCCTAATGAAAAAGTTTTTCCTAATATCCAATCTAAACCTCTCCCATTTCAACTTGAGACCATTACAACTTGTTCTATCATCTGATACCACTGAGAACAGTCTAGATCCATCCGTTTTGGAACCCCCTTTTAGGTAGTTGAAAGCAGCTATCCAATCTCCCCTCATTCTTCTCTTCTGCAGACTAAACAATCCCAGTTCCCACAGCCTCTCCTCATAAGTCATGTGCTCCAGGCCCCTAATCATGTTTGTTGCCCTCCTCTGGACTCTTTCCAATTTTTCCACATCCTTCTTGTAGTGTGGGCTCCAAAACTGGACACAGCCTCCAACTGAGGCTTCACCAATGCCCAATAGAGGGGAATGATCACGTTCCTTGGTCTGCTATAAATGTTCCTACTTATACAGCCCAAAATGCCGTTAGCCTTCTTGGCAACAAGGGCACACTGTTGACTCATATACAGCTTCTCATCCACTGTAACCCCTGGGTCCTTTTCTGCAGAACTGCTGCCTACATGCACAAGTATGGAAAAATTCATAGCCCAATGGATGTATGTTATGTCATAGGCACAACGCATAATAAATACACAAAATATTGACATTTGCAGTTGTTTGCTGCACCAAAGCAATGAGGGAGCTGACTAATAGTACAGTGAAACCTCGATTTAACGGACCTCCATTTAACGGACTTCGGATGCAACGGACAAAATTTTTCAGAGTCTGATGCATCCGAAGTCCGTTTCTGGAGGGCTGGCTGTGGGCTCCCTGCTGCTGCCCGAGGCTGAAGCAGGGGGGGGGGGGGCTTGCCGCCCGGCTCCCCACAGCAGCTAGGCTTGCTGGCGGGTCCCGGGAGCCGGGACCCGTGCGGACAGAGTGTCCGCTTTGTGCTGCCGGAGGTGGAAGCTGCGGGGGGGCTGCCGCCCGGCTCCCCACAGCAGCTGGACTTGCTGGCGGGTCCTGGGAGCCGGGACGCATGCCCGCCCGCGGCAGCCGCCGCGGATTGAGCCGGGGGCGGGCTGCTGCCTGGCCCCCGGCAGCACTGACCCTCCCTGCAGGGTCCCGGGAGCCGGGACCCTGCGGGGCTCTCAGCCCGCGCGCGGCAGCTGCCGCGGATTGAGCCGGGGGCGGGCTGCTGCCTGGCCCCCGGCAGCACTGACCCTCCTTGCAGGGTCCCGGGAGCCGGGACCCTGCGGGGCTCTCAGCCCGCGCGCCGCGGATTGAGCCGGGGGCGGGCTGCTGCCCGGCCCCCCGGCACCATGCTCAGTTCGTGAAGGGTCCCGGGAGCCGGGACCCTGCGGGCTCTCAGCCCGCACGCCGCAGCCGCCGCCGTTTGAGCCGGGGGCGGGCGGACTGACAGTAAAACCGTGATATAACGGATTAATTCGGGCGAGGGGGTGTCCGTTAAATCCGAAAGTCCTGTTATTTAATAATTTTAAAAAATTATTAAATAACGGACTTTCGGATTTAACGGACACCCCCTCGCCCGAATTAGTCCGTTAAATCGAGGTTTCACTGTACAGACAATGAAGAGCTACTTCTTCTGGGATCTATCATGTCTGATGACACACAGCCTGCCTGGAGAGTGAAAGTGAATATTGTGGCAAATTGCCGGCACTATTATGATGGGCCCCGCTCTTTCTGTTCTTAGGGGGGGAGGGGTCACGGCGCCATTTCATGCCCCTGAACAAGGTATTAACTGCCCCACTAATATCCTGGAGGAGGGAAGTGGAGAGAGAGAGAGGGACCCGGGCCCGTCGTCTACTCCTGGTCCCAGCGCAGGGGCCCTAGGGATAGCGGTAAACCACTTGAAGTAGCGATTCCTTCCCGTGGGGGCTACTTCCCGCTCCTACCCTTCAGCTTTTGGGGCTTCCTGCCCTCTCTCTGCACAAGCCAAGTGTCCCTTTATCTAGCGGTATGTCTTCACTACAGGACTAGGTCGATTTCCCTTAATTCGATTTTCTAAATTCGATTTTAGAAAATCGAATCAGTGTGTCCCCACCAGGACAGCAGGTCGACAGTGGTCGACACTGTCTGTCCTAGAACTTTTGCAGGGGTCGACATAGCCCACATTGCACTTTGGGTAGGTAGCCCACAGTGCAATGCGTGCCAGACCCCCCCCCCCCCAAGCAGCCCCACGGACCCCCCCGCCCGCCTGAACAGCCTGAAATTGACCAAGCAGCTGACCCACTCGCTCAAGCAGCCCCGCGCGGCTCCCCCCCCCCCTCGGGCGGGCGGGGGGGGTCAGGCGGGGGGCTGTTCAGGTGGGCGGGGCTGCTCGGAGGTCGGAGGCTTAACTTCAGATGCCTCTTCACTTACAGTAGACATAGAGAAGTCGATTTTAACCTTACTTCTCTCGTCAGGCAGGAGTTACAAATTCGATTTTGAGGGCCCTTTAAATAGACTTTAAGGGCATGTATGTGAAGACAGGTACACGTTTAATTTTACCTAATGTTGTTAAGGTCGAATTAAAGTGGTAGTGAAGACATGCCCTAGGATCTTGGTTGTCTTAGCCCACCGCAGCACCTCTTTAAATTCTCCTCTGCTTTCCTCCTAACTGCTCTCTGCTCAGACACTGATCCACTCTGCTTCATCTCCTTCCCTTGTCTGATTGAAGCAGGAGGATTTTATCAGGTGACTGGCTTCAGCTGCTATAACTGGCTCCAGGTGCTCCAACCAACTTCTAGCAACCTTCCTTCCCTCTACACGGAATAAGGCTCCCCTCTAACACTCTCCTGCTACCCTCTGGCCATGCTGTGTTACAATATTCATAGAAAGACTATTGAATTTAAAATTTACTCAGGAACAGGCTCATGGCAGGACTGAATATTATCTAGACCATCCCTGATTGATGTTTGTCTAACCTGCTTTTCCAGAACCTCTCTAGGGAAATTATTCCGGTGGTTAACTACCCTGACAGTTAAGAAGTTTTTCCTAATGTCCAATCTAAACCGCCCTTGCTGCACTTTAATCCCATTGCATCTTATCCTGTCTTCAGAAGTTAGAGAACAATTTTTCTCCCTTCTCCTTGTAACAACCTTTTATGTACTTGAAAACTATTATCATGTTGCCTCTCATTCTTCTCTTCTTCAGACTAAACAAACATACTTTTTTCAATCTTTCCTCATAGGTCATGTTTTCTGGACCTTTAATAATTTTTGTTACACCATTGACTCATATTTACCTTCTGATCCACTATGATCCCCAGATCCCTTTCTGCAGTACTCCTTCCTAGGCAGTCATTTCCCATTTTGTACGTGTGCAATTGATTGTTCCTTCCTAAGTGGAGTACTTTGCATTTGTCCTTATTGAGTTTCATACTGTTTACTTCAGACATTTCTCCAGTTTGTCCAGATCATTTTGCATTTTAATCCTATCCTCTTGCAACCCCTTCCAGCATAGTATTGTCCACAAACTTTGTGTGCACTCTATATGCATTTATCTAAATCGTTGATGAAGATATTGAAAAGAACTGGACCCAAACTGATCGCTGCTGACCCTACTTGATATGCCCTTCCAGCTTCAGTGTGACCCACTTATAACTACTCTCTGGGAATGGTTTTCCAGCAGGTTATGCATCCACCTTAAAGTAGCTCCATCTAGCCATTGGTTCTCAAAGTGGGGGTTGGGACCCCTCTAGGGGTCGCGAGCCAGTTCTGTGGGGGTCGCGAGCCCCTGATGCCAGCAGCCGGCTCTGAACAATGCCACTGCTGCAGGCTGCTGGCATCCGGCCCCTGCTGCTGCAGGCAGCCTGTGCCCCTGCCGCGGCGGGCTGCTGGTGGCCCCATGAGCCTGGTCCCAGCTCCCGCCGCGGTGAGCTGCTGGTGGCCCCGCGAGCCCGGTCCAATCCCTGGCTCCTGCTGCGGCGGGCTGCCGGCACTGCCACGTGCCCGACCCGGACCCGGATCCTGATGGGGTGGACTTCCAGCGCTCCCGTGAGCCCGGCCCCTGCCGCGGTGGGCTGCCGGCACCATCGTGGGGCTGCCGGAACCCGCCCCACTGGCCTCGGGGGGCTGCTGGAACCCCCCCCCCATCCCAGCCCCTACCACAGTGGGCTGTAGGCCCCCAGCCTGACCCCAAGTGGGGGGGGGGGTCACGCTTAGAGGTCCGGTGTAGGAAAGCGGTCACCACTATGAAAAGTTTGAGAACCACTGAGACTGTATTTCTCTAGTTTGTTTCTGAGAAGGTCATGCAAGACAGTATCAAAAAGCCTTATCTAAAGTCAAGATATAACACATCTACCACTTCCCCCCTATCCACAAGATTTTTTACCCTGTCAAAGAAAGTTATTTGGTTGGTTTGACACAATTTGTTCTTAACAAATCCATGCTGTTCCTCATCATCTTATTATCTTCTATTCTATGTGTTTGCAAACTGATTGCTTAATTATTTGATCCAGTATCTTTCTGGGTACTGAAGTTAAGGTGACTGGTCTGTAATTCCCCCGGTTGTCCTTATTTCTCTTTTTATAGATTGGCACTATACTTGCCCTGTTCAAGTCCTCTGGAATCTCTCCCATCTTCCATGACTTTTCAAAGATAATCGCTAATGACTCTCGTATCTCCTCAGTCAGCTCGAGTATTCTAGGATGTATTTCATCAGGCCTTGGTGACTTGAAGACATCTAACTTGTCTGAGTAATTTTTAATGTATTCTTTCTCTATTTTAGCCTCTGATCCTACCTCATTTTCACTGGCATTCACTATGTGAGGTGTCCAATTGCTACTAACCTTTTTGGTAAAAACTGGAACAAAAAAGTAATTTAGCACTTTTTCCATTTCCACATTTTCTGTTGTTTCCCCCCCTCATTAGGTAACAGGCCTAACCTGTCCTTGGTCTTTCATTTGCTGCCACTGTCTTTGCAGAATGTTTTCTTGTTACTCTTGTGCCGCTAGATAGTTTAATCTTGTTTTGTGCCTTGGCCTTTCTAATTTTGTCCCTACATACTTGTGTTATTTGTTTATGTTCATCCTTTTTAATTTCATTTTGTTCTCACTTTTTGAAGGACTCTTGTTTTGAGTTTCAGATTATTGAAGATCCCTTGGTTAAGCCATGGTAGTCTCTTGCCATACTTCCTATCTTTCCTACGCAGTGGGATAGTTTGCTCTTGTGCACTTAATAATGTCTCTTTGAAAAACTGCCAACAATCTTTAACTGTTTGTCCCTTAAATTTGATTCCCATGGGATCTTACCTGCCAGCCCCCTGAGTTTGCTAAAGTCTGCCTTCTTTAAATCAATTATCTTTATTGTGCTGTTTTCCCTCCTACCATTCTTTAGAATCATGAACTCTATCACTTCTTGATCACTTTCACCCAAACTGCCTTCCACTTTCAAATTCTCAACCAGTTCTTCCCTAATTGTCAAAAACAAACCTAGAATAGCCTCTCCCCTAATAACTTTCTCCACCTTCTAATCTAAAGTAAAACATTTTCTCCAATACATTCCAAGAACTTGTTGGATAATACTAAGTCTATTGAAGAAACATAGTATAGCCAACCCCAAAAGTTCAGACATCATGAGTCAGACTCCAAAATAGCATGAGATCAGCCCCAACATCAAATCATGGGTTTTGGTCTGTCTTCTGATTTTTGAATTCCTCCTGCTCATCCCTGTGTGTGTATATAACAATTGCAGTGATGCCACTTCCCACACATTTATAGTGGAAAGGGCAATTTTGGCCCCTGTTGCAGGAGTTCTAACTAGAGGATCCAAGTGGGATCAGGGAGCCATTGGGCTAAGCCTGGTACAATCACATTGTGAGAGAGAGTCTGAAGAGATGATGTAGGACCTAAAAGTGAGCCTCATATCAAATAGGGGCCACCAAACATCCATTAGATGTGAACATCTGTTAATCCCTGCTGAGCTGGGCAGGATTCAGATTATGACCTATTGGTGAAAGACACTGTAGTTTATTAGCGGTATTGCTAATTTTCCCAATGTGCAAAAATCATGAGTCAGGGCCCAAGATTCATGATATTTTGTTTTAAATAATAAATGTTGCCTTCTTTTTTCTTTGCCTTCTGGTTTTGAAATCTTTAGAGTGCTCTAGCTTCACATTTTCAAGGTTTTCTTTGCAACCAGGAGGATTAGAAATGTATGAGGGTGGGGACGAAGGGGAAGGAAAGCTGAGATTCTCCTGCAGTCTTCTGGTTCCAGCAGCAGGGACTTTAAGAAAAACATCGAATGCCAAAAGTCTCACAGTAAAACCATGAGACCTGGCAACACTGCATTAGCAATACCCTGAGCAGCATCTCAACTGCTAAAGAAAATGAGGGTTGTTTACTGGGAAAATAAGTTTATTAATTCAAGTTCTGACCTTTCAGATCTTAGGCAGGCTGGGTCTTCCAGATGGTGGACACACAAGTCATATCACACCACTCTGTCTCTAATACATGCAGTTTCCTACATTCCATTCTTAAAGGGGCAGAGCCTTTTAATCAAATACAAACACTAAAAATGCAACAGAAAAACAAATATTAACCTCCAAATATAATGTTTTACAATATACAACCATTCCCAGTTACCCCAGGGTCCTTACACTAACTCTTATAGATGTATGGATATTTTTTTCACCTCTAACTGGATTTGACCCTCCCTCTTTCAGATCCACAGTATTAGACCTCTTCCACTTCTGCTATAGGAGAAACTGGGGAGAGGGGAAGCAGCGTACTAACCTCTACATGTAGCAGCCCATGCAGGGAGACAAAACACACACATTGCAGAGCACCAGTGGAGTGCTGGGCTTCAGCTTCTCTTCCAGGAGCAGGAAGTTGGTTGTTGTTTAGTGGTTACAGACAGCGTGACACCACCCCTGTTTGGGATGTCTGCAGGGCGTGAACTGGGTAAAAGCATGAGCTTTTACAACCTAAGATAAAGAAAATGTGGAAGCAACACTAGAGTCCATATGTATTTCTGCAGATCAAGAAACACCTAATTTGACATACACCTTCTAAAAGTCTATTGGAAAGAATGAATAAGCTCAGCTGCTTTTAGAGGTTTTATTATATTAGAATATGCAAATGAATATACTGAGTCAGACCAATGGTCCTTCTAGCCCTGTATCCTGTTTTCTAACAATGGCTTTTACCAGATGCATCAGTGTGATTGAACAGAACAGGACAATTTATTGACTGATCCATCCCCTGTTGTCCAGTCCCAGCTTCTGACAGTCAGAGGTTTAGGAACACCCAGAGCATGCGGTTGCATCCCTGACCATCTTGGCTAATAGCCACTGATGGATCTATCCTCCGGGAATTTATCTCATTCTTTTTTTAACCCGGTTATGCTTTCGGCCTTCACAACACCCCCTAACAGTGAATTCCACAACTTGTGTGAAGAAGTACTTCCTTATCTTAGTTTTAAACCTGCTTCTTATTAATTTCATTGGATGACACCTGATTATGTGAAGGGGTAAATAACACCTCCCTATTCACTTTCTCCTCGCTGTTCATGATTTTGACGTCTATCATATCCCCACCCTATCTCTTTTCTAAGATGAACAGTGCCACTCTTTTTAATCTCTTTCCATACCCCTAATCATTTCATTGCCCTCCTCTGCACTGTTTCCAATTCTATTATTTCTTTTTTTGAGATGGGGCAACCAGAACCACACACAGTATTCAAGGTGTGGGAGCAACATGGATTCATACAGTGACATTATGAGATTTTCTGTCTTATTGTCTAACCCTTCCCTCATGATTCCTAACATTCTATTAGCTTTTTTGCCTGCCACTGCACACTGAGCAGATGTTTCCAGGGAACTATTCACAATGACTCAAAAACTCCTTTTTTGTGTGGTAACAGCTAATTTAGATCCCATAATTTTGAATGTATAGGTGGGATTATTTTTTCCAGTGTGAAATTCTTTGCATTTATGAACATTTACTTTTATTTTGTTTCATTGCGCCATTTTCTTGTCCAGTCACCTGGTCTTGTAAAATCCCTTTATAATTCTTTGCAGTTGGCTTTGAACCTGTCTTGCATAATTTTGTATAATCTGCAAATTTTGCCACCTTGCTGTTCAGCCCTTTTTCCAGATAATTTATGAATATGTTGAACAGTACAAATTTTGGAAGGACCCTGGAATTTACCTTTCTCCACTGTGAAAACTGACCATTTATTCCTACACGTTGTTTCCTATCTTTTAATCAGTCACTGATCTATAAGAGGACTTTCCCTCTTAACCCATAACATCCTACTTTGCTTAAGAGCCTTTGGTGAGGAACTTTGTCAAAGGCTTTCTGAGAATCCAAATACATTGCATTCACTGAATCACCATTGTCCACGTTTGCTGACACCCTCAAAAAATTCTGAGAGTGTGGGGAGGCATGATTTCCCTTTACAAAAGCAGTGTTGACTCTTCCCCCCCAACATATTGTGTTCCTCTGTGTTTGATAATTCTGTTCTTAACTATAGTTTCAACCACTTTTGCCCGGTGCTAATGTTAAGCTTTCCAGTATGCAATTGCCAGGATCATCTCTCAAGCATTTTTAAAAAACCGGTGTTCCTTTAGCTATCCTCCAGTCGTCTGGTACGGAGACTGATTTAAGCGCTAGGTCGAATACCACAGTTAGTAGTTCTGCAATTTTTTATCTAATTTCCTTTGGGACTCTCAGGTGAATACCATCTGGTCCTGATGACTTATTATTATTTGTTCCAAAATGTCTTCTAGTGACAGCTCAATTGGTGCAGTTTCTTGGATATGTTACCTAAAAGAATGGCTCAGGTGTGAGAATCTCCCTCACATCCTCTCCAGTGAAGATGGATGCAAAGAATTAATTTAGCTTTTCCACAATGGCCACGTCTCTCTTGAATGCGCCTTTAGCATCCCAATTGCCCAGTGGCTGCACTGATTGTTTGGCAGGCTTTCTGCTTTTGATGTAATTAAAAACTGTTTGCGGTTCTTTTTGAATCATTTGTTAGTTGCTCTTCAAATTCTTTTTTGACTTCCCTAATTATAGTTTTACACTTGACTTGCCAGAGTTTGTTCCTTTCTATTTTTCCTCAGTAGGATTTGACTTCCAATTCTTAAAGGTTGTCTTTTAATCTCTGACAAATCTCTTTTACTCTGTTGTTTAGCCAGAGTGACTTTTTTTGGTCCTCTTAGTGTTGGTGGTTTTTTGTCTGTTTTTGTTTTGGCATTTAAGGTATACATATAGTCAGAGCCTCTATTATGGTGTGCTTTAAAAATTCCATACAGTTTGCAGGCATTTCACTCTTGTGGTAATTCCTTTCAATTTCCATTTAACTAGATTCCTCATTTTTGTAGAGTTGCCATTTTTGAAGTTAAATGCTACTGTCGTCAGTTTCTTTGGCATTTTCCCCCATAAGGATTTTAAATTTAATAATATATGGTCATTATTACTGAGAAGTTCAGCTATAGTCACCTCTTGAATCAGATCAGTGTGCATCACTTAGGACTACATCAAGCATTGCCTCTCGCCTTGTGGGTTCCAGGACTAGCTGTTCCAAGAAGCTGTCTTACTGGCATGTAGAAATTTTAATTCTGCATTCTCTCTTGAGGTGACATGTTTCAAGTCAATGTGGGGCTAGTTGAAATCTCCCATTATTATTGGGTTTTTGGGTTTTGTAGCCTCTCTAATCTCCCTGAACATTTCACCATCACCATTCTGGCCAGGTGACTGGTAGTAGTATAATCGTACTGCTATATTCTTATTATTCAAGAATGGAATTTCTATTCATAGAGATTCTATGGTACTGTTTGCTTCATTTAAGATTTTTACAATATTTAATTTTATGCTTTCTTTCAAATATAGTGCTAATCTCCCCCCTCCCCCTCCCCCACCCACCAGCACCACTGCACTCTGTCATAGAGACATAGAATATCAGGGTTGAAAGGGACCTCAGGAAGTCATCTAGTCCAACCCCTTGCTCAAAGCAGGACAAACCCTTTAGCAATGTGTTAAGGAATGTGTGTCAATCCTTAACACATTGTACTTGGAATTACAGTGCCCCATAGATTATCCTCATTACACCAATTTTTTGTCATGCCTATTATGTCAATATCCTTATTTAATACTAAGCATTCAAGTTCATCTATCTTAGTATTTAGGCTTCTAGTGTTTGTATACAAGCATTATAATCATTAATGCTCTGGATAAGGGGATGGATTGTACCCTCAGGAACTTTGCGGATGACACTAAAATGTGGGGAGAGGTAGATATGCTGGATGCTAGGGATAGGGTCCAGAGTGATCTAGACAAATTGGAGGATTGGCCCAAAAGAAATCCGATAAGAACAAGTGCAGAGTCCTGCACTTAGGACGGAAAAATCCCATGCACTGCTACAGGCTGGGGACCGACTGGCTAAGTGACAGTTCAGCCAAAAAGGACCAAGAGATTACAGTGGATGAGAACAATAACAGTGTGTCCTTGTTGTCAAGAAGGCTAATGGCATATTGGGCTGCATTAGGAGCATTGCAAGGAGATTGAGGGAAGTGGTTATTCCCCTCTATTCAGCACTGGTAGGCCACATCTGGAATACTGTGTCCACTTTTGACCCCTCCTCCTCCCTGAAAGGATTGGAGTCTGGGAGAGCAACGAAAACAATTAGGGGCCTGGGGCACATGACTTATGAGGAGAAGCGGAGAGAACTGAGATTATTTAGTATTCAGAAGAGGAGAGTGAGGGGGGATTTGATAGCAACCTTCAATTACCTGAAGGGGGGTTCCAAAGAGGATGGAGCTTGGCTGTTCTCAGTGGCGGCAGATGATAGAAAAAAGAGCAATGGTCTCAAGTTGCAGTGAGGGAGGTGTAGGTTGGATATTAGAAAACACTATTTCACTAGGAGCGTAGTTACCTAGGGAGGTGGTAGAACCTCCATCCTTAGAGGTTTTTAAGGCCTGGCTTGACAAAGCCCTGGCTGAGATGATTTAGTTGGGGTTGGTCCTACTTTGAGCAGGGGGTTGGACTAGATGACCTCCTGAAGTCTCTTCCAACCCTACTCTTCTATGATTATAAAATGTGTCAGTATTTATTCATCTGCCTTCATGTGATGTAATTGAATTGAGCAGTTTTTTGTTTGACTGTTTTTCTTCAATTCCTACCTGTAAATGATGGATGTCTATCCTCTCCTCTTTCCTAGGATATAGAATATCCTCGGTCATAAATCCTTCCCTAAGAGAAACCTTGGGTCTATTAGCAGTTCTGTCTAAAGTGACCTTGTGTAGACTCTTTTATCTGTGAAATGGATAAATGATAGCTATTCCCCAGCAGTTACAGTAAGAGACCTTGCCTTGTAATAATGGTTGTGAAGAGCAGAGAAATATTGACAGGAGTTAGTAGAAGAGCTCTGGATTTGCAGCTTAGTGCAAACCTCTCTGCCGCCCTGCCTTCACCCCCTCCCAGCCCCCCACCCACAGGGGTTGAAAGGGGTTCCTCTGCCTTTCTGATTTTCCTTGCCTAATGCCCACAGCCTTTCACTTCACAGGACTGCCTGCAGGTACAGGCAAAAATGTATTGTTCATAATCAAATTCCAAATACTCCCAACACAGAAACATAGCAATAAGAATGGTAGAACAGGCTTTAAAGATAAAACTCTTTAAAAAGCAGCTGAGGGGACTCCAGTGATGGAAGTACCACCCTGTAGTAAACAGACCTACAGACTGATGAAGCCAGCAGACCTAGCTCTAATTAATGCAAGGTTTCTCAAGTACCAATCCTGCCAAATCCCTGAGCACAAGCTCCTTTCTCCTCAAGCAAAGACTGCTGTTGAAGGATGCCTTGCAGGAACTGACCTATATTCTGCAGCTGAATGTTTTCTCCTGGGCAAGTAACTGCTGAGGGAAAATGAAATGAGGCAAAGGTTATGCACTGACACCACCCAGTGGTCACTTCTCTAAATCCCTTCCAGAATGGTACTTTCATTTGGGGATCCAATCCTTCGTCAAATCTCACCCTGCTTTAAATGTCAGCCTCTCTCTATCCCCACAAGCCTTGCCCACAGTACCTTTATCTCAAACAACCTAGGTGCCAATTCACAGGAGCACATTGTAGGACATAAGTGCACATACTTGTGCCATACTGTTTTCAAAGGCTCTAGGTGCAAGCCTTGGGGCTGGTCTTCACTACCTGCCGGATCGGCGGGTAGCGATCGATCTTTTGGTGATCGATTTCTCGCGTCTGGTGAAGACGCAAGAAATCAATCGCCCGCGGCTCCCCCATTGACTCTGGAAGTCCAGCTTGCCGGGAGGCGCAAGCTGGAGTTGACGGGGGAGCGCATTGCCGACTACCGCCACCGTGAGGACGGCAGGTAAGTCAGCTGCAGATACGCAAACTTCAGCTACGTGATTCACATAGCTGAAGTTGCGTATCTGCCGTCGATCCCCCCCCGGTAGTGAGGACCAGCCCTCGGGCTTGTCTTCACTAACGCAGGGAGGGATCGATCTTTTGAACGATTGATTTATCGCATCTCGTCAAGACACGATAAATTGATCGCCAGTAGCGCCCCCATCGATTCTGGAACTCCAGCTCGCCAAAAGGCGCAAGCTGGAGTCGATGGGGGAACGCGCCGCCGCCCGCCACTGCCGTGAGGAGGGCAGGTAAATCGGCTGTAGATACGCCGAATTCAGCTACGTTTTTAACATAGCTGAATTTGCGTATCTATAGCTGATCTCCTGCCCTAGTGAAGAGCAGTCCCTAGCTACACTGACAAATAAGGAGACATGGGCACTACGTCAAAGCGCATACAGTAAAACCTCCATTTAACGGACTAATTGGGGCGAGGGGGTGTCCGTTAAATCAAAAAGTCCGTTATTTAATAATAAAAAAAGTGAGCGGTCACAGCAGCAGCCCGCCCGCCACAGGGTCGGGGCGACAGCTCCGCAGCCCACCCGCTGCCGGGACCCGGGCAGCAGCCGGGAACAGTCAGCCAGCCCGCCTGGGTCCCGGCTGGTGGGACCTGGGCGGCAGCCAGCCCACCCGCTGCCTGGACCCGGGGGGCAGCCGGGAGCCGGCAGCCAGCCTGCCAGAAATGGATCAGGAATGCATCATACTTGCTCAGAAATTTTGTCCGTTGCATCCGAAGTCCGTTAAATCGAGGTCCGTTAAATCGAGGGTTTACTGTATTGCAAAAGCTGGTCCTGGCACTGCCATAGTCTCTCTTTGTTTTCTCCCAGTGTTCTCTCCCACATAAGCCATTTGTCTCCCTGAGTCCCTTTTTCTCTCACGTTTTTTTTGTCCTCCAGGGTCCCTCTGAGCCTTCTTCCAATTCTCTTATATCTCACTGGGCCTCCCATTTGCCCTGATTTCTCCTCACTATGATCTTGTTTCTCATTTCTGCCCTATGTCTCACACAGTAAGGGCTCATTGGGCAGAGAAAGGTAGGTAGGTACACGAGTAGCTATTTCTTGCCTTCTGGGGTTCTTGCTAACTCTGGAGACCGCTGCAAAATGGGATATTTGGCAGATTTGTAAAGCTCAGGCTACTGTTGTGGGGATGAAACCTTTCAAGAGTGGATTTCCCGTGTTCCTTGGCATAGGGAGGTCAGGTCAAGACTGCTAACAAAACACTTAAGAGGTAGGGGGAGCTTGGGGGGAGCAATACGAGGGCCATTGAGAAACAGTGTGAAAGAGTTTACAACCAAAATTTGGGCTTTTGTACCACTAAAAAAACAGGCAAACATGGAACTGGCACTGTTAAAGCATTGTCAAAGGAGTGAATTGGGGTGTGAACTGGGGTGAAAGTGAGTTGTGCCAAGGGAGAACCTAGCCAGAAAAATACACCCCTTAAGGAATTTTCAAACTACTGCATCCTAGTGTGAGGGGTTGCAGGGCTGAAATTAGGTTGCTGCAGAATAGATTCTTCTTGCAACTCCCAGGTGGTGATTGACTCTCATTTGACAATTGCTCCAAATGGCCTCATTAACACCCACCTATCCCACATGTGTGAAGAGAAAAGGCAGCAAATTTGCACTCACTATCACTTTGATGTTAAGTGAAGGATTATTCATAGGTAACAAGTTGCCCATTAAACAAGAATGAGATGAGTGCACTATATCTGTATGTATGCAAATAGTTAATAGATAAGATGCACTGCTACAGACTAGGGACCCAGTGGCTAGGCAGAAAAGGACCTAGGGGTTACAGTGTATGAGAAGCCAGATATAAGTCAACAGTGTGCCCTTGTTGCCAAGAAGGCTAATGACATTTTGGGCTGTATAAGTAGGGGCATTTCCAGCAGATAGAGGGACGTGATCATTCGCCTCTATTCAACATTGGTAAGGCCTCATCTGGAGTACTGTGTCCAGTTTTGGGGCCCACACTACAAGAAGGATGTAGAAAAACTGAAAAAGAGTCCAGAGGGCAACAAAAATGATTAGGGGCCTGGAGCACATGACTTATGAGGAGAGGCTGAGAGAACTGGGATTGTTTAGTCTACAGAAGACTGAGGGGGGATTTGATATCTGCTTTCAACTACCTGAAAGGGGGTTCCAAAGAGGATGGATCTAGACTGTTCTCAGTGGTACCAGATGACAGAACAAGGAGCAATGGTCTCAAGTTGCAGTGGGGAAGGTTTAGGTTGGATATTAGGAAAATCTTTTTCACTAGGAGGATGGTAATCCATTCCAGTGCTTCACCTAGGGAGGTGGTAGAATCTCCATCCTTAGAGGTTTTTAAAGTCAGGCTTGACAAAGCCCTGGCTGGGATGGTTTTAGTTGGGGATTGGTCCTCCTTTGAGCAGGGGGTTGGGCTAGACTAGATGACCTCCTGAGGTCCCTTCCAACCCTGATATTCTATGATATGCAGTTTAGTTTCTGGATTGTGTGGAACTGACACTTGGACACTGCACATGGTTTCCTCTGGCTGCTCTTTACATGCAGGCCTGAATAAAATCGTTTTTTCTGCTTTAATTCTTCATTGTGGCTGACCAGAGGCACTGCAGGCCAGATTCACAAAGGTACTTAGCCACATAACTGCCTCTTTAGGGCTGTAAGTCTCTATTTTGATGCCTCTGATATCCTCCATGTCACTACTCTGTGCTGCCCCTGAAAACATATGCTCAATGTGCAACAGTAAACAAAAAAGCTAATGGTTAGGAACATTACGAAAGGGAGATAATAAGAAAATATCATAATGCTGCTATATAAATCCATGGTTTGACCATACCTTAAATACCATGTGCTAGTGTGCACTTTTGGTCCCCTCCCCGCATCTCAAAAACGATTTACTGGAACTAGAAAAGGTGCGGAGAAGGGTAACGAAAGTGATTAGGGGGCATGGAATAGCTTCCAGATGGGGAGAGATTAACAAGACTGAGGCTGTTTGGTTTAGGAAAGAGATGACAGGAGGCATATGATAGAGGTCTGTAAAATCATGAATGGTATCAAGAAAGTGAAAAGGGAAGTGCTATTTACCCTATCAGATAACACAAAAACCAGAAGTCACACGATGAAATTAATAATCAGCTCATTGAGAACAGATAAACAGCACCCAGTCAACCTGTGGAACTCGTTGCCAGGGGATGTTGTGAAAGCCAAAAGTATAATTGGGTGCAAAGAAGAATTAGGTATATTCCTGAAGGAGAGGTCCATCAGTGGCTATTAGCCGAGATGGTCAGGGGGACACTCCCCTGCGCTGGGTGTCCCTAAACCTCCAAATGCCAGAACCTGGGGCTGGACAACAAGGGAAGTATCACTCTAAATTGCTCTGTTATGTTCACTCTATCTGAAGCATCTGGCATTGGCCACTGTCAGAAGACAGGATATGGGGTTAGCTGGACCAGTGGTCAGACCCACTATGACCGTTCTAAAGCCTTGCAGCTGGCTCTTAATCCACTATGGAGAAAGTGTTAGGTGATTGACACTGCAGTTCAGTTTTTGCTGCATCTCTGCTGCATCTCTTCTGGCTGTGCTGGCTCCAAACATCTTGGGCTTCCAAGCCTTTGGACTTGGCCAGGACTGCTAAGAGGGAAACTTTTGTCTTGCCTTTTTTTTTTTCCTGCCTAGGTGTACAATCTGAGGGTTCAGGTATGATGGTCTCCCTCTTCACTTGGTGTTGGCACATACTATTTTCCCCCAGGACCCTTGCCTCATTCAGTGAACAGGATGGCATATGCTCACTGAATGGGAAGCATCTTATCTTCACAATTCAGTGTTGCCTCATATCCTGTTGCATATCATCTAAGCCTTGTACTGAATACAGAATTATCAATTTCCATATGGGCTTTTCTAGGATATTCATCACTGTAGTATCACAGTACCTCACAAATATTAATGAATTTATCTTTACAAGACCCCTGTGAGATCCTATGGTATTACTAGCTCCATTTTACAGATGATTAATGGAGGCACAGAGAAATTAGGGCTTAAACAGTCATGTCCATTACTTTTGAGTGCCTACTTTTAAGACCTGAGTTTAAGGCCTGAGTTTTTAAGCGACTTTCAGTATATATAAAGACTCATTGGGCCAGAGTGAGAGTGCAAGGCTGAGACAATAGGAATGACTCTAGAGTGATTGTTGGAGCACCTACGTGGGAGATTCTGGGTCCAGTCCCCCTGCTCCAATGACTCTTGAATTATTTATATACTGATTGCTCTGGGTACTGAGGCCACTGGATCTGTATATACATGGATCTATGACCACACATCCAAACTGACTTGTGCTGGACCTTAATAGACCACAGTAGAGATAAGTGCTGCATGCCAGTAATGCACAGACTCCTCACCCGCCAGCCCCCAGTGCTGCCAGTACAGGGAGCCTAAGTGGTAAGGAGAACCAGCCTGTTAAGTTCAATACGGCTCCATACTGGTGTAAAGTTACTTATATGAATGTTTGCCGAATCGAGCCTCCCCTCCCCCCAAAAAAAGATTTACAGAGAAAAAGGAGGGGGAAGCACGATGCTTTTAAAACATGAAGGTTTTTGAAGCCACCCCTCCATTCTTTCGTTGCTTTTCCATCCTGGGTGAAATGGGTAACCCTGGCCCTGGACAGCTGCAGAGGGGCACGTTTCACAGAGCTGGACCCAGCTCTATTTGTTGGTGGTTGCTCAGGGTCGTTGCCAGCTGTGTTGTTATTTTCTCTCCCGCCTCATGTTTTTGGCTGCTCTTAACCCTTGCTGCTGTCTAGAGGGTGGGGACCACGGCGGGGTTGCTCCTTTCGAACAGGGGGGGTTTGATTTTTTTTGACTATCTGCTCTTTTCTTCCCAAGGTCCTGATTCTTCCACCCCCCCCCCCTTAACCTCAGCCGCGCCAGATGTTTTTAGGGACTTATAACCTCAGCCCCGCGGCGGCCTCTCGTGTTTCTACCCCCCGGCGTGCAGGAAACCCCACAACGTCGGCAGCCCCGAGTTGTTGCAAAGCACCTCACGGAGGGGAGACTCCGCGCGCCGCCAGCAGCCCCGCCCGGCCTCCCCGCTGCGGGGCGCTGCCCGGGGCAGGTTTGTGAGAGGCCGGCGCGCGGGGGGGGGGGGGGAGCGCGGCTGGGGGGCTCTGGAGCGGGCGCGGGGACTGACGGCCGCAGCCGACGTGGCTGAGGAGGGGGGGGGGGGGCGGCGCGGGCCGCGGGCCTTTGTCCGGCCGCGCGCGGGGAAGCGGCGCGCGAGTCCGGCAGGTAGGGGCGGGGTGATGGTGCGCGCGGGGATGGGGGGGGGGGGGGGGCACGGCCGGGCTCGCCCCCGCCCGCAAGGGGCCGCGGGGCAGAGGCGCGCGGGGGCTGCTCGCCGGGGGCGCGCCTGGCAGCGACCCCCCCCCCCCCCAGGCCTGCGGCCGCGGCGGCTCCCGGGCGAAGGCGGCGGGAGCGTGACGTGTCCGCGGCGTCTGCGCCCGGCCGCGCCGCGATGGAGCCGCCCGGCCCTGGGGGTGAGGGGCGCGGGCGCGGGGGAGGCAGGAGCCGGCCCGGTGCAGGGGCTGGGAGAGCCGCGGACGGGGCGCGGGCGGCCGAGGGGGCGTGGCCCGGGGGCAGGGAGCCGGCGCCGGGCCGGAGTCTGGGGAGGTGTGGCACAGCCGGGCACTGCGGGGGCGGGCGGCTGGGGGCGGCCTGGGCGAGCCTGTCCCGTGTTTCCATTACAGCCCGTCCCATCGCCTCCGCTTCCTTCCGTCAGGCCCGGGGCCCGCCGCGGTGCATGTGCCATTGTTCACACTCCTACTCCGGATTTACAGAAGGGCGCACGGGACTGACACCGCCGGGTCTGGAGTCCGACTCCGGCACATGGAGGAGTCGCCCGCGAGCCGGCCATAGACCCCGACCTCTGGCTGGGTGACTGAAGTCCTCCAATCACCACTAAAAAACCTCGAGTTCCAGAGAATGAATCGTTCACACTCGGTTAAAACCTGCAAGGGACCCGGGCCCCATGCGGCAGGAAAAGGGGGAAACCCCACCAGGGCTCTGCCAATCTGACCCGCAGGAAAATTCCTTCCTCGCCTCGCATAGGACGATCAACTAGACCCTGAGCAATGTGGGCAAGACCCGCCAGGCAGAGATCAGGGAAAAGTTTCTCTGGAGTAGCTTGGAGCCCTCCCCATCGAGTGTGTCCCTAGAGACCATCACTACCCCCGTCCTGATCTAAAACGACAAGACAGAGGCAAAGGAGCCAAAATGACAGGCAGAGCCATCCTGAGGGTATGGCAAATTGGGGTGGTTGCCCTGTGTCCTGCACTTTGGGGGGCTCCGCACTTTGTGAGGAGGCAGGTGGAGAGGTGGGGGAGGGGGAGGAGGAGACCCCCCCCCATCTCCTTCCCTTCACCAACCCGCCCCTCCCCCCAGTGCCTCCTGCCTGCCTGTGGGCCGCACAGATCAGAACCTCCCCCACCCTCCCAGTGCCTACTGCTGATCAGCTGTTTCACTCCATCTGGAGGCACTTGGGGGGGAGGGGAGAGGAGTGAAGGTGCAGCGTGCTCCAGGGAGGAGACGGGACTGAGCAGGGAAGAGGTGGGGGTAGGAAACGGCGGGGCAGGGGTGGGACCTTGTGAGTAGGGGTGAAGTGGGGGCAGGGTATGGTGACCAGATGTCCCAATTTTATAGGGACAGTCCTGATTTTGGTGTTTTTTTTCTTATATAGGCTCCTATTACCTTCCACCCCCTGTCCTGATTTTTCACATTTGCTGTCTGATCACCCTAGGGAACTCGGCACCTATGTCCTTGGCCCCACATGTCCCCTAGGGTCATAAAGCAGGAGAGTGACTGAGAAAGGCATGAAAACCAGAGCTCTCCCATGTCAACTGGAAGCCTATCAGAAGCTCCGTCTCTTGGTGGGCACTGCATCTTGGCCCCGGATTGGGACCGAGTGTTTCATGTTGCTTTGTACAGGTCCCACTTCTAATAAATGTGATAGGGGCCACAGATTGAGGGTAATACTTTAAGAGGGAATGGATCGGCAAATTCTGAGCTTGAGATGAAGTGTCTGCACTGTTTGGGATAGAAAACTCATGGTCTCAAGTAGCAGTGAAAGTGAGATCACAGGGTCACTTGCTTTGAGCAGTAGTGCTCTCTGGCTTGCTTTTATGCTGCCGGACTTGTACATAGAGCCAGCTAGCGTCCCAGCCTCCCATGGTCATCTTTCTCAAGACTTTTTCTTGGACCTGGCAAGATTGGTGGGCATTCCAGGCCACACAGTGGTGCTTACTGCTGGTGTGTGACTGCGGAGACCATATTAGTTACTGGAATTAAATTGGTGTTAACAAAAATGAAGTTTTTAAAGCATTTTGACTCTTTAAAAAACCAATCTTCAGATTTCAGTTTTTGTGATGCCTTCCAGTTTCCCAGTCATCAATAAAGTCTTCCAGAGTAAGCCTGAATTTCTAATGTTAAAAAACAAAAAGAACCCCCTCATGCATGGTGTGTGTGTGTGTGTGTGTTTTTTAAAAAACCTTTGAGGCTGTCTTTATCCATCATAAAGAAGCAATCTTCTTTCCCTTACTCGGCTCCTGCAATGCATGTTAAGTGCTTTGTTGGAAGGTGCAAACCTAGTTCCCCACAGAGCCTTTCTTCCTCCATCACTGATAATTTGATAATTGGAACCTGCAGAGGGGAGCGGGCAGAGCCCACTGGTGCTATGTGGCATCAAACCAAGTCTAGAATCAGGGAGGAGCCATGTTAGTCTGGATCTGTAGAAGTGACAAAGAGTCCTGTGGCATCTTAAAGACAAACAAAAGTAGTGAAGCATAAGTTTTCATGGGCTAATACCCACTTTGTCGGATGCATACAGTGGAAGTCTGATTCACTCTCTGTAGAAAACGGTTTCTACCACCCTTCTCTGAGACCCAGAAAAGTATAATAACCTAGGTCTCATTCTCTGCTGTTTCAAATGTTGTGCAATTATGTACACTTGTGCAAAAGTCGCTGTAAAATGCTATCAAATCAGAAAGGTACCATTTTATTCCCTCATGCTTTGGATATACAGCAGATCCTTCAGTCCTGCTTAAATGACTTACAGCTCGTTCTCCCCATTTGCCAGACTAACCCATTGGGGACTTTCTGGCTGCCTCAGTTTAGGGACGGTTGTCCTGCCTGGCTGGCCCAGTCTGGTAGATTACATGGCAATTATGTTGCGGGTCCAGGAGGGAGGCACTATATTTTTGTCTGCTCTATTTTTGGTTTAGTTCTCCTTCCTTAGGCTGTCTCTTGAATATTTATATACAGTGGTTGGTATTAAAATTGTAGTCCTATGTTTTATTTAGTTATATGGATTTGCTATAATTAACCTCTCCCTTTCAAGAGATTGAACCTCACTTTCAATATTACTCCGCTGACTGAAATTATTATTAGTACCCAGATACCTTGGTGATGGTACACACACCACACAGCAAAAACACTAACCCAGGAACTTATCCTTGCAACAAAGCCTGATGCCAACTCTGTCCATATATTTATTCACGTGACACCATCATAGGACCTAATAACATAGGCCATGTCATCAGAGGCTCATTCACCTGCACATCTACCAATGTGATATATGCCATCATGTGCTAGCAATGCCCCTCTGCCATGTACATTGACCAAACCAGACAGTCTCTACGCAAAAGAATAAAAGGACACAAATCTGACGTCAGGAATCATAACATTCAAAAACCAGTAGGAGAACACTTCAGCCTCCCTGGTCACTCAATAACAGACTTGAAGGTAACAATTTTACAATATAAAAACTTCAAAAACAGTCCAAGCTGCTGAACTGGAATTACACAAATTGAATCTATTCCCCCCCTGATAAGTATCCTCACACCTTCTTGTCAACTGTCTGATATGGGCCATCTTGAGTATCACTAAAAACATTTTTTTTCTCCTGATAATAGCTCATCTTAATTAAATAGCCTCTTAGAATTGGTATGGCAGCTTCCACCTTTCTCTGTGTGTAATATGTGTATCTTCCTACTGTGTGTTCCATTCTATGCATCCAATGAATTGGGCAGTAGTCTACGAAAGCTTATGCTTATATCAGTTTTGGTCTCTAAGGTGCCACAAGTACTCCTGTTCTTCTTGCGGATACAGACTAACACGGATGCTACTCTGAAACCTGTCACTATGCAAGGCACTTAGTTTGCTTGGTATATGCTTAGTGGCAGAAACTTAGGGCTGGGTTACACTGGCGGCGGGGGGGGGGGGGGGGGTTCAAACTAAGATACGCAACTTCAGCTACACTATTCACGTAGCTGAAGTCGAAGTATCTTAGTTTGACTTACCTGGCCATCCCCACGGTGGTGGGTCAACCGTGGCCACTCCACCACTGACCCTGCTTACTCCTCCTGCCAAGGTGGAGTACAGGCATCGATTCGGGGATCAATTTATCACGTCTAAATGAGACACGATAAGTCGATCCCTGATACCTCGAGTACTACCCACCAATCCAGTGGGTAGTGTAGCTATATCCTTAGACACCTACAGTTAGGTGGCATCTGAATGGGGATTTTGAGAGTGTCAGTGGCACCTAAATGTTGGACTTAGTTGCCTAAAGAGTCAATTTAGGCATCTGCATACCTTTTTGAGCCTGGCTCTTTGTTCTTGATGTAACGAAAGCCAAATCTTTCTATTGGGCTTAATCCTACTGGCCATAGATTTTCATTAATACCAGCAGCTTCCTTTCTCACCTGTCAGTAAATAGATTAGATGGGGAGTCCAGGTCATATATAGCAAGTACTGGAACTCTTCTTGCCTGGCTGAGTTTTGTAGACTCGCTCCTGAATTGCTAATGTTGTAATTATGCTAAATTCTGGTTGGGTACACTGTAAAACCTCATTTGGATTGACCTGACCTTAGGTGGTAAACTACCTGCACCCTAACTGCAAATAGTAATACTTAATGGGGGAATTAATTTGGGGAAGACAACAAAACTGCAAATGTAGCCCCAAAGACATTCCTTGCTCTCCTGCTCCTCTCTTTCCCTTTCCTAGCTGCTCTGCTGAGAGGGACCTTGCCTGGGGAGGCAAAGGGTGTCAACAGTCAGTTGAGATGGTTGAGGAAAGAGGGAGAGAGACTGATCCTTTCCCACGAGCCTGAATGCTATTTTGGCAGCACTTTGGGGCCTCAACCTACTTTAAACTTGCTTTCTACTATCAAAGCTAAGTGAGTGGGCAACAAAATATTCCAGTATTGCAACTACAGAAGTTCAAAAATCATGAGTCAGACTGCCTCAAAAATAAGATTTTAAAAAATAATAATTAAAAAGTCATGTGCTTTGGTCTGTCTTTGGAATTTTGAATTCCCCCACCCTGTTCTCCTGACCCCTAATGTGTACCTAACTGTGCAGGTCCTGTCAACTTGAGAAGCTGCCCTTCAGGTCAGTATTTCTGACTATGGCCACCAGGGGCCGCTGTTGGCAACCAAGCAGGTGGCTTTGGATCACAGGCTCCTCCGTGAGACACCCTGGTTCCCCGAAGAGCTTCTGCCCTGCTCCTCACTTTGTGAGCGGTGAGGGAGCTGCCAGCTGGCCAGGCAGAAGCAGCAGCTTCCTTGCAGTTTAGTGTAGTGCCAGGGAGGGAGGGATGGGTAAGTGAAAGCAATGGGGATGTATAGGGCTAGAGGAGAGTGACCTTTGCCTCCCTCCACCAGCTCAAGAGATGCTCTGTGGTGACCCCACCTGCCCTCTGCTGCCGAACTGTGTGAGTGACAGGGGCCTTAGGAAGAGCGGGATAGGGGAGAAGGGGCCAGCATCCAGATCAAGGTGTAAATAGCAGGGAAGGCTAATTAAATTAAATTAGGGAGGGCTCCCCAGGGGATTCTTGTGGTAAGCATTGGAGGATGCTAGGTACAGTGTCCCTCCTGTCTGTCAGGAGGAAGAGGAGAGAGAGAGTGAGTGTGTGTGTGTTTCATGGACGTATCAGTAGACTAGTCTCCCTGTTCTGAAATATAAAATCAAAAGACAGACTGAAAATTAAATATGACATACCCTACTTTGTTACAGTGCCCCCCGAGGTTCAGTCATAATCAGGACTGCTTGATGAGGGACACGTAGCAATTTTTAAGTTAGTCTCACGAGTTCTTGTTTTTGTTCTTGTTGTGCCTCTTTGGAGGTTGTGAATAGGAAATACTTGATGGCGATGTAACCAGGTGTGATACTGACTCTTAATGACCATGAGCAGGGTCCCTAAGCCTGCCATCATCTCTGGATGGAACAAGAGGAAGAGCTGTGTGCTCCAGTTCTCCAGGACGCTGAGGAAAGGGAGATTCTCTTTGGGGCCTCCACAGGTGAGGAATATGTTAAGCCAATTCAGCAATTGCTGGAAATCCAACTTTTCGTTTCATTTAAAATCTTTGCCATACTGTCTCATCTGCTCTGCATTGGGATTATAGCCAGCAGTTATTTCTGGCAAGCCTCACTTACGGTTTTCCACCTGACTTATGGTTTTCCGTCACTGACTTTGGCCAGAGTTCTGTTTCTCTCTCCGCCCAACCCCCCAACTCAACTTTTCTTTGAATGTGCATATGAGTTTTTGAAGCAAAATTGTCATCTCTTTGGGGAATGGTGTTTTTTTTTTTTTTTTGTGGTTGGTTGGTTTTTTTGTGGGGTGGGGGTTGGGACTTTCTGTCTCACATCCAGTCTTACATTTTATTTAGTTGACTCATACTCTGTGCCATTTCCCGTTCTTAGTTTTCTTTTCTACCAAACACTCATCTCTGGCCTCTGTGTATTCAAGGACACAGTGAGAGTGTGAATGAACATGAGGAGAACCCCCCCCAAGAAGATGGCCCTGAGAATGTGGAACAGTACGGTACGATATCAGAGGGGTTTGAAGAGAATGTTTTCCAGAGCCCTGATGAGGAGGAGGCCTTTGAAGGCCAGTACATGTCAGAAACGCAGCAGGGCGACCTTCCTGGTAAGATACTGGGTAACTCCATTCACTCAGAAAGAGATTTGGAGGCTCTTCAAGGTATCCTCATTCACCAGAGAATTCCTATAGGGGAGAGACCCTATATGTATTCTGAATGTGGGGAGGGCTTCAGTCAGAGCTCGAACCTTACACAACATGAAATAACACAGATGGGAGAGAAGCCTCATAAGTGTACTGAATGTAACAAAAGTTTCAGTTGGCGCTCAGACCTAATTAAACACCAGAGAACCCACACAGGCGAGAAACCCTACATATGTAGTGAATGTGGGGAAAACTTTAGTGTGAGTTCTCACCTTTTCACTCACAAGAGAACCCACACGGGAGAGAAACCTTTCCATTGTAACGAATGTGGGAAAAGCTTCAGCCGGAACTCTCACCTCGTTAACCACCAAAGAATCCACACTGGAGAGAAGCCCTTTGAATGTGCTCAGTGTGGGAAGAGCTTCAGTGATTTCTCGACACTTACCCAGCACCAGAGAACCCACACGGGTGAGAAACCCTATGTGTGTGTTGAATGTGGGAAAAGCTTCATCCAGAGCTCACACCTCGTTAGGCACCGGAGAATCCACACGGGAGAGAAACCCTATAAATGTGCTGAGTGTGGGAAAAGCTTTCGATACAAGAGTCACCTTGCCCAGCACCATAAACTCCACATGGAGTAGAAAGCACAGCCGTGAGAGCACCTGTCCTGCCCACAGAAACTGATGTATAAATTATTATATGGTGTGATGGCATCAAGAAGGAACTACAAAGGGAGGGGACACATTCTTAGTGCCGATAGATTGTTCTAGGATGGATGCGGGGGAGGGGAACACTGTGTTTGGAATGGGTCTGGGGATCAGGGGGAACAAGGAGAGAGAGGCAGCCAGGGGACTTGATCATTTGGTGTTCAGAGGGCTGGGAGGTGGGAGGAATTAGGGCGCTGAGGGAATTTGGTGCTAAGGAACATTGTTTGGAGTACAGCAAAATAGAGGGTCAATAAGGGAAATCTATGTCTCATTGTCTTATTGAGAAGTCAAAAATGATAAATTAGGCTCTGAGACAGATACCTAGCTCACAAGATGTCAGAGCCAATATCGTAGCAAATGCCTCACTTACTGAACTGAGGAAGACAAAGTGCCCTCTGTTCTCTCTGGCAATGTCTCCAGCAACTGTTTCCTCATTTTAGATTATATTTATTTGTAGCTGCTATTTTAGGAGCTTGGTTAAATCTGGGCAAAAATGTCCCATTTTCTGTATGTTATAATATCTAGTTTTCTGTTGTGTTGTGTCTCCCCCTCTGAAATAAAACTTTTTTTAAAGAAAATGCCCTATGTTCTCCCATCTTCTCTCCTATTATCCTGTTTCTAGGGTAGAATGGCCCTGTATAGCTTACACTCAGCTTCACTGAAGAGAAACAAAGCAGTCCTGTTAGGGCTTGTCTAGACTGAAAGAATTAACTAGTGTTAGCAAACACCTTTGCTAAGCACACTTCTTCTTCCCAGTCTAGACAGGGCCTTCATGGCCACAGCTCAAAAATGATTTGTCTAGTATACAGCCATGTCCATCCCTGGAGTTAGTTGAATGAACCAGGGCTGAATATATCTTGTAGCTGTTCTGGAGTTTTACTGTCAGGAGCCTCACTCTTCAGTTTGCCTCTGACTTTCCCTCATCATAGCTCCATACCATGTTGTCCAAAGATTCTGGTTGCTCACTCTAATGTTAGGAGGAGAGCCTTGTCCCCTACCTGCAGATGGCGCTTGTGCCATTTATATGCAGCCACGTTTCTAGTCAGTACCCTGCCTATCGGTTTATAGGACATTCAGCCGCAATATTATCAACCATAATAGTACCTCCACAGCTCCAAACTACAAAAGGTTTGTTAAAAACTAACAGCAGGTTTATAAGGTCCATAAAAAGAATTTTAGGGAGGTATGCAAAATCAGATGACATGAAAAAACAGCCCTTATTTAGGCACAAATTCTGGATAGGACGCTGTTGATGGATACTCAAAGTTCCCACAGCAACCACCAGGGGGAAGCACTCAGCCTTGTTCCCCAGCCTTGCACTTGTATAATCATTTGCACCTATGCAAAATGAGTGTGACCCACTGTCACTGGTGTGAGTGAGTGGAGAATTCTGATTTGGTAACATTTAGTCTTTGAACTCACTTTGAGCGAGTAGTAGGAGTAGGATAGTGGAGAATTCGGCCCTCTTTGCTTCCTGGGTCAACCGGAATAACTGCATTGTTCTGGGGCTAAGCAGCAGCTGCTGATTGCTCCAGCTCTGCCCCTGCTGCAGGACTTGCTGTGTTAGGAGACTATTTTAAAAACATGATTAGCTGTCTCTCCCTTGCTGGCACTGTGTGGACAGAGCATCATTTGGTTTCTAGAATGTTTTCACAACATTAAACCCACACCACAACAAAAATCATTTAAAGGCTGCTTCCCAATCAGTTTGTGTGATAAACAAGACCTCTGTCTGACACTTTCATTTTGCCAAACCTCCAATTCCTTTGCCTGCTGTTAACAGTTTATTTCACAGAACTGATAGAACCAAAACTAAAACGAGACACATTTATCTCTTTGAGGACACTAATTATTTAAAATGCCTTTAATTTGGAGCCTGATCAGTTGAACATATGCCTCTCGTTGAAGGCATATTATAGATATTGAGCACCTATCAGGATTGGGCTATTTAGTGAAAACATTTTTAAATACCTTTTGTAAACCACTAAGGTAGACAGGGTATGTTGCATTTTGGCATCTATTAGCTGGTCAAGGTGAATCCTAGGTGGGACTTGATGATTCCAGATTTTAGTTGCGCACCTGTTCCTTAATGAATTTATAATTCTCTTTTCCTTGGGATGGGAGATGTGCTGGCTTTAACCCAATGTTGGTTCTATACAGTGATTATTAATGTACAGTACAGCCTAGGGGGAACATTCTCTATTTTGTTCAGGATGAGAAAGCTACGGGCTAATATTCATTTTATACAGAAACAGTTTGATTGGGTCTGTAGTAGACCCTGCTGGTCTAATGTGCAAGGGGGAAGAATTTTATATATATGTATACATATACACATACATTATATAAAGAACCAAAGAATGATTAAAGAATTAGGACGCATGCCTTATAGTGATAGACTCAAGGAGTTCAGTCTATTTAGTTTAACAAAGAGAAGGTTAAGGGATGATTTGATAACAGTCTATAAGGACCTATATGGGAACCTATGATGAACAAACATTTAGTAATGAGCTCTTCAGTCTAGCAGATAAAGTTATAATATGATCCAATGGCTGAACGTTGAAGCTTGGCAAATTCCAGCTGGAAATAAGGTGTACCTTTTAAACAGTGAGAGTAATTAATTATTGGAACAATTTACCACCATAGAGGTGTGGAGACTGCGTATAAGCACAGACCAGCTGACTCTAACCTCTAGCACCTAGTCTGATAAATGGAAATCTCATGGAATTCTCTTGCAACATTGTTATTCTACAAGCTAGACAGTTCAGACTGGAAATAAGGTGTAATTTTTTAACAGCGAGGGTCATTAACTGTCAGAGCAATTACTCAGGATAATGGTGGATTCTCCAGCACTGGCAATTTTTAAATAAGGATTGGCTGTCTTTGAAAAAGATATGCTTTAGTTCAAAAGAAATTATTTTGGGGAAGTTCTATGGTCTGTGTTATACAGAGGTCAGCCTAACCCTAAATGATCACCACTGACCCTTCTGGCCTTGGAATCTATGAACTTTGCAAGGAACCCTCCCCCCCCCCCCCCAGGTACCACAGCTTTCCTGCAGCATCTGTTCTCTTAGGGCTGGTCCTCACTGGGGGGGGGGGGGGGAAATCGATGGCAGTTACGCAACTTCACGTAGTGAATCATGTAGCTGAAGTTGCGTATCTGAAGCCGACTTACCGTCCGTCCTCATGGCGGCGGCAGTCGGCGGCGCGCTCCCCTGTCGACTCCAGCTTGCGCCTCCTGGCAAGCTGGAGTTCTGGAGTCGACGTGGGCGCCGCGATCGATCGATTTCTCGCGTCTTTATAAGAGGGAAACTTTATAAGACGCGAGAAATCGATCGCCAGAAGATCGATGGCTACCCGCTGATTCGGCGGGTAGTGAAGACGTACCCTTAATTTAGGTATAGTCTTTGTCCTTTGCTCTTACTGGGCTTCCATCAAATTCACCACAGTTGCGGAATTGGCAAGTTAGGGTGCTATAGGCTGACATCCTTAAGCTAGCCAAGGGCATCACCCTTCACAAAACACTAATAGAATATTACTTTGCACTTATATAGTGCTTTTCACATTCAAATGGATGGGTAGACATCAGCTAAGCAATCTTCACAACTGTCCTGGGAGTAGGTGATGTTCTCATTGTAATGCAGTAAGGGAAACTGAGGCACAAAAAGGTTAGTGGCATGATCAAAGTCACCCAACAAATCAGCAACAGAGTCAGGAATAGTAGAACTTGTTTTATCCAGTTGACTAACGCATATCATATCAGGACATTTTCCATATATATTTTCAAAAATGGGGGCATAAAGTTAGAAACTGAAGCCCATGTTTAGGCACCCAAGAAAGGTATCTAAAGTTGGATCCTAAAGAAGGAAACAAAAATATTAGACACCACTTTGATAAGGTGGACTACTGTCCCTACTTGTTATAAGAGCTTCTACAGCTTCTACTTTAGGCCCGAGGGCCACATCAGGGTTGTGGAGCTATATGGAGGGCGGGTAGGGAAGGCTGTGCCTCCCCAAACAGCCTGCCCCCTGCCCCCTCCCATTTCCTGCCCCCTTCAGAATCCCCAACCCATCCACACCCCCCCGTTCCTTGTTCTCTGACTGCCCCCTCCCGAGACCCCCCATCCCTAACTGTCCCTCGGGACTCCCCCATCCAACCCCCCCATCCCCTGACTGCCCCGACCCCTATCTACTCCCCACCTCTAACTGCACCCTGGAAGCCCACCCCCTATACACCCCCCAATCCCTGTCCCGATTACCCCTCCCCCCCGGAACCCTCTGCCCCTTATCCACCCCCCCTTCCTGCCCCCTTACCATGCCGCTCAGAGTGGCAGGAGCTCGCAGCCATGCCTCCATGCTCCCCAACAACAGCGGTGGGCCAGGGCGCCAGCGGCGCAGTGAGCTAAAGCTGTGCAGGAGGGGGAACAGCAGGGGAGGGACCGGGGACTAGCCTCCCGGGCTGAGAGCTCAAGGACCGGGCAGGATGGTCCCACGGGTCATAGTTTGCCCACCTCTGTTCTACAGTCAGGTTGCTCCCACCTGTTTTATATGGATATAATCTGATGATGGTAGGTGAAGTGTGGCGTGTGTGTGTGTGTGTGTGTGGGTATTCAGACATTGCTGGGAAAGAGAATAATGGAGCCTTTACTCCTTTTCCAAAAGTTTCAGATAAAGTTAAGAGAAAGGGAAGGGCTGAGTGTACTTAGGACGAGACTCTACTCAAATGAAAATATCTGTGTTGCAGATGTGGCTGTAGATTATACAGCAGTGGTCAGTAACCTTTCAGAAGTGGTGTGCCGAGTCTTCGTTTATTCACTCTAATTTAAGCTTTCACGTGCCAGTAATACATTTTAAGGTTTTTCGAAGGTCTCTTTCTATAAGTCTATAATATAGAACTAAACTATTGTGTGTAAAGTAAATAAGGATTTTAAAATGTTTAAGAAGCTTCATTTAAAATTAAATTAAAATGCAGAGCTCCCCGCATCGGTGGCCAGGCCCCAGGCAGTGTGAGTGCCACTGAAAATCAGCTCGTGTGCTGCCTTTGGCACCCGTGCCATAGGTGGCCTACCCCTGTTATACATTAACAGCGATAACAAAATCAACCCCTCTACCACAAACAAATGAAGAGTTTCATATTCTTTATTCATTCCAACTTTTCATCACACAGATTTCACATTTCAATGCTTTGTTGTCGTCTTTTACTGCAATTCCTCCAGCTCACCCGGGGCTCATGGGCCTGCTTGTCTTGCTTCAGCTTCTCTTAGGCTTAGGCAGCCTTGTTTTTCAGGTACTCCCTCCTTTGTGGAATCACTGAGGCAATCCACTGGCTGGTGCGCTGCTTGGCCTCATTCCATGTGTAGTGGGGCACGTAGCCAAAATCCCGCCATGCCTTCTTGTAGGAGAACGTGAACGGGGTGTTCAGCAAGATCACAAGGTGACGGTTGGTGAAGGGGATGTATTTGACAAAGGGCCTAAGCAGGAAGCTCACAATTTCCAGCAGTAGCGCAAAGTAGTACAGTATCATCAGCGGCACAGGCAGGCGGGGCTGAATCCCAAATCCCAACTCCTTGACCAGCTCATAATTTAGGTCGGCATAGCTCATGTGAGGAGTGTCATCAGAGATGTAGTAGAAGTTCCCTTTAATGAGCTTGGCTTTTTCCGGGTTCCTCAGGGCTTTTGCCGCCTGGAGGTGAGCCCATGCAATGTTTCCCACATACACAGGATTCACCAGAGCCTCCTTCCTAGAAAACCGCGGGTAGACATTTTTGTTCAAGAGGCTTTTATCCAGGTGACCCCGGAGAAACGGGCATCCTTCTCCAAAGATGTACATGGACCTCAAGGCACACGTCAGGAAGATGCCACCATCCTTCAGTATCTGACCGTTTGCCTTCAGCACAGACGTCTCTGCCAGTCTCTTACTCTCGGCATAAGGGAACCCTGATGTGCTCTCATAGGCTGTATCTTCATCCCCATTGCAGATGGGGTCCCCTCTGTTGTTTGGACCTAACACTTCTATGGTACTGGTGTAGATGAAGTGCTGGACCTTATTGTGGACACAGGCGTCCAGCAGGAGCTGGGTCCCTTGAAAAGAGGAAGATGTTAGTAAAGCAGCAGATAACTGGACTGCCTGATGGTCAGAGGCCACTCCAGATCATCTGCTGCCGTACTCAAAATAGCCTACCCACTTGACTACTTGGCTTTGCAGACCCCTCTGTGGGGGAAGAGAGTGTGAATTGCAGAGCACTGTCCTGTAGACCCTGCTGGCATGAACTGAAAGAAAGGGAGCTAGTGTGTGTTACTGTAATCCTGCCTGAAAGAGGATGACGTCAGTGTGAACTAGGTACTTTTAGGGCTTGTCCTCACTGGAGGGGGGGGGGGGGGAAATCGACGGCAGATACGCAACCAGCTACGTGATTAACGTAGCTGAAGTTTGCGTATCTGCCACCGACTTACCACTCGTCTCCATGGCGGCAGCAGTCGGCAGCGCGCTCCCCCGTCGACTCCAGCTTGCGCCTCCCGGCGAGCTGGAGTTCCAGAGTCGATGGGGGAGCTCTGGGCGATCGATTTATCGCGTCTTAGCGAGATGCGATAAATCGATCGTCAGAAGATCGATCTCCAGCAGCACTCATGAAGACCAGCCTTTAGTTCGTGCCAGCAGGGTCCACATGGGGTGGTGAGAGTGCTACACGTTAGAGCGCTTTGCCGTCCACACTCCAACAGAGCAATCTGCAGCACTGTGCAGACAAGTCCCCAAAATGGCTTTGCCTGGCAATCTGCCGCCCTGGGCCCCTGCCTAGTTTGTTTTCAGCTAGAATGATCCCTGCTGATGGAGTTTCAGATTTAGTCCTCCCCAGCCAGGGGAAGGTATGCTTTTTAGCTTGAAATAAAAAGTGGGGGGAAAGAGGGAGTCAAAACAGCTGTCTAAGCTCCCCCTGAAACTATCAGTTCCTTACCCTGGAGGCTGACAGGAATCCTCTCTTGAATTAGGTGGTAGGTTCAACCAAACTGAATATTTTAGGCGAGGGGTTTTTTTTGGGGTGGGGGGAAAGAGGGAATGAACTCAGCTGTTTGAGTTATACAAGGATGAAGCATATACATGCTCTTTAATCAAACAACTATTTGTTTTTGGTTTGTTCTGTGTACTGTCTAGGGCAGGGGTGGGCAAACTTTTGGGCCCAAGGGCCACAATGGGGTTCAAAATTGTGTGGAGGGCCGGGTAGGGAAGGCTGTGCCTCCCCAAACGGCCTGGCCCTGCCGCCTACCCGACCCCCACCCACCCACTTCCCATCCCCTGACTGCCCCCCTCAGAGGCTCCTGGCCCATCCAACACCCCTCTCCCCCCGTTCCTTGTCCCATGATTGCCCTCTCCAGAGAACACCCCCTACTCTAACTGCCCCCTCCAGGACCTATTTAACCCCTCTGCTCTTTGTTCCCCAACTACCCCCTCCCAAGACCTACCCACTGTAACCACCATCCCTGGGACCCCACCTCCTATTTAAGCCCCCCTGCTCTTTGTTCCCTGACTGCCCCATCCCAAAACACTCCCCCAACCATCCCCCCAGGACTCCACCACCTAAGCCCCGCTCCCAACTTGCTCAGCTGGGCACGACGCCCCGCGGCTCGCTGCGCTTGGCCCAGCACCCCGGGCGGGACTATTGGCAGTGCTCCTCTTGCCTGAGCTTGTGGGCCGGATAAAAATGGCCGGCAGGTCACATGTGGCCTGCAGGCCATAGTTTGCCCACCCCTGGTCTAGGCTGTCCACTGAGGATTATAGTTTGCTCTCACTTATACTAGTGTAAACTCAAAGTAATTTCATTGACATCAAATTTACACAGTTGAGGCAGGGATCTTTAAGGGATCTGTGGCAGGGTGCTGGCCAGGAGGGCCTGAGCCAGCCCTGCTGCCCCTTTAAGAGGGAGAAAAGCCCTCTGCAAACCCCCGGTGCAGGAAGGCTAATTAGCCACCTGAGGTGCAGGCCAATCAGCCTGCACGAGTTGCACCTGGCAGCCTCCTCTGGGGGATATAAGGCTGCCAGGAAGGAAGCCCAGAGTGGTGGTGGCAGGAGCTATTCAGAGCTGAGTGGGTGGTGGTGGTGGTGGTGGTGGTGGTGGTGGTTGTTGTTGTTGTTGTTTGAGCTACCCTGAGTTGGGTTTGTATGTTAGCTGGACTACCTAGAGTCCCTAGAGCTGTGTAACTGTTAGCTGGACTACCTAGAGTCCCTAGAGCTGTGTAACTGTTAGCTGGACTACATAGAGTCCCTAGAGCTGTGTAACTGTTAGCTGGACTACATAGAGTCCGTAGAGCTGAGTATTAATGAGCTGTTTAAGGGCTGGATGTTAATGAACTGTTTTAACCTGTATATATTGGTGGTGGGGTCCTGCACTGTAAATTAAAGGGCACTGTTGGAGCAAAAAAGGGTTTCCTGCCTGTGTTCCTGAGGGGGGTGAGAGAGCGGTCTGTCACAGATCTCATTCATTATGCACCATCCCTCAATGTTACAGTCCATCCTTCTTGAGACAGAAACATGTGCTTAAGAGCTTTGAGCAATGTGTTTAAAATGCTTTGTTTAAACTGCAGCCTGAGGGCTTGATCCAAAATCAGCTGTATTCAGTGGTAACCTTTCCGTTGACTTCAATCAGCTTTGGATCAGGCCTTGAATAAAGTAGGATGCTGTAAAGATAACGTATATAATCATGTAATCAAAGATGTATTCTAATGTGCAAGGAGCAGAGTGCGTCCTTCACTTTGGCATTTCCTGACTGTTGCTTTTCACTTTGGAACTTTGATGCTGTCTTTACAGTAGCTTTCTTTATGAAACATAAGTATTTTTAAAATGCACAATCACATTATTTTTCAAATTAAATGCTATTATAATGCATACACCAAAGGCTGCATGCTCAAGTTTGTCTTGAAAACACAGCAAAACAGACAAAATTAATGAAATAGGAAATTCCCAACATGGTTTCAGAAATCAAAGATCTGAGTGTTAAATTAATAATAGTTAGAAATAAAGGAGGGTAATGTTCAAGCAAGACTTCTCGATCTGTTAGTGGAAAAAGACAAAGCCGGCAAAATGCAGAACGAGTTAATAGTGCCAAAGGGACTAAGGGGAATAAAAAGGGCTTTTGTTGTTTTATCACAGGAAAAAGAAACACTAGTGAAGTGGGAGGAATTATTGACTTTAACATGAGTGGCATACTGAACTTCAGTCTTTAAAAAGAAAAATAAAGAAAATATGTTTGAACAGCTAGGAAGTAGTGAAGACCTTACTACTTTTTTGTGTTTGTTTTTTTAAAACAACCACTATTGTTATACAGCCAAGAATAAAATAGTTACAAAAATTGAATTCATATAAATCAGTCTGTCTAGATGACATGCAATACAGGGTTTTAGGGAAAGTTCTTAAATAGCTATACATGCCAGTGAAATTTTGTTTAAAATAATGAGAAACTAGTGAAGTACAAAAGTGGCAGGGGAGGGGGAGATCTTCAGAAGTAGCATCTGTCTGGTATAACTCTGACCCCAATAACTTTCAATGCATACAAAATGGTATTAAGGATGTGGATTTAAAATAAAATATTGTGGCAATACAAAAGTTCAGGTACCCATAGCAGTGTTAATTTGCTCGTAGTTCATGTAGTGTATATTTATTCAATGGATCAGTGCTGTAAATTTCTACTCACAGAAGTATTATTTACTTACATGAGTAGTCCCATTGACTTGAGAGGAAATTTTACCTGAGTCAGGATGGAATAAAGGCCTGAGCAAACTAACAAAACTCACCGAACAAAAATTAGTTGTATGTTTGATTGTGATAAGTTGTATGTGATTGTGTGGCAGAGAAAGCCAGGGTTTAGGTTGCTCTTAGCTAAACTTCTCCCTTTCCTGATTCTTAGGGGGTTGAATTCTCAGATCCAATGTTTCACTCTTCATTGTATTTAATTTTTATGAAGTCCCCTAAGAGCTTTGAAATGAGCTCTCCATGAGATGGATGGGGGAAGTGCAAACTCTTGATGGTATTGGGCCAAATCCCAAAGTCCTTGTTTGGGGTCAGATGCTCCCTGCAGCAAAACCCACGAGAGGGAGCTATGATGGAGGAAAACGCCATGAAGGCTCTTCCCAGATAATTCAATTGGAGGGGAAGTTGAGAGAGGCAGGGTTCCCTCTCACACCCTGCATCTCCACAAAATAAGCTGGAGGCCTCAGCTCCAAACCCTGTGGATCCTGTGCAGGAGGCCAGGCCTTTATCCTCACAGTATAAATCTTGTCTTGACAATTTAAACAGAAAAATTCTTTAACATGAGTGAATCAGAATTGGAGCTTGATCAGCGTCCACAGTCTGACTCTTTACAGTGTCACTGCCTGTCTGTGCTTGACATGCACCTTTATTAGATGAGGTCAGTTATCAAGCAAAAACAAAAGGTTCATCCTGAGGGGCAGCGTGTCTGTAGCTGGGTGCTGGGATGGCCAAAGACAGTGGTGCACTAGTGAGCTAGTGCTCTCAGGTGGAGCCTGAGGGGGACTTCAGTACTTACTGCACACTGAGAAGTGTGTTTTGGGTTTCCTTGGTGCTCTCTGCACTTGGCTTTCCCTCTGGTTTTGAGGCCTAGGAGGAGGATTGCTAGGCTATCAGGTGCTTTTTACAGGGAATTCTACTAAACACTTTCCATTCAGCCTTCGTTTTTAGTTTCCAGCTGTAGTAAGCAGCTTGTAAAGACACTTGTTGCTTAGAAGGACTTTGAGGTTGTTTTATAAATGTGCAAAGACTTGTCAAAATTCTGTCTTTGCCGAACACCCTCCTGCCCAGAGAAAGAGGTTGGGCATACTCAACTCCAGCTCCCCAGCCTCTCTTCTGTGGTTATAACTGTGATAAAGGAGGGTCAGGGAGCTGTGGTAGAGTGCTTGAGGGGAAATATGTAAACTCAAGGCTCATTAGGGCGTGGCTCCCTGTAGACTAGGGAAGATGGCAGCAGGTTAATTGGAGCACCTGCAGTCAATTAAGGCTCTGTTAGGAACCCAATAAAACCCCCTGCTTCAGGCAGAAAGGGGAGGAGGAGGAAGGAGAGAGGATCGGAGGTGTACTGTGAGACTTGGAGAATCAAAAAAGGGGGACCCTGCCCCAGCTGAGGAGGGAGACTCCTTTCACCTGCATCTGAAGGTACCTCACCTAAGGGGTAGAGGGTAAGAATCTGCTGGGGTTGAGAGGGGCTGGGGCTCAGAGTGAGGTGCAAATCCAGACCCCTCCTCTGCTTCCCTCCTTTACGACCTTCCTGGACCACTAATGCAACCATTGGCACCCCAAGAGCATGGGCAAGGGGTGGCACCTTAGCTCCCTTCCAAGAAAAGCGCAGGACCCACCATACTAATGTTGGCCATCTTGTCACATAACCTTTAACAAATTTGGCTTTCACAGGATTTTATGTGATGTATTCTGCTGTGAAATTTTTTTTGTAGTGG
Source organism: Sternotherus odoratus (assembly GCA_032164245.1). Lineage (NCBI taxonomy): Eukaryota > Metazoa > Chordata > Testudines > Kinosternidae > Sternotherus > Sternotherus odoratus. The sequence goes on from JAVMKO010000001.1 coordinate 124,067,935, forward strand.
AAGAGAATAGTGAGGGGAGAGTTATAAATACCTTTTTCCAAACTATTTAAGTGTGTGTACATATGTATTCTACATAGTACATTATATATAGTGCACCACCCAGAGATGTTTTTCCCTAAGGTTCTTAGATTTCTCCCTGTCCCCTTCCACCAGGAGCCTGGCCAGCTGCCTTCTCTGCTGAAATTTGTGGGCATTTCAATTCACACTTTCTACTGAGCAGATAGAATTAAAGGTGCTTGGTGTTGAGCTCATGGGTGACAGAAGCAGATTCAGTCTGTCACTTGCCTCTCTCCTTTTCCCACAAAATTTTCCCTTTTCTTCCTTTTCTGACCACCCTGAACTATCACTGAAATGTAAACCCGGCTGCCTCTGATGAAGGTGGGTGTCACAGATCCAGCTGGGTGCTCCCTTCAAGCCATCCACCAGACTGCCGTGAGGGGAATCCAAACTTCTGGATCCCAGGAGCCCCCGCTCACAACAGTCCTAGTGAGTGACCACAGAGCAGCACTTGCTAAGTTCTGTTACGCCTGGCTTCAGGGAAAAGCAGTAATTTTTAATCTGAACAATGATGAGTGGCCAATATCCGAACAAAGGATTCCCACAAATATGTTTCAGTGGGCCCGTGAGAAGCTGTGTCCCAGGTCCACGCCTGCTGCTGCAAGGCACGAAGGACTGGGAAGTACAGTCATTTAAACAAAAACGCTTTCTCTGCCACCAGGGGCATGGCGGAATGGGGCAGATCAACTAGTTTTGAGTGATGCAGCTCTAGGGATCCACTGAGAACTGGGGGAGCACAGCGCAAGGCTCAAAATGTAATGTCAAGTGGGGATAATTATCTGGTGTGAGGGAGGAGGGTGTGTCCTTTTCTTGGGAAATGTATTGAAATTCCCTGGCATTTGATGCAACCCGGAGCATTTCAGCAGGACAATATTTACTTTTCAGCGCTATTTGAATGAGCCTCAGGGACAGATGATGGCTGGGCTCGTTTAAGGGGATCTGGGGAGGGAGACTCCATCACTGACAGGGAAATAACTTAAACTTTCCCTTCAGTTTGATTTTAACAATGTGCTTCTGGGAGGACTTAGGAGCCCCTCCTGCCTTTGAGGTTAGATTGCAGGAAAAGAGGCAGAGGGAAGGACATGGGTGAAGAGAGTGGAAAAGGGAAGGAGAAGCACAGGCCTGGGAGAGTCCCAGGGTGAGGTGGTTATCAGAGGTAATTTAATATAAAACCTGTCCTACTTTAAACACAGGCAAATCTCTTCAGCTATGGAGGAGAAGGGGAATAGGTGCTGGCAGGAAGGAAGGGAAATTTAAAAATACCGTTCTGTGCATTTTCAGCCAGTTAACATGGCGGGCCTGGGGATTCTCCTCCTTTTGATGATGTGTGTGGGTACTGAAATGGCCCAATCAGAACAAGGCTATGACAATCCACATCCAAAGCCAAACTACTATTGCTATGTAGGGAATAATTTTGCACTGCACCTTGGTGGGGAGGGAGATGTATGGACAGAAGATAGGAATTAACAGGTGTCTTCTCTCCCTGAAGTCTCTCAGTCTAGTCTCAGGACCTGATTCTGCATTGCCTTGCATCTTTCCACTGCTGCAAAGTAGGTGCACAATGCTACCCAATCAGCCCTGCAAAGCTTTACACCCACTTTGGCCAGGTGTAAATGACTGCACAAGGTGAATCAGGTGCTTGGTCACGATCACTGGGTCCTTCCTTAGGCAGATAATGATCATTGCTATAGACTCAAGGCTTAACACAATAAAGGAAAGACACTTGGCTCACCTGTTACATTGATTTCCCATAGCACCTGCTTCTCTACAAGGCCCACGATGTCAATGATGGAGGCTGTGTGGATGACAAGGGAGACACCCTGGCAGGCGCTGTTCAAGAACGTAGCATCCCGGATGTCCCCTTCCAAAATCTTCACCACAGTCTGACCCCTGAAACCTGCAAGAGCAACATGAAACAAAGAGAGGGGCCTTCATCGGCATGTCAAAGAAGCGTAAGAGGGAGTGGTGAGGCCCCAAGCCAAGAGAAATGCTTGTGCTGATCTCATGGTTGCAGTTGTGGAACACTGATTGTTTGGGCTGAGGGATATCATGGGGGTGGGCAAACTATACGTCCTTTTCCCACAGGCTATATTCTTAACCTCTGGTTACAGTTTTATACAATTCTATTTGCTCATTTTTTGGAATGTGTTTGTGGAAAACATACAACCTGGTCCTTTAAAAAACAAACAAACAAACAAAAAACCAACCAGAAACATCTCAGTGCCAGCAAGTCCCAGAAAACTGCCCACAGCAGTGCTACAAATCTCTTTTTACGTGCACACTGCATAGTACATATATTGAGGTGTGATGCTGTGCTACTCATGACAGTAGGAGTTTCCCTTAAAGATGACTGTCTGCATCCCTCCAGTCATGAGACACACACACAACTCTGCAGAAGCACACAATTCCTGGCCAATAAACCTCCTTGTTCTTCCAGTCCTATTCCCACAGCTCTTCCAGCGCAGTTCTCACAGGTCTCTTTGAGGCTTGTCAGTCCTGAACTCCTTGCTACTCCAGGGCTGGGCCCCTGTCTCAGCGTTCATAAAGCACTGTAGTTTTAATCTGCAGCACCCTGCTTTTCCAGGCCTGGGCTCCGCGCACACATCTGCTTATGTATCTCAATCCTGACCTGCAGCAAACCTGCTGTTCTAGAGCTAGGCTGTCTTAATCTCCGTCCTGACATGCATTACCCTACAAATCCAGTCCTAGGTAATACATCGCTCCCAAGTTCTGCTAGGCCCCAATATCCATCACTAAGTATGACAAAATTACCATAGCTGTCAGGCAACAGTCTCTTATGCTGTGACAGCTACAGTATTGGTGTCAACAAACGGCGATTGCCGGCAAGGACCCCCTAACCCCACTTTATTTCACTTACAGCCTGAACCACTATTGAAATCCAGGAGTGAAATCCTGGAGTTTAACCACTGACTTCATTAGAGCCAGGATATCCCCCCAGATTTTTAATGATAAAAGGCTAATTGTACTTTGGCACTGAATATAAAGAGCTTCTAAGAAGTTTTCCCCATGGGTATCCCATTGCTGATTTAATTAGACAGTAATGAACTTTTATTAATTTAAAAAACCCTATTTTAATGTCTCTTTCATAGATGTGAAAGCCAGAAGGAATCATTGAGATAATCTTCTCTGATCTCCTGTATATATCAAAGGTCACCAATACCACCCAGCTCCCCCATACTCTCTCCATACACTTAATCATTTTTGTTGCCCAGCCATTTGATTGGTTGTACCTTTCACTGCTAGACTGAAGAGTCCATCATTAAATATTCATTGCCATATTTGGGGTCGGGAAGGAATTTCCTCCAGAGCAGATTGGCAGAAGCCCTGGGTTTTTTTCACCTTTCTCTGTGGCAGGGGGCATGGGTCACTGGCTGGAGGATTCAAGGTACCTTGAAGTCCTTAAACCAAGATTTGAGGACTTCAATAAATCAGATATAGGTGAGAGGTATATTTCAGGAATGGGTGGGTAAAATTCTGTGGCCTGCGTTGTGCAGGAGGTCAGACTAGATGATCATAATGGTCCCTTCTGACCTTAAAGTCTGAGTCCATGCAGGTACTTATAAAAAGTGATCAAGTCCTCCCATATCCCTCTCTTTGTTGAACTAAAAAGATTCAGCTCCTAGAGTCTACTACTACAAGGCATGTTTCTAAGGCATGGGGGTGGGGGGATAGCTCAGTGGTTTGAGCATTGGCCTGCTAAACCCAGGGTTGTGAGTTCAATCCTTGAGGGGGCCATTTAGGGATCTGGGGCAAAAAATCTGTCAGGGGACAGTACTCAATCCTGCTAGTGTAGGCAGGCGAATCCTGCTAGTGTAGGCAGGGGACTGGACTCGATGACCTTCAAGGTCTTTCCAGTTCTAGGAGATTGGTATATCTCCATTTATATTTTATATTTATATTTATATTTAATCCTTTAATCATTCTGTTGGTACTTCTCTGAACCCTCTCCAATTTATCAACATCTTTGACACCAGAACTGGACACAGCATTCCAGCACTGTCGCACAAATGCCAAATACAGAAATAAAATAACTTTTTAACCCCAACTCCAGATTCCCATTTATGCATTTGTAGATCACATTAGCTCTTTTGGCCAGAGTGTCACAGTTGGAGCTTATGTTCAGCTGATTAGCCACCAGAATGCTTTCCCCAGGATAGTCTCCTCCTCCCCCCTCCCCCGCGTCCTGTAAGTAGGGCCTACATTCTTTGTTCCTGGATATTTACATTGAGCCATATTTAAACATATTTCTGCTTGCACCCAGTATATCAAATAATTCAGATCACTTTGAGTCAATAACCTCTCCTCTTCATTATTTACCATTTCCCCCAATTTTTGTGTCATCTGTAAACTTTATCAGTGTGATTTTTATGTTTTCTTCCAGGTCATGGCTAAAGCTGTTAATAGATAGGCTCAGGTCTTGACCCTTTCAGGACCACACTGGAAACACACCTGCTTGATGACAATTCCCTGCTTACAGCTACATTTTGAGACAGGACAGTTAGTCAGTTGTAATCCATTCAATGTGTGCTTGTTGGGTTTATATTCTAGTTTTTTAATTAAAATGTTGTGCAGTGCAGAAGTCTATTACACCAATGCTATTACCTTCATCAACCAAACTTTCAATCTCATCAAAAAAACATTGCATCAATTTGACTGGATCTATTTTCCATCAATCCATGTTGATTTGCATTAATTATATTACCCTCCTTTAGTTTGTTATTAAGGGAGTCCTATGTCAGCTTCTCCATTATATTGCCCAGGATTGACATCAGGCTGACAGCTCTATATTTACCCTTTAAAAAAACTGGCACAACAACTTTTTTTTTTTTTCCCATTCTTCTGAAACATCTCGAATGCTCCAGGACTTACGGAATATCAACATTCAGCCAGCTCTTTTAAAACTCTTCGAGGCCAGTTATCTGGACATCCAGATTTTAAAAATGTCTAACCTTTGTAGCTACCACTTTCCATTCCACTAGTATTTCTGGAGGATGGTAAGAATGCTATCGTGTCCATGTGATGAGACAATATCCTCTATATTTCCCCAAGTACAGAACAGAAATATTTATTGAGCACACCTTTTTCTGCATTATTGATAATTCCACCTGTTCCTTGGCAGTCTGTGCTTGGGAATTTGATGGTTATTCTAATAAAATCTAAGCACTACTGCAAGCAGCATCTGCCTTACCAATTCAGTCATATTAGCTGCCCAAAACTATTTATCTATATATATCTTCTATATATGGTTTTAAAACACAAGCAAACGCTTAGTCCGTGGGACTTAAGCTTCTAAGTGACTTAGGCATTTCTGAAAATTTACCCAATATGTTTTATTGTTGCTCTTCCTTCAAATAGCTCCTAACTACTGCTGAGTTATTGTGAGTGAGATGCTACAGTCAGGCATACTGTATCTATTCCTAGATAAATATATGACTGATTTAAAAGAATGTAGTTCAGGCATCCCCAGCAAAAACAGTGAAACCACATCTTATTTTAATTTGTAAGGAATGAAATGATTTGTCACATCTTGACCTGATTTATTATTGGGAAGCTGAGCCATTTATATGTATGTAGGTAGGTAGGTATTCTATTGGTCCCAGATCAGTTATATTATTGTGAAGTCCTAGGGGTATTGTGCATGTCTCTTGTTAGTGCAGCTACAAGGACAAACCAATCTAATTGCAGCTCTATCTTAATATTGGATTGAATAAGGCAGCAGCTATATTGAGATTTTCTGTAGTGGAATCTACTAAACGAGTTTTCTTCAATAACATCAAGAATACACAACAATATGCCAATCTCCTTCTACTCTTCCCAGTGGGGAACAGTGCTGAGTGAGTTGTCTGTGTTTGGAACATCTGGCACCAAATCTTCAGTTTAAATACTGGGCCTTCTGTGGACACAAATCTGTGTCAAGTGATAGCAGCTGTGGTAGACATGAAAACTGCTGCTTTACAATGATCAAGAATGCTCCTTGAAAGAAACTGAGCACTTAACAATATTCCTAACATTTCAAGAAGCCTGCAGTGTAATGTTGGGCAAAAAAACTAGACCAGAGTACTACTGGGAAAGTTGGAAGTGGTATAGATAAATTTCAGGGTGTAGCCCACAACCTGAAACTCCGCCATTGCTTGGTCCCAAGCCCAAGATGTGAAAGGAGGAGGGTTTTGCGTTGGGCTAGCAACCCACCATGTAAAAAACGAATGCTACAGAAACGTCAACCAAATCTTCAGCGAATGGAGAAGAATGGTTGGCGCCTTATGCTCCACCAGGAGCAAAGAGGATAAGAAGAAGAAGAAGAAGCCCACAACCTGAGTTCTTCAATATGGCCTATTATCTTAATCATTCTTAATAAGGAAGTTTAAATGATAGAAACTACAATACTTTTTTTGGCATGGAGAATCCTGGCCCCATTGCAAGCTAGGGCCTGACTCTTCCACAGTGCATACTGAGATGAAGGAGCCAGCAATCTCCTCTATTTCATACAAGTTGAATGCAAGAAGCCTTGGATAAGGCAAAATGTGAATGTCCCAGTTCCTGACCTAAATGAATACAAGGCTAAGAGCTGTTAAATGTACATATTTCATGCCCTGTTTTGCAAGGACACTCAGATTAAAAGAATTCATGAAATGAATGAGTCCGTGTGCTCTGCACATGTCTGTGTCAGGGCTGCCTGAAAGAAATCCAGAAATAAGTACAGTAGACTCTTGATTATCCAGGATGATAGGGAAAAAATTAATCCTGGTTAATAAAATCCCGGATAATCACCATCCATAGGAAATATGGTGGGTGGGGGGTTCACCAGCCACCCTGTGCCAGGGGGAGGGGGTCTTGGTTCACTGGCTGCCCTGTGCCGTGGTGGGTTTTTGTGTGTATATGTGCGCGCTTGGGGTGGCAACAAAGCCAGAGCCGGCCCTACGAGTTACGCATATTTGTTTTTGACATCCTCGTTAATCCACAACCTGGTTAACCTGATCCTGGATAATCTCGAGTCTACTGTATGTGCAAAAGAATATAATGGCCCAGATCTTCTCATTCCAATGTAAATCAGGAGTAACTCCCCTGAAGCCAATAGAGTTCCATTGGGATATAACGGATGGATGTCAGTGAGAGGAATCAAGCCCAGGGGTCTTGCAGCAACACTACACCTGGAACAGGAATCCCTGCATTAGGGATGGACTGTGGTAAGGATACTGGCTCAAATTGTTTCACTTACTCCTGAGAGAGATCACTGAAGCATAGTCCCTAGACTTGCATTTACAGATACAGAAATGGGGATAGTAGTGGATCAGGGTTAATTATCTGGGTTTGGTGGTGGTGGTGGTGGGTCATTCAGAGATAGTTCAAGTATATTTGGAATCAGAGAGGTAGCCGTGTTAGTCTGGAATAGCAGAGGTAACAAAGAGTCCTGTGGCACCTTAAAGACTAACTAAAGTATTGAAGCATAAGCTTTTGTGGGCTAATACCCACATTGTGTTACCCACTGCTTGCATCCGACGAAGTGGGTATTAGCCCACAAAAGCTTATGCTTCAATACTTTAGTTAGTCTTTAAGGTGCCACAGGACTCTTTGTTACCTCAAGTATATTTGGGACTCCTTGTGATGCCACTCATTTTGACCCCTTCCCATTTGCAAGTCCCAAGAGCCAACGGGACACTTGCTTTGGCAGTGGCAGCAGGGCAGATCTTAATGGGTACGTCTACACTGCACTTAAACAGCTGCGGCTGGCCTGCGTCAGCTGACTCTGGCTTGCAGAGCTTGGGCTGCAGGTATAATTGCAATGTAGACATCCTGGCTCAGAGTCCCAGAGCCTGGGCTCCAGCCCAAGCCCCATCTAGACTGCAATTGTATAGCCCTGCAGCCCAAGCCCTGCAAGCCAGAGTTAGCTGACACGGGCCAAATGTAGCTGGTTTATTGCTGTGTAGAAATACCCCAAGCAGGTGAGAGAGAAGGTGCACAGATCTGACATGTGTTGGGGGATGGAGGGAGAGTTTAAGGGAACAGTGGATGGTGCTTTCCAGTTAAATGGAAGGAGCAAAGAGACCTTTGTTGTGGCCAAACTGGGTTTCATTATACAGAAGGCAGCTCTGGTTCCTAAGGGGGCTGAATTATCCCCACAGGGCTCTGAGTTACCACAAAGAAGCATGTGAGTTGCATTAACTGAGCTGGGGGGGGGGGGAGGGGGAGAGAGGACAGGGACTGTGGTGGGGCAGCTGCCCCTCTCCAAGGTAAAAGGGATTAAGAGCAGCTGGGGGAGGCTGGGGAGGTAGTTGGCCCCAGGTGTGGCTGGCTTAATCAGGCCACAGCTGGCCTGGATTAATAAGACGGCTGTGGGGTCAGGCAACAGAGGAGTCACACTCTGGCCTTGGAGTGGGAAAGGCTAGTTGTCTGGCAGCAAGGGATGTGGAGCAGAGCAGAGCTGTGGAAACAGGGCAGAGGAGGTGGGGAAGCTCCAGCCTGGCAACTCTCCAGGCTGAGGCCTTGGTTAAGGCCTAAAGAGGTCTGGGGGCTGCAGAAGTGTAGCCCAGGGTTAGGCAGAGGCAGCTGGTCCAACCCTCTTGCCAATGATGAGTGGCCACAGACTGCAATCTGCCCCAGTGAGCGGGGGCTAGATGATGACTGGAAGTAGCCAGTGAGGCATGGTGGATTTAGAGGGTTGGGGGTTCCCCTGGGAGGGGAGGCCTAGTGGGTGGGGGTACTGCTGGGGCAGCACCCTGAGATAAGGGGCATCAGGGTCTGGGAGGGACTCAGAGCATAGGTGCCAACTTCCCTCAGGCCCATTCCAACTCCTTCCCCAAAGTCTCTGCCTCCTCCTTGCCCCTATTGGACTCCTTCCCCAAATCCTGGCCCTGCCTCCTTCCCTGAGCATGGGGAGAGAGAAGCAGGACTTGGTGGCATGCTCAGGGGAGGAGGTGGAGGTGAGCTGGTGTGGGGGGTAGGGTGGAGAGCTGCCAGTAGGTGCTCTGCACCCACCAATTTTTCCCTGTGATGCTTCAGCCCCAGAGCACCCACTGAGTCAGTGCCTCTGACTCGGAGCCTGAGGCAGGTGAGCCACTGGTCAGCAGAGGGTGCTACAAGGCTGGAAAAGATCTAATTCCCAGCATGACCAGCAGGAGACATGGTGCCAGTGAGTGCTGATCTGCTACAGGGACCCTGGCCAATTCTTATTGGAACCTGGCATAGAATTTAATAGGGATGAAACCAACCAGCAGAGTTCTCTAAACTATTCTAAAACCCTGTGCAATTCAATAGAGAATTACTTCCCTGTTGTAGAAGTCTATACATTGATTTAAAATGTGTGGCAGGGTGCTGGCCAGGAGTGCCTGAGCCAGCCCTGCCGGCCCTTTAAGAGGGAGAAAAGCCCTCTGCAAACCTCCCTTGCAGGAAGGCTAATCAGCCACCTGGGCTGCAGGGCAATTAGCCTGGAGGGATTGCACCTGGTAACCTCCTCTGGGGGATAAAAGGCTCCCAGGAAGTAAGCCCAGTGTGGTGGGGATGGTATTGAGTGTGGTGTGGTTGGAGCTAGTCAGAGCTGTGTGTTTAGAATTGTATGCTGTAAGCTGTGGGGCTGGACTATACAGAGTCTGAAGAGCTGTGTGCTGAGAGACTGTATAAAGCTGTAGGTATTGGTGGTGGGGTCCTGCACTGTGAATAAAGAGCACTGGTTGGAGCAAAAGAAGGGTTTCCTGCTGTGTTCCTGAGGGGAGTGAGAAGGCGGTCTGTCACAAATGCTATAGAAAGATTATTTTACAGGGTGATTCTACAAAGACAATGGATGCTGAGAAGGATGATGGGCAAGGCATGGGACTGAGGGTAACATTTCAAATGTGTCTAAGTGACTTAGATGTCTCAGACTCATTACAAGTCAAAGGGATGTGAGCACCCAAGTCATTTTTGATAACGGGACTCAAGCTTCTAAGTCATTTATCAATTTTAAAAAATATTGGTTTCTTGCTGTGCCATACACATCCTGTGTGACTTTGGACAAGTCTCAATCTCCATGCCTCCGTTTCCCAGCTAGGGATCTCTCACCCTTTCTCTGTATTGTGTAGTTAGACTATAAACTCTGAAGGGCAGGCACTGTCTCTTACTTTAGGTTATCTGAACACTGTCTACCACAATGGGGCCACGGTCTTGATTGGAGCTGCTGCACCCTATTGTAATATTAATTAAACTTGTCCCAACATAGCTCAGTCAGCATATCCCATTCTTGACTTGCAGAATCCCCCGCTGTTCCACTCTTGAAGACTTCCCCTCCCCCCCACTTCACTGCTCTGCCAATGCTCCTCGACCCTGACTTGTAGCACCCCCTACTAGTCTGGGGCTGGGCTCTCTTTTCAGTCCTGACCTACAGTGCCCCAACTGAAAACTGATTCTTGGCTTCTCCTACAAAATCCCTCACAATTGATTACTGTCATGAATTTGCCCTGTGGGCATCAAACTAATGAAAACTAGGTGAGTGCCATCCAATTAAGTGCAACATGCTAATAAATCTTTGGTACTATGTAGAGGCCCCAAGAGTCACCAGTGAAGCTACTGCCATTTCATTTTAACACTTCTGATTTTTGTGCCACACTTATTTAACTTTACTGGGGATGCAAATGAAACACCATATGTTTGAGGGAAGTCAGCCTGAGATCTGCAAACCAATGAAAGGGGGAAAACCATCCAAGAGGGTTCTACTTGAGAGTGTATCTTAAGAATCCCCCTCCCACTTCCATCCTAACAATAATCACTTACTTGTAAAATTCCTGCGTGCCTCGTGGCTAAAGGCTTTGTCCAGAGTTCGGATCTCAGCCAGCTCCTTCTCTTCCTCCAGCAGTAAGCGGACAATTCTCTGGCCAAGAAATCCCCCTGCTCCTGTCACCAGACAGCTCACCCCAGACAAAGACATGGCACCTGATTGCTTCCCTAGCTGCAAACCAGCCAGCTCCACACCCAGGAAAGGCAGCTCCTCTTCCTGATTGTGAAGAAAAAGACACAGCATCAACTTCAAGAAGCCCAGTGAAAATAGTGGAAAGGGATTCCAAGGGAGGAAACAAACCCGTTTCAGACACAACCCCTAACTCAGCAACTTCATTAACCTGTTATTTACTTTCACTGATGTATTAATAGTCAGAAGTTGCCTATACAGTTTTTTATGGCAGATCACTAAGCACTTACTAATTAGATATTATATAAGATGAAGAAATTCACAAATCTGAAGATGTTAAGTACTAAAATCACTGTACATAATAAACCAACCTCAGTCTCCTGGCTCTGGCCCTGGTTCTAACTTCCTAGGCTTCAGGAGCAGGAACTAAAGATGGGCTGGTATTTATGTACTGTACAGCTGGCAGTACTCACTCTCCCTTTCCCTCCCTCCCCTCATTTGCCTTGAATCAATGATGACACAAAGACTCCCCGAGCCGGCTCCTCATGGGGTTGGAGAACATCCTTGAAGTAACTGACTTCTGAATGCCTGTTTAAATGTAATCCTCTGTGCCTAGTCATTCTGGGACAGAAATACTCCCCCCCCCCCCGTGGTGATTTCTGTTGCAGCCTGTGCTTGGTGCTGGAGCTCTGACCCTTTCCCCCTAACTCATTGGTTCTCAAAGGGGTGGTTGTGAGCTCCTGCTGCCAGCAGCTGGCCCTGACCGCTGCCGCGGGCTGCTGGCATCCAGCCGCAAACCCGGCCCCGGCCACAGAGGGCTGCCGGCGCCCCCTGAGCCCGGCCACGGCGAGCAGGCAGCCCCACGAGCCCGAGCCCAGCCGCGGCAGGCTACTGGCGCCCCCGTGAGCCTGGCCGCGGCAGGCTGCCGGCAACCCCGTGAGCCAGGCCCCAGCGGTCTGCCGGCGCCCCCACGAGCTTGGCCCCTGCTGCAGTGGTCTGCCGGCGAGCCCAAACTGAGCCCCGGGGAGCTGCCGGTGAGCCCAATCCCAGCCCCTGCTGTGGTGGGCTACCGGCGCCGCCACGAGCCCTCCCTCCCCCCCGATCCTGGCCCTGAGGGGCTGCTGGAATCTCCACCGATCCTGGCCCCGGGAGCCTGCTGGAACCCCCCCACATCCCAGCCCTGGGGGGGAGGGGCTGCTGGACCCTCCCGCCCAGCCAGCCTCCTGGGGAGGGTCACAGAGGCCTGGTGTGGGAAAGGGGTCACCAGCATGTTAGGTGGAAAACTGCCAAAGCTTGCTCTTAGAAAATGCCAAAGCCCCACCCATCTCCGGGAGTTAGGTACCTAACTGTGATCCAGACGGAGTCACAGATGTGAACCCTCTCCTGGAGTTAAGTGCTTAACCCAGGTCATCCCTTCCTCACAAAAAACAAAGGCTGTAGTGGTGCTCCCCTATCGCCCAGTGGTTAAAGCACACCTACAGAAAGTAGGTGACTTGAATATGCCTCACCCACCTCGCTTCACAGATAAGTGCCTTAACCATCTGACTATAGGGTATTCTGTCATAGGTAGGGCTCTACCAAATTCATGGTCCATTTTGGTCAATTTCACGGTCATAGGATTTTAAAAATGGTAAAGTTCATGATTTCAGCTGTTTAAATCTGAAATTTCAATGTTCTAATTGTAGGGGTCCTGGCCCAAAAAGGAGTCATGGGAAGGGGGGGGCACAAGGTTATTGTAGGGGAGGTTGCGGTACTGCTACCCTTACTTTTGCATTGCTGCTGGGTGACGGCGCTGCCTTCAGAGCTGGGCAGTTGCAGGCCAGGCGCCCGGGATCGGAAGGCAGAACTGCTGCAAGCTGCCGTGCAAAGGTAAGGACGGTATGGTATGGTAGTGCCAAGGGCCACTGCTGTCCAGCTCTGAAGGCAGTGCAGAAGTAAGGGTGGCACTACCATGATCCCTCCCCCTTCCCCTGTAAAATAACCTTGTGACACCCTCCCCCCCCCCCTTTGCAACTCCCTTTTGAGTCAGGGCTCCCAATTTGAGACATGCTGGTCTCCCCCCTGAAATCTGTACAGTATAGGGTAAAAGCACACAAAAGAGCAGAGATCACAGTGGGAGACCAGATTTCATGGTCCCTTACATGTTTTTCATGGCTATGAGTATGGTAGGACCCTAGTGATAGGTCTTTCCTGGTGAAGCTGAGCTGCATTTATAAAAGTAGGTGCCCTAATTGCTACACTATAGAATCTGTCTCTCTCTCTCTGGCCTAAAGAGAGTTGAAGCAGGCACTTAAAATCTCTTATTTAACCCTTAGCATAAATAATTCCTAATCGTCCTTCCTCTTTTTACACAATTACTTAGTTACTAGCCAAGGATTTCGTGTATAGTTCTGGAAACATCATTTCTATTTTAAATCCTCCCCACTTCCCCCATCCCCAGGCTTTCAGATATAAACAGCAAATCAAAAGCGTCATTGGGCCCAAGGAATAATGAGGATTCTCTGGTTTACACATATGATAAGACAATTTTTGCAAGTGTTTCAATGGCAAGACCTTGGAAATTCCTCCCTTTAAAATAACAAATATTTAAAAATGTTATCTGTGATTTTCTGCTGAGCAGCTATAGTTCAAAACCTTGAAACTATATATTCCCATTACAGGCTGATGCAAAAGTTTTCTTTCTGGGCAACATGACTAGTTTATTAAGAAAAAACAACTTAACAACCTAGAGTTACTGATCAAACTCATTAGTTCTCTGTGGGCCCTCTTCATAAATTCTTCCCAGGATTTCCAAAGAAAACAAACATTTTTTTCTTGGAGGAAAACTGAAAAGTTTATTTAATCAGAAAAAAATATTAAAATGCTTTAGGATACAATTTTTATTTGTAGCCCTATTATCCACCATACCTCAGAGACTCAGGGGTGGCTACAGGTAAGGTGGGAGATGGGGAAGGAAAGGTTTGTGTGCCAAGACTTCCAGTTCTTCCTGTTTATTTTCTATGTTCCTTGCATTAGTGTATAAGTGTCTAAGGTATTTGGCAGGTTGTTCTATTATTTTCCAACTTGTCTCTCTAATGACTGAATTGCTATTTCCCATGTCACCTTTCCCCCACCCCTGCTTCAGCCCTTTGTTGAGGGCACCATTTTTATTTACCCATGGGCTTTTGTCACTAAGATGAAGGAAAGCTACTAGGAGAATTCCTTAAGGATTGGTCTTGGGATCAATCTTATTTCATGTTTTCATTAATGACCTTGGCACAAAGTAGGAGTGTGCCAATTAAATTTCCTGACAGTACAAAGTGGGGAGGCATTGCCAATACAGGGGTAGATTCAAATTTTATACGGGAAGAACTAGATGTCCCGGAGGACTGGAGTAACAGAAATGGGATGAAATTTAACAGTACAAAGTACAAGGGTGCACCAGCTGCTGGAATACTGTGACTAGTTCTGGTGTCTCAATTCAAGAAGGTTGTTGATAAATTGGAGCAAGGTCAGTGAAGAGTTACAAGAATGACTAAAGGATTAGAAAAAATGCCTTATAGACATAGATTCAAGGAGCTCAGTCTACGCAGCTTAACAAAGAGAAGGTTGAAGCGTGACTTCATTACAGTTAAGAAGTTCCTAAATGGGGAACAAATATTTGATAATGGGCTTTTCAATCTAGCAGAGAAAGGTATTGTTAAAATAACTTCCTCTCTGTAGTTGCTTTGGCCTTTATTATTCATATAGATACTGGCATGTATCATATGCACTTTGCAAATGTCAAGATAACGTCCTCTTTGTAGTTGTTTTAGCCTCCATTATTCATATAGATACTGGCATGTATCATGCACTTTGCAAATGTTAAAATAACTTCCTCTTTGTAGTTACTTTGACCTTTATAATTTGAGTTGCTGTCAGCACAAATCACACACCCTATATGTTAGCGTGTAGTTTTAGCAACCCCTCCTCCCCCGGAAAAGAAAAGACACGTACCCCAGTAGCATAAGAAAAAACCAAACTTTTGCCTTGTACCCTAATAAGGACACAAATTTTGCTGCCCCTACCTTGTCACGCCCCGTGCCAAGTCGCGTCATCTCAAGTATAATTGTCCTGCCCGCGCTTATTGCGGACGGAGAGAGAGATCAACACACTGGTCCCTGGAGGCTGATCACCCCTAGGTCTCTCCCAGCTCTCGTGTCCCAGTGGAGCTTACGTGTTGCCGGCCGTGACGCGTCGAGTTTGGTTTGTATTTGTGAGTATAAATTGATACATGTGTACATATTGTGTGTAATTTTACAGTATTGCTAGCTAGTCATTAATGTATCCTGAAGTTAATTCTACTGCATCTACTAATCCGTGGCATATATTAGATAATTATTAAGCTTTAGAAAAGCCTCAAGGTGTGCTCCTCTTTGTGATCGGAGTCTTTTGTTTGTTATTTTAATCATAGTGTGTAAGCCTAGATTGTAACCTGTAATTAAGAACCTTTTGTTCCCAGAACAATAAATTAGTGTCTTAATTTTCCCAAGCCCCAATATTTTATTTATCGCTGCAAGTAAAAAGTTCCCCCTAAAATTAGCCAGACAGACCCCCTCCTCTGTACAGTGTCACCCACCTAGCGGACGTATCCTTAACATGGTGTCACGAACAGGATGCAAGGGAGTTGGGCCATGTCTGTGGCACGCTGCAGATCACACAGATGATGAAACTGAACAGTTCCAACATTTGCAGTTTCACCCTTTAAGTAGCCAAAATTCGACTGATCTAAAATTAGATTGCTCTCTACAGTCTCAGTGCACGGAGACTGGAGAGAACATGAGTCTGGCACACAAATTATTATGCCAAATGATAATAGAATTAGAGTCAATTAAGAAAACCGAAAAATTGAGACTTGATGAATGTAAATCTGAGGATGTTTCCACCGTCCTGTTTAGCATATTAAGCAAAGCCCTCGATCTGTGCTCTGTCCTCCACGGGGGCACAATGTTTGCAGCTAAGCAAGCAGCCCCAGGCTCCCCTGAAAATGATAAAGGAGGGGGGAGATAGCTGTTTGTTTGGGGAGAGTTTCTCCAAGTGTTTGTCTGTGCAAGAAAGCCATTTGCCTGTGAATAAAGTTCCCGAGTGTCTGTCTAATGTCTCAGAAGTGAGTCTGGAATTAGATACAGTGCAGGAGGAACTCATTAGTCAGGAAAGGGTTTCTCTGAAGCAAGTTAAAGCAGGTGGAAGTATTAACTGAGGAAGGAAAGAGTGAAATAATTTTAGCTGGTACAGCTTGTAAAAGTGAACCTGAAAAAAGCAGCAGTGTATGTAAAGGAAGTGTGCCTTTGTCTGTCAAGGGCATTGACTTGCCTATGGAGGAAGCTACCTTAGTTTCCAAACAGTTGTCTGCGTGCTGGGACAAGGGAAGTGAGATCCCAAGCTGTGTGTCTAGTGAAGGAGAATGTGTCTCTGAATCTTCTTTGTCTGTGGAGCAGACAAAAGGTGCTTTTCAGCCTGTGATGGTTGAGAATAGTGTAGTGTCAGAGTTAGTTTTGAATTCAACTAAAGCTCAGAAAGGGAATAGTTCTGAGTTTGTCTCTTCTGGGGAGGAAGGCTCTATAACTAGGTTTAATCTAGTTAATGTCTTAGCAAGATCCCAGATACCAGACGATTCTGGTGCTTGTATTTTGCCTGTTGCTAGTGTAGTGCAGCAGAAGAGTGATTTGGTTGTGTTACTTACCACCAGCTTGATAACAGGGAGCAAAGAGGAAGAAATTCCTGAACTGGTATCTAGCAAAGGGAAGAAGAATGACTCTAACCTCTTGTTCAGTAAGTCTGTAAGTTTGCCTAAAAGGAGATTTTTGTAGAAATCTGCCTGATAAGCCAAGGATGATCAGGGAAGTTTCAGTTCCTAACAGCCAAAAGTTTAGTGTAGTAAATGGATTTACAGATTTTCCTGTGGAAAATCTGAGTGGGGATAGCTTTGAGGAGGAATTGGGACAGCCCTATAACCAAGTAGCTGTGTTTGACCAGTTTGATAGGGAGACAAGATTGTTCAGAGAGAAATGTCTCCATTCTGATTTTGCAAGTGAACAGTCTGTGTCCCAGGTTAAGAGAGATGGTGCAAGAGCTAAATCTGTGAATCAGCAGAAATGGGTAAAAAAAGGACAATGGAACTTTGAAACTAGCTTGTTAATGATAGCCTGGAAGCTTGTTTCTGCCTGTGGAGATGCAGATTACCTAACTGAATGGAAGAATTACTTGCTAATGGCTGTTAGGCAGGGAATTCTGTTAAGCGAAAGAGAGCAGGTTTTGTCCCTTCCCAAAGAGAATTTGATTTTGTAAAGGAAAATCGCAGTTTTAAAGACCACGCTGCAAACAGCAAACCCCAACCCTAATTTTAAAAACTAGCTCAGCAAATGTAGTTCTTAACAAGTAAACTAATGCCCCCGAGTAGGCCGCGTATTATTCTGTTTTACAGGTTATGCTGCCCTCCCTCACAACATCTTTACCCATGGAGCCCTGGGAGAAGGTAGACTACAAACCTGGTTCGCCGCCTACTGAGTGCAAGAAGTCAGCAGAAACCAGTCCCTGTCAGCGATGAGTCCAGAAGATTGTTTTATTTGCTCCACTCAATTGTCACCTAAATACCCCTTACCCTTTCAATTTGTACCAATAATTTATAATTTTTCTTCATTTAATATTTCTAGTGGGCATTGTTCAGGAAAGGGTTTCTCTGAAGCAAGTTAAAGTGAATGAGCAGGTGGAAGTATTAACTGATGAAGGAAAGAGTGAAATAATTTTAGCTGTAGCCACCACGCCACAGGAGTTAATATTAGAAGAGGGTTAAGGATGAAAAAATATGCAGTGTAATGTGAAGGATACAACTATATCTCAGCTGTTTATTTCTTTTTCCTGGGTACAGGTTTTTACATTAATTAGGGCTGAATTTCCCTATAGCCTGTAGAATCCTTTGCTCTGCCTTCCCCATACCCAATGCAGCTCAGTTCTGCCCTCCTGATGTGTTTACATCACCTACAGGTTTGAGATCATCTGTAAATATGGCTTTGTTTGAATTTACACCAAAGAAACTCCCAGCGAATAAAGACACAAAGCAGCTGTGCAGGATGCAGAAAAGGGGGCTTGGGTTTTGGGGTAGGGGCTAATCCAGTTTGTGAAAAATAGTTTCTGAAAGCCTTCCAGATTTCTGGACCAGGGACATTGGGACAACAGTTGCTCTCAGCCCTTGTGGAATGCGGCGATAGGTGTTTTATAGCAAAGTCACCAATGTATATATTTTTTAAACTGCTGTTTTTATTCTCTGTCCTGGAGCCTGAATGTGCTGCTGCCACAGCTCAATGCCAGCCCAGGAGATGGGAGGGACAAGGGGGCCACTTCAGAGCTGTCCCCACAGGTGTCCTGGGTTATCAGTATGATGCATTGCCGCTTTGTTGGGGAACATCCTTGAAATCTATCACAGTGCTTGATGTGGTGTTATTACTGGTCTTTATCTGGGAGGTTGAGTGTCTTCCAGCAAGGTTTGTTATCACTGGAACACAGAGAAAGTCCCTCAGATGAAGGACTCTAGAGTATCAGTGCAGACATATTTATCTCAGAGACAACTTTAGGTCTTAACAGGACAAGATTAGTAGATGGGTTTTCCCTTCTGTCTGTTAAACCAGTGTAAAAGCAGGATGTTACACAGGTCACTTGTCAACGTAATGGCTCCTCCCAGCAGCTACATAAAACTTTGGAATATGCCAAGTGTATTTTAAAAAATAAGAGTAATAAGTGATTTGCAATGCCAGATCAGACCCATTGTCCATGAAGTCTAGTGGCCTACGCTTGAAATCTCAAATGATCAATAAAAGTCCCTAACAGTGTGTCTGGCCAGCTCTCTAATGGTGCAAACTTCCTCCTGAGCACAGCAGTGATCCATTTATTCACTGAAGCAGCAGGTTAAAATTTGCTTCCTCATTTCTTAACATGCACAGCTACATAAATGTCTGGTATTAAAATACTTTTCGGTTTTTCAGAGGCACTAATCACTGTAGCATCTGAGCACTTCATACTTATTAATGAAATAAGCTTCCCTCCCCCCCATCCTCATGCTTGAAGGAAATAATAATAATAATTAATAATAATAATAAAAATAATTAATGGTATTCAAATAGCTCCTATAGGCCCTACTCACTGACTGGGTCCCCATTGCTGTGGTACTCGTATGCTAAATAGTCAAGATAAACAAATGGCTGTAGAAAATGACAAGTGAAATATTAAAAGGTACAAAACTTGGTAGTTGCTTGTCTGGTTTTATAAAGTATCACCTATCAAAAATCTACATGAAAGAAAGTTTAGAGAAACACTTGAAAGTTGGGAAATGCCAGAATGAAGAGTGTTTGTGTGGCCTTACTTCAATTCCCATGTGGGTAGGCATTATAATCCAGTCTTTAATTACACAATCACACACCGCCCCATTCAGTGCACAGGATGGATGGGGCTCAGAAAATGAATGAGGCAGTTTTCAATATTTCTTTTTATCCTGCCTTTATGCAATGCGTAAGGCCTTATTTACTGCACAACTTCTGAGCCCTGCACTGCATATGGAATTATTAATTGCTTCTGGGCTTGCCTGTGGCACTCATCACCAATGTATTTGAGCCTCACAAACATTAATGAATTTATTTAATGAAATACCAGAGTTCTATTGCCATTTTATAGATGGGGAGCTGAGTAAAGTAATGTTAAAATTTACAAAAGGCTCCACTAACTTTTGGGCTATAGAGGTCTTGGGTTGATTTTT
This sequence comes from Sternotherus odoratus, assembly GCA_032164245.1. Taxonomy (NCBI): domain Eukaryota; kingdom Metazoa; phylum Chordata; order Testudines; family Kinosternidae; genus Sternotherus; species Sternotherus odoratus. The sequence continues at coordinate 124,087,650 of JAVMKO010000001.1, forward strand.
CAAAGTCTTTTGCATTTTTATAGTATTTTGTATGTTCAAAACAGGGGCCAGACATTAATTAATATCAGAACATCCCTGACCACTAGGGTTGGGGAGAATGTGACGGGTTGGAATCACAGAAAACCCCTTAGGAGCCACCACCTGATGTTCCAAGGCTACCCCTGCCTCAGTTTTCCTGCCCCAACAGCTTAGGACCTCAGTACCCTGCCCGGTCTGAGCCACGTCCCCCAACAGCTGTGGGCTCTCCTAGAAACAGGCAGGAGGTATTCTTACCTCTGGCACTCAGATGCTCAACTCCCAGTGGGGTCAAACCCTGAATAAAATTGATTTTGCCCTGTATAAAGCTTATACAGGGCAAACTCATAGATTGTTCGCCCTCTATAACAATGATAGAGAGATATGCACAGCTGTTTGCCCCCCCCCCTCCCCCAGGTACCAACACATACTCCAGGTTAATTAATAAGTAAAAAGTGATTTTAATAAAGACAGGAAATAGGATTTAAGTGGTTCAAAGTAGTAACAGACAGAATACAGTGAATTACCAAACAAAATAAACAGAACACACAAATCTAACACTATTACAGTAAAAAACCTCACCCTCTGAGTTCCTTCTTTCAGGCTAAACTCCCTGTTAGTCTGGGTCCAGCAATCACTCGCACCCCCTCCCCTGCAGTTTCTTCCAGGTATCCTGGGGGGTGGAGGGCTGTTGCTTGAGCCAGCTGAGAACAAAATGGAGAGGTCTCTCCCAGGTTTATATAGACTTCTTCCTGTGGGTGGAGAGCCCCTCCTCCTTCCTATGCAGAGTCCACATGGCCTCTCAGAGCACATGGTTCAGTTGCAGGCCCGAACCAGACTCCACTCACCACCAGCCAGGCTGCATTCCTCAGGAAGCTTGGGTGTGGACGGGCGTCTACAAAGTTCATTGTTTGCTTGATTGGTTCTCAGTTGGGTTTAACTGAGAATAGTTTTTTTTCTCAGAAAGCTGTTCAGCTGCTTTCCAAAGTCCACATACACCCAACCAAGCACAGAGTCAATATTCATAAATCTGAATACAACACAGACACATACATACAAATAGGATGAACAGATCCAGTGGATCACCACCTTCACAGAGATATGTTACATGGCATATGTAGCAAAACCATATTCCAGTCATATCATACATATATTTAAAGGCACCCCCCCATAAAGCCTTATGGGGTAAACCGTCACAGAGAATATTATTACTATTACTAGTCTGCAAAAAAGAAGACTTAGGGGGGATTTGAAAGCTGCTTTCAACTACCTGAAGGGGGGTTCCAAAGAGGATGGATCTAGACTGTTCTCAGTGGTACCATCTGACAGAACAAGGAGTAATGGTCTCAAGTTGCAGTGGGGGAGGTTTAGGTTGGATATTAGAAAAAACTTTTTCACTAGGAGGGTGGTGAAGCATTGGAATGGGTTACCTAGGGAGGTGGTAGAATCGCTTTCCTTGGAGGTTTTTAAAGTGAGGCTTGACAAAGCCATGGATAGGATGATTATTTGGGAATTGGTCCTGCTTTGAGCAGAGGATTGGACTAGATGACCTCCTGAGGTCCCTTGAAACCCTGATATTCTATGATTATCCACATTTTATAGTTTGGGAAAGTGCGACAGAAAGATGAGGTGACTTGATCAGGGCCACAAGGTGAATCAGTGGCAGGGACAGGACCTTTCTGACTCCAAGGCCTCTGCTCATTAAGGCAGTGGAATGTCAGAATGACTGAACATTAACTTTGTCCATTGAGTTTAATCTTGGTGTGTGCTCAGCTCCTCTTCAAATCTGGCCCCAGGAGCTTTACATTGGGCATCTAGAAAATGGAAATCACACAATTGGTAGCCTCCTGCAAAAATGTTTCATTAAGTGATCCAGTCTCACATAACAGCCCTCCATCTCATAATTAGTCTAGCAAAGGCTGGCCTTAGGGATAGGGTTTTGAAAGCCTGCTGGACCGTGGAATTGAGTCTCTAACAGGTGAGGCTCAGATGCCCCTTGACTTCCCTTTTTCCCCCTTGACTTTTTGGCTCCGTGGATCAGATTGGGAAAGATAAAGTGAGGATAATGCTCCAACACAACAAAGTTAAACACCACACACAGCAAATTATGCACATTTCCACAATATGATATCTCCTCTCCTTTCTAATATGTTTTGGTTGGCAGCCATATAATTAATGTAACCCTCCTGCCAGGTGCAGCCAGGGGCAGATTCAGTATCTAGGAGTTCCTTTTCCACAATACAACAACAACAACAACAACAACAAAAACGCTTGAGCCCCCACCCAGTGACCTGGGACAATTGTACACCACCCCTGGGTGCCTCTCAGAGGCAATACGTCCCCTCTCACAAGCATAGAATCTGAGTGTAGCTAAATCTTTTACTAAAAGGAGGGAAGTAATTCAGAATTCCTTTGGGAAAACACCATGACTAGGGTTCATAAACATAAACTATGAGCAAAGACCCACCCCCAAGTAAGTTGGGCAGTGTCCTTTTCCCCTCAGGTTCTTAAGTCCAGGAACCCAAAAGTCCCACTATTGTGCCCATCCCTCCTCTGCACCCCACTCACAGTTGCTGTCCTTGGCCAGCCCTAGAGTTCAGAGGTTAATTCACAGAGTTCACCTCCCACCCTGTGTTGAGGAAGGGATAAAGAGTCACCTTACACACTCTGCTGCTCGGGCACTCCCTTGTCACCCCGATGGCCAATTGCCAGGCCTCTCTGTGGGGCTCTGGCCCTCTCCACCAGCTTCTCTGCTGGCCACTTGTCACACTTCTCCACCAGCCACCCTGCCACCCACTTGCTGCACCTTTCTGCCAGTCACCCTGCTGGCTGCTTGCTGTACCTCTCTTCCAGCCACCTGGCTGGCCACTCGCCAGGACATCTTGAGGACCCCCCCACTTAACATAGCACTCAGTGATTTCAGCTGGTAGTGGAGGAGCCTCACTGCTGGTGCACACTGCGCAGTGTCTTGCAATAGAGATACTGTCCCAATGTAGATCTAATACATAGACCTCATTATCAGTAATTTCAGCTCTCTAGCATGTAACAAGACTCTCAGTTAAATCTAAATTGGCTCTTTTATCATCCCACAAAGAGCAGAAAGGGTTTATACTAGCTACAATCCTTAAACAAAACCCACGCGCTCGCAATTCATGTCCCCTGCCTAGCAAGTGCCATTCAGTTGAGGGTGAGTCCCTCCATCGGGGTATGGCAGGTACAGTTCTGCTGCCCTCGGTTCACACAAGGATAATAACCCTTTATTACTCCTGCCCCAATAACAAGGAGACTGGGGAGCCAACACCAGCCACAAGCGATCATTTGGGCAAGCAATCCCATCATGCTGAGCGCCTAGGCAGGGTGGGTGTGTCCATGCAAACAAAATCAGCTCCTGACGTCTTTTTCCACAGCTCACCACTGTTGTCAGGCGAGAGCTCATTCAGACTCTGCTTACGTTAACAACCTTGTCATTTAAATGACAACTTTTCTCACATTCCCCACCCATGGTGGGGGTGCTGGGCTCCTCCTCTCCCCCCTCCCCAATCTTTCTCTTCTGAACAGCATGCACCCACCTCTGACCTCCAGGCTGCTGTCATCAACCATTCACCCAATTCCTCCACACCAGCCTTCCTCTCTGGTGTTGACTGCTGGCTGGCTGGCTCGCTCGCTTGCTCGCTCTGCGCAGCCTCTCACACTCAGCCTCAGTGACTTCAGCTTCCATCTTGACGACAGTGAGGGATAAAATTGTTCATTTAGAAACACTAAGGGGCTCTTTGATACTTTACACAATTATCCTTTAACTTTTACGCCAGGCGAGCGTATTGTGACTCTCATCGCAGTTTTTGAACAAGAACCAGCATTGTGATTTTTTAAAGGATTGTATTATTAAATTAATAAAAACAACTGAAGACTTATTAATATTTACCTTAAAACTAGCTACTACAGATTTTGCTAATTATATGTAAATTAACAATGCAATTATCCAATCAGAGTTAGAACTGGAAGTGAGTTAATGAATCAAGAAATTGACTATCATATGGAATGGATTCAACAGCTGTCCAGGATCATTAAGTGAACACAATCAAGGTCTGAATCATGAAGTTAGCACAACACACGATCAGTTCTTGTATCTAATATCCCTGGAACCTGCAAAGGCCATCATCTACTTCACAGCTCCGAGGCCCTTCCAAGCCTCCCCACTGTGGATTGCCACGGACTCGCAGGGGCGAGGAAAAATTGCAGGCCTGTTATTTACCAGGCCGCACGTGGCAACAGACTATATAGGTAAGAGACGCAAGGGGAGTGTGGGTCAGGACACAAGCTGCAGATGCGCGCGCACACACACACAACTAAAATGAATCAATTTAAGGTTTTACTGGGGATAATTACAAGGGGTAAGGGAGCAGTTTTTTGATTAGCTAATAGAGTTAATGAAACTTAAAACACACAATGACTAAAGTACCTACTAACAATATTTACAAACAAAGATGCAGCATTTAGTAATAATTGATACTTACAAATACAAACCAACGCATAACACGACCGGTAAACGTATAAGCTCTATTTGAAAACACGTGAGCTGAGAGAGAGGTTTCGAGTTGATCAGGCTCGGTTACGTGGGGTACACGGGATACACGGATACACGGGATTCGTTTTCCTCTCTCTGTCTGCACATGGCAGGCAGAAACATAAGTACCAACTATGACATCACAAAAGTGTCATAGGGGACGGGGCCCAAAACTTGTTTGTGTTCGCTTCTGATTGGCACAAGCAAAGTTTACACCAAGTAGGGGAGCAGGTGCCTCAAAGTCTGGCTTCGCCCCCAAAGGTGAGGAAATGCACATTGTTATAGAGTGCATGCGAAACTGAATGACAAAAGAAGAGGCCAGGGCAATACCGGTATGAGCAAGTGTTTACAGGATGCAGACAGAAACTGATCTGAACACCCACTACCAAGTAACTTTCACTGTCGTCTCTTTCTTTGACTAATTTCCTCACTGTGATGCTAGGTGAGTGGCAGTTTCTAACTTTCCCTTTTTTGGCAAAGCAGTTTCTGTAACACTCATTTATGACCCAGATTAACCCAAAATGACTTAAGTAAACATTTATTTATAATCTAAATATGCCCATGCTGTTTCTTTTTGACATTTGCACTCTTATTCACCCCTGAAAAGGTGTAGGAAAAAAAATCAATAATATAATGGACATCTCCACCTTTAAAAAATGATACCGTTAAAAAGAAATTTAGCTCTTCAGTTTGCATGCTCTTTAGCTTTAAGGCCAGGACTGCAGGTGATGGCGTTTGGTCAGTACCACATGCCAGCCAGCTTCCTTGGGCTCTTGGCAAAACAGGCTGACATGACCTGTGTAGCCTTGATCTCCTCCTTCCTTCAGCCAGCCTCAGGATAGAGGGAGAAAAGTCGACTTGTGTTATGGTGGCCCAAGGATCATAGCTTCCTCCATGTTTACCTGAGTCTTTAAGGTTACAAGTTCTGGCTTCTTCTGCCCCGTGGCACCTCTCCAAGATTTTCCAAGCAGATCAATGGATTACAAACCTGATTCTCCAAAAACATAGTTCAATCAGCTTTAAGGGGTGGGAAATTTGACCTTTTAATGATCTAGAAATGGCAGACCAGTGATACCATGCGGCTCGGTCCGGCTCCAGCTGGAGCATTGGATTGGGGCTGCACCATGGGGCTTCCAGAAGCCACAGTTTGGCCCTGATACTATACCTCACCAAGCACAGATGTCATTCCATAGATATAAAAAGACCAGGAGATGACTACACAAATGCAGTTTTCACCCCCGCAGGGTGTCAGTCATGGGTATCAATGATGGAGTTCCTCTAGGCCTCTCCAGAGTCTGTGCGTGATATGTGACTTAGTAGCTATCACTGCTATTCTTCACTCACTTCCAGGCACACATATTTTCACTCTCAGCACTTTTAAGAAACATCCCGAGACTTACTGGCAACACTGAAGTGTTATAATATTAGCCAAATGAAAAGTCACCGCCTGGCAACAGAGCTGACTCATAGTCTGATAATATACAGCTTACTCTAGCAGAAAAATTAAAAGTTTGCAAAAAACAGGGAAATAGCAGTTTCTGTAGCCAGGACTCACTCAAATGGCTTTAAAACAAGCCATGTGGACCCTGCCAGCTTGTGCACTACAAGTTCCATAGTGCACTTTGATCTAGTGCTCAAAGCACACTACAGAACTTGTGTTGCAGCCGTGTCCACATGGCCATTTAGTGCACAGCAGGCTGGTGCACTTTAGATTCACAGCTTGCTGCAAACTAAAGCCCCATAATTTCTCAAGTGAATTCCACACCACAATCTCAGCCGACTTTTTGCCACCTTTGATTCAATCCTCTGCACAGGAACATACTGATTTCTTCCAAGAGAAGAATTGACAAAATATACCCACCAGTTCATCTTCCCTTCCCTCTTTCCCCTTGCAATGCTCTCCTTCTTCTTCCAACACAGATGCAGAATTTTCTCATCCACTCACGTCTTCTAACCCTTCCACTTGCTCCAGTGACTCCATCCCATCTCCTGGCATGCCCACTCTCATCCCCTCCCTTACTCTGGTTCTTATAACAACTCACTCACCCCTCACTCTTTTCCCTTAGACTATAACTATGCGTTAGTCTCTCCCATATAAAAAAATCATAAGAACATAAGAATGGCCGTACTGGGTCAGACCAAAGGCCCATTCAGCCCAGTATCCTGTCTACCGACAGTGGCCAATGCCAGGTACCCTGGAATGAGTGAACCTAACAGGTAATGATCAAGTGATCTCTCTCCTGCCATCCACATCACCCTCCTCTGACAAACAGAGGCTAGGCACACCATTTCTTACCCATCCTGGCTAATAGCCATTAATGGACTTAGCCTCCATGAATTTATCTAGTTCTATTTTAAACCCTGTTATAGTCCTAGCCTTCACAGCCTCCTCAGGCAAGGAGTTCCACAGGTTGACTGTGCGCTATGTGAAGAAGAACTTCCTTTTATTTGTTTTATACCTGCTGCCCATTAATGTCATTTGTTGCCCCCTAGTTCTTATATTATGGGAACAAGTAAATAACTTTTACTTATTCACTTTTTCCACACCACTCATAATTTTATATACTTCTATCATATCCCCCCTTCGTCTCACCCTTTCCAAGCTGAAAAGTCCTAGCCGCTTTAATCGCTCCTCATATGGGACCTGTTCCAAACCCCTAATCATTTTAGTTGCCCTTCTCTGAAACTTTTCTAATGCCACTATAATCCATGACTCCACTTACTTCTCTAGCTATCATCTCATCTCCCCTCGGCCCTTTCATCTCTATGGTCATTGAATGAACTGTTTACAGTCATGTCTGGGATTTCTCTGACGCAGTTCCCAGCCGAGACCCTCTCCAATCCAGCTTCCACCCCTGGAACACCACTGAAACAACTCTTGCCAAAGTCTTTAATGGCTTCTCCCTAGACCAGGGGTGGGCAAACTATGACCCGCAGATCCTGCCTGAGAGCCATTTTAAGCTGGCCCATGTGGTTGAGTCCCGCTCCGGCCGGAGCATTGGGTCAGGGCTGCACCATGCGGCTCGCAGAAGCCACGGCTTGGCCCTTCTCCGTCTCCTACGTGCTCCAATGGGAGCTGCAGGGGCAATGCTTGTGGCTGTGGAGCCAGAGAAGGGACAAGCCACTGCTTCCGGGATCCACTTGAGGTGAGTGCCACTCAGAGCCTGCACCCCCTGAGCTTCTCCTCGCGCCCCAACCCTCTGCCCCAGCCCTGACCCCCTCCCTCTCTCCAAACCCCTTGATCCCAGCCCAGAGCACCTCTTCACAGCCATCACGTTTAGATCCTCATTTGTTTTGAAAAAGAAAAGCTGAGAATCAGGAGAGAAAAATGGCTCCCTAAAAACGTGGCAGGTTTCAGACCCAGTTCAAGTGTGTGGCGTGACTGGAGGTCCTGCTCTGTGTATATGGGTTGTTGCTGAGAAGTGCTGGGTGGCGAGTGCACAATACTGAGGGATTTTGGCAGCAAGCCAGAAACAAGGTCCATGGTATGAATCCCAGATGGGAAACGGGTTTTCCACAGTTTATAATTTATCTGAACAGATTTCCCTGAGACAAACAAGCAAATAGTGGGACCACTTCCAGCATGTGACCCAAGAAGCAAAGCCTGAAACAAAAGTTGTTTGTGAGACAAAATGGAGAAAATGAAATGCAAAGAGCAGAGCAATAGGAACGGAGAAAGGCCCCGGTGCCCAGCAGGGAGTGGTATAAGAACAAGCTAGTTTAGTGGGAACAGGATCAGGCCTGCAATAGACTGTCACAGCTTTTACTCAGCCATGTTGGCCCCTCCCCACCCTTACTTTCCTGCATGGTCCGTCTCAGGCTGTGACTCCAAGGAGAGCAAAGGCTACTCATCCAATACTCCCTGCTACAATAAAATGGACAAAGAGCAGGGAGAGTCAGGGCTCCACCTCCTTACTTGCTGGACAGAGCAGTTGATGGGGGCATAGGTGAAGTTAGCTGCTTCATGAGGAAGAATAAAGTAAGTTACTCCTTCCCAGGGCAAGTCAAGAGTATAACTAATGTCTAGAAAGACTCTGGATATTGAGCAGAACAGCATGTGTAATAAAAGAAATGAGTGACTGCGACCCTCCCCAGGGATACTCAGGGTTGTGAGGTACTTTGCTGCTACCTGACATTAGCATGAAGGCCTTTGGGACTGCTGTGATTCAGCTCCCTGAAACCAACAGCCTCTGGTTCCCCAGCACTGACTTCCTGGTCTCTGCAGACCTCATCCTTTCTGTGCAGGCTAGTGGTCAGGACAACCCAACTCCTGGGGCCTTAGAGTGCTCCTGTCACTGGATACTGATAGTAATTAGTAGATAAGCTGTCCCCATAGTGACAGTGTACACACAGCTTAACTGGTACAACTCAGGCTCTGGTGCTTTATAACAACACAGCACTGGCATCTACTGAGAGGGAAAACAAACATACGTTTAATGCAAAGATTAAGATTTAAGAGAGAGTCAGCATGGAGAACAAGAACAATAGGTTGCATGTAAAACAAAAAGGTACAGCCTGTTTCTTAGGGTACGTCTACACATCGCAATGTAAACCCACGGTGAGTGGGACTCCAATCAGTAGACCCTGGATTTGATAACCTGGGGCTTGAACATCTACACTGATTTCTAGCCATAGGTTGACTATTTTAACCTTAGCCTAAACCCCAGGCTCCAATGTGGAACACAGACTCAGGGATTCACCAGTATTCTCCCACTGTTTTATGCCAATCTGGAGCAGCCCAAATTGACCAGCTCCTACTGGCCAGGTAAGCTGTATTTAGAGTTGTTTTGAGTTGCCAGAGAAGCACAAAGCATCTGCAGTGTACAACTCCATTTTCCTCCTATCTCCTGCCCTCAAAATTTCCCCTGCCTCTTGCATCTCCCAATATTCCCCAACCCACACATCCCCTTTCTCCCATTTTCCTGCATAACTAACTCCTTCCCGCCTTTTGCATCTCAAATTCCCCTACCCATATGCCCCTATTTCCCCCTCTTACTCTCTCTATTGAGGGCTGGTGTAACAGGTAGCATTTGAAAAGATATATTTAGGATTAGTTATAATTTTTGCCATTAATTTTAATAATTGAGAATCAGAGAGGTAGCCGTGTTAGTCTGGAATTGCTTAAGCTCTCCCAACCAGATTCTGGAACTTCTTGGCATGGAGCCTATGGCTAGGTTTTCCACTACTCCATCTGTGCCCTTTAAGGTTAGCTAGCTTGGAGTTACTAGTAAAGGAGGGAAGATGGGCTATCACCTATTTATTCCAAACAAACATTTAAATTTGAAGTGCACCCAGATGCTATGGTGGTGGGCACCTTAAACACTTTCAGTGGGAAAGAACACCTGAACATAATGAGAAAATATACCTAATGAGAACAGATTGGAAAATTGAGTATGAATTGGAAAAGTGGCATGGTATACAAACAATAAAAATCATCACTATTTTAGGTTGCACAGAGACACAAGTCACCGTCATTAAGCAAAAGATAAGCTGCCTAATAAAAGTAAAGCTAGATATTATCCTGAAAAGAATGCTGACTATTAGAGTTCACAGAAGAGCAATACAAGTTGTTAGGGAACTGGAAAAGTTAGTAAATGAAAAACTAAATAAAAACAGCTTAGCTAAGACAAACCTATTTTGGGAAACATGACAAACTACCACTCTGATTACTCCCTTCAGACCCCAAATATAACCCTACAACGCCCCCCCCCCCCCATCCATAAAGTCACCAATAGCCAACCCTCACATAACCACCTCCAGGCCCCCCAACACCAGGGCCGGCGACAGAAATTTTGGGGCCCCGTACTCTGATCGTTTGTGCCCCGCCGCCCGCGCCCTGGCCCGCCCGGGCCTACGTGGATGGCCCACTGGGTCCCGCTGCTCCAGACGTGACTCGCTGGGAGGGGAAGATGGAGCGACGCGCCCCCTTAAGTCCGGGGCCCAGTACAGCTGTACCCGTAGTCCCCCCTTGTCGCCGGGCCTGCCTAATAGTAACTATGTACCTATATAGTACGCCTCTGAACATAGCTAGACAGGTATTATTGGTAGGTAATTAAAATAATGAATCATTAGTTAAATTGTTTATTGTTAATGATGAACATAAATATTTTTTGAAAACACTATATGAGTCTTCTCACTTTTACAGAGGAAAAGTCGGGCATAGCGGGGGTGTCGTGTCGCGGGGGTACCGGGCGCGGTCGGCGGTAGCACGGTGGTGTGAGGTGCGCGGCGCGGGCGGGCGGCCTCTAGCACACCACCCCTGCCTGGCCCACCTCCCCCCCAGCCTATTCTCCTCTCCCCCCCCCCCCGCCTGACCCGGCCCACCGAACCTAATCTCCTCCCCCAGCCTAACCTCCTCCCCTCCCCACCCATCCCTGCCTGGCCCACCCCGCTGTTGGGGGTGATCTTCCTTTACCCCCACCCAGCGGAAGGAATCTGATTTATTTACAGAAGAAAGGCCATACTGGGGCAGACCAAGGGTCCATCTATCCCAGTCTGGTCTGGCTTCCAACAGTGGCCAGCGCTCGATGTTTGGGAGGGAGTGAACTGAACGGGCAATCATCCCGCAACCCAACCCTGTCCCCCATTCCCGGCTTCTGGCAAAACTGGGGCCGGGGCACCAGGGCACCAGGCTGCAGCCCTGATGATCTTGGCTAGTAGCCCCCCATCGCTGGACTTACTGATCACCTACACTTCTTATTTAAGGCAGACTTTTGACTGAGTAGTGTCTGAGTAGGGGCTGGGGCTGGCTGGGTGGTGGCTTGTGGAAATAACACAGTGAGTACTGGGGGGGGAGGGATATCCCCGTGTAGGGCCCCCAATGAGCCAGCCCCTCCTGTGCCCCCCGGCTGCTCCCCGGGCCAGGTGGGAGAACCCAGGCGCTGTTCTCCGCCCCGCTCACCTGCGTCGTAGAAGGCGTCCAGCACCGCCGTCTCCCCGAAGTCCAGCTCCCCGAAGTTGACCGTGGCGAGCTGGGCTCCCTGGGCGTTGCAGACTCGCACCAGGCACTGCAGCGCCCCGACCCCCTGGCTCTGCGCCCCGACCCCGGCTTTCGGGCTGTCGTTCAGCACATACACCACCCGCAGGGAGCGCTGCCGCGGGGTGGGGACACCGCCGCACCCGCCTCGGCCCTGGGCGGCTGCTCCGCTTCCCCGCCGAGGAAATGGGGCAGTGGCTGCTCCGCCACGGTGGCCCTGCTGGGCTCCATGGCGCGCGCCCCGCCCGCCCCGCGCTACATGGGGGCGCCGCCCCGGCCCGCACGTGCCCCGGGCCCCGGGACTGGAGGATCACGCGAGGGGCCCGAGCCCGGCTGCAGGGTGGGAGTTGGGGAAAGTTTTTCCGACGAGTGGCCGCCCCCGCAGCGGGGCTCGCTCGTCACGGCGGGGCCGGGAGCAGCCGCAGCCATGCCTGCACCAGGGCGAAAAGGGGGCTGCGTGGGGCGCCACCCGCTGCAGGCGCTGGGGGAGAGACCGGCCCGGGCGGGTTTGGCAGCCTCGCCCCGCACAGGAGGATCAAACAGCTGGGAACGGGGGCGGGGCCCAGGGCAAGACTCCAGCCGGGGTGGGGAGGAGCCGCGGTTGGCAGGGCCGGCGACAGGGGGGACGACTATGGGTACAGCTGTGTACAGGGCCCCGGACTTAAGGGGGCCCCCCTTAAGTCTGGGGCCCAGTACAGCTGTACCAGTAGTACCCCCCTGTCACCGGTCCTGCCCAACACCATCCCACTACCAACCCCCCAGCCCCTTACACCCCCACAGCCTTCCCTACACAACCTCTCCCCATAGCCCCACCTAGCAACCAATACAGCCCCACAGACCCCCCCAATGGCCTCAAAACACAGCCCCCCCACAGCCTCCCACCTCCCCCATTACCCCCCAGCTCATCCCATCCCTGCAGGCCCCGCCGCTGCGCCCCCCCCCCAGCCCCTACCTGTGCTGGGCTCCGCGTTTCCTCCACGTGGAGAGGGGCGGGGGGAGCGAGGCGCCAGGCAGCCCCTTCCCGGCCAGCAGCTCCACTCTGCCGTTGCGCCGGGCTCTGCTGTAATCGGCTCGCGTGACACGAGGGGGCGGCCCAGCCAATCGCGCCCCCTGCTCAGCTGCGGGCACGCGACACATGGGGGCGGCCCAGCCAATCACACCACGTGGGCTCTGTGGCGGCGGTGGCGGAGGGGAGGGGGGAGCAGGCCGGGGAGGGGAAGGGACTGAAGGGCTGCGGGAGGAGGAGGGACCCCGCCGTGGGTCCCTGAAATAAGCCGCGTCCCGCTTTTTTTTTTTACCAAAAACGGGACAAAATTGATATTTATATTAAAAAGACGGGACGGTCAGAAAATATGTAAAAAACGGGACTGTCCCGTTCAAAATGGGATGTATGGTCAGCCTAGATCTGGAGGATGGCGTGGACTGCACCCTCAGCAAGTTTTCAGGTGTCACTAAATTTGGAGGTGTGGTAGATAGAGAAAGACCTAGACAAATGAGAGGACTGGGCCAAAAGAAATCTGATGAGGTTCAGCAAGGACAAGTGCAAAGTCCTGCTAAGGACGGAAGAATCCCATGCACTGCTACTCAATGGCCAGGCAGCAGTTCTGCAGAAAAGGCCCTAGGGGTTACAGTGGATGAGAAGCTGGATATGAGTCAACAGTGTGCCCTTGTTGCCAAGAAGGCTAACAACATTTTGGGTTGTATAAGTAGGGCCATTGACAGCAGATCAAGGGACGTGATCATTCTCCTCTATTCGGCATTGGTGAGGCCTCATCTGGAGTACTGTGTCCAGTTTTGGCCCCACACTACAAGAAGGATGTGAATAAATTGTAAAGAGTCCAGAGGAGGGCAACAAAAATGATTAAGCGGCTGGAGCTCATGAGTTACGAGAAGAGGCTGAGGGAATTGGGATTGTTTAGTCTTCAGAAGAGAAGACTAAGGGGAGATTTGATATCTGCTTTCAACTACTTGAAAGGGGGTTCCAAAGAGGATGAATCTAGACTGTTCTCAGTGGTAGCAAATGACAGAACAAGGAGTAATGGTGTCAAGTTGCAGAGGGGGAGGTTTAGGTTGGATATTAGGAAAACCTTTTTCATTAGGAGGGTGGTGAAGCAGTGGAATGGGTTACCTAGGGAGGTGATGGAATCTCCTTCCTTCGAGGTTTTTAAGGTCAGGCTTGATAAAGCCCTGGCTGGGATGATTTAGTTGGAGATTGGTCCTGCTTTGAGCAGGGGGTTGAACTAGATGACCTCCTGAACTACAACCCTGATATTCTATGATTCTATGATATGCTCAATTTAAACTGGATTAAAATTGAACAAATTAATTTTAATTTCTTGTGGTTGGAATAAAATAATAGATTGAGGAAGAGGTTTTATTTGTTAACATTTTAAGATTAGAGGAAAATGTCCTGTCAGTGTGCACCAGGGATAGTCAATTATTTTTTTCAAGGTCCAGATTTCTTGGTTAAGAAGGTCCAGAAGCCAGAGAAACATTTTTCACAGCACAAGTGTCCCTGTTCAACAAACACATACAATGCTGTGTGTTAATAATATTCCCCATCACTTCTATTTTTAAATAAGATCAAACCATGGTATAACTTAAAAATAACCTCCACAAAAGATATAATAAATTATATCTGAGACTTTGAGAAAGTGCACAGATCGACTGTCAAATAGATGCAAATATTAGCATTAAAACACTTTCAGACAACTGTTTAAAGTTTTGCATTTGTTTTGAGTTTACAAAGAGTATTAACTTTGATTTTGTCAAATAAAGTTATTGTAGGCATGTATGTATATAGCTAGAGAGATAAACATATTCAAAACTTTCAAGCCTTTTGTGGCTTATTTAATATGAGTATCAGAGCTTGAAAGTAAACAACGCTTAGTACACATGAACTCTCTATCTTAGCTTTATGATTCAAGTCTTTCCGATAACAAATACACACACATATTAAGCAAATGAATCATGAATAAGTACTGTGAAATACCTGTTAAAACTGTAGTATCACTACTAAATATGTAATATTATATGGCAATACAAATATAAAATAAAATATATGTGACCAATGTATAATGATAATAGTCACCATCAGTGGGAAAAGTGACAGGTCCTCTGCTGGACAAGGGCCTTGATGATTGGCGTGATTTCAGTCAAGGCAAAGCAGAGGCAATTGCACAGATGATTATGTGTCAAAATGCAGCGATTAAATGTTGTTCAATGTTCAGGATGCCGAGTGATACATGTATGTCGAGCCAAACATAATCAAGAGATTAAATGCCACCTTCCTCAAATGTGGATACTTGGAGTCCAGCACAAGGGCTCTCCAGAGAGTTTCAGATGTAGTTTCAGTTTGCCACCTCATAAACTCTTCATCTGCTTGTAAATTAGTAAGCTCCAGCTGTAGTTCTGCTTTTTCAACATCTGTAAATGATGCTTTCACTTGCTTGTACCACAGATGTGTTCCTTACAAACAGGATGGCGTCTTTCACATTTTTACATTCTTGCAACCTCTGCTGGAAGTTTTGAAGAAGCCTGTTCAGAAATGACATCATCTGATTCCCTGCTTAGCAGTGTCGGGAAATGCAGCTTCTCCCCAGTGTCCAGATCACTTTTGTAGAGAGACAGTTTGTTTTCAGATGAAGTGACACTGCTGTGTAGAGCCCCTATTCTGAGATTTTGCCCCTGTAGCTTTAAGTTGAAATAACTGAAGTGGCCTGTCAAATCAACAAGGAAGGCCAGGATGCTCAGGCTTGTGGCATCCATCAAAAATGCCTGTAGCTCTTCTGCCTTTTCCCCTGGAATATTATGTAGAAATTCTTCCACATGAACTTAGATTTCCCACGGATGTCATTACGAATCAACAGGTCATAGTAATCAGCAGATACTTCTGAAAGAACCTTTGGCACTGTAGGTGTTGCAGTGGTGATTTGAACTGCAGGAAGTTGACAGGTTTAATCACCATTGAGATTACATTAGCATACTCATTGCTAAGTGTGGTTTGGTGGTTTACACATTGATAGTAAATCAGACTGGGGTTCAGGTCTTGTAGATGATTCACAAGCTATCAGTGAGTACCCATCACGGCAGAAGCGCCATCTGTTGTAATTGACACAATCTGAGTCACATCAAAGCCTTCATTAGACAAAAAAGTTTGAACAGAATAAACAAATCCTCACCTGTTGTGCGATTATTCTGCAGTATAAAGGACAACAAATACTCTACAAATTTAGCTCTGTAAAGAAACAGATGTATAGCGCTAGGTGATCTGTGGGTCTGATATCATAAGACTTGTTCACTGCCATGGAAAATCTTCCCATTTTGTTTCTCACCCAACTGTTTGAAAACATCGTGTGCCATCATCTCAATGCGCCTAATAGTTGTTTTGTCTGAGAGTGGCAGTTGTCTGAAGGCGTCAATAATGTCTTCTCCTCAAAGAGGGTTTCAGCTGTAGTAACCATACCCTGCTTAATAATGAGCACATCGGTAAAAGGTTTCCTGTGTTTTTCCATTACTTACAGACACCTCAGTGAAGCTTCAGTTGCCTTTTCCTGAGTGCAAGTAGCCTTTGAAATAATATTTCTTCCCTTAAAATATTCATCTTTTAATGAAGTGATCTAATCTGAGCTTAAACGAGAGCCCAGTGGATACTTACAGTCAAAATACATGTGCTTTGTTTCATAATGCCATTTGATGTTCCCACTTTTAAAAACAGCCACCGGCTCTGTATAAATTAAACATACTGGTCAAGCCTTTGGACATTGTGGCAAAATAAAACAGTAAGCGTCGGTCCACGCTTCTTTAAATGAATGGTTTTCGGTGTCATGTTTTTTTTGCTGCCATGTTTAAATACAGTACCGTTCAACACTGAAAATGCTGGAGGCAGGACTACTGCTTTCAACAGTGTAAATGAGCCTCTGAGTATAGAGTGGAAAATGTAATTTTTAAAAAAAGGAACATATTCTCCATTTCTTTATTGGGGGAAACTGATAACTCAAATTAAGCAAGCAAGGAATTAAGGAGAACCAATCATTCATTATTTCACAATGCAATGTAATGGAGATCTCATTGTGAGAGACTGACAGGGTAAAAAATAATTTAAAAAAAATCCGGCACTAATGATCATAATAAGTAAATAAAAAGATTTTGCAATCTGTTCAAAAGTAACTGGCGGTCTGGATTTTGGCCTGTTGACTGGTGTAGAGAATTAGTCAAGGTCACTGTGCCCAAGAGAACTCCTCAGTGTCCACTGGCAAAGGATTCAATGGTCTGTAACAGCAGCTTGACAAACTCACTACACCTCACACATGCTTTCGTAGTATTTATCCAAAAAGAGTTGTGTGAGATGTCGAGTGGCAGCTTACATCACAATACTCATCCTCATCGTCACGTCATGATGTGTGTAGGGGGGATATTTAAGGAGTCATGTATCGGTGCTGAAGATATGTTCCTAAATTACGTTTTACAGGCAGAGCTGACAAATGAAGTATTCTGTCAGATGAAGGTTTATTCACCTGCCTCAGTTCACATGTAATCCACATGAGGCTGTGATATCAACATGGGAAGATAGAGACAGAGACATCCTTCCGCCTCATAGGGTACCGGAGCCTGGGCTCCAGGCCAAGCCCAAACATCTAGACCACAGTTTTATAGCCCCACAGCCTGAGCCCCATGAGCCCGAGTCAGCTGACGTTCCAGCTGCAGGTGTTTTATTGCAATGTAGACATATCTTAAAGGTATATCGACAAAGCAATTTAAGCTCAGGCTCAAGCCCCAACCCCGCTTCCATAGACACAAAGCTCTTGAAATAGGGCTCAGACCCAGGTTCTAGAATCCCACGAGGGTGGAGAGTCTGAGCATGAATCAATGATAGGGTTCGAGCCCTATCATTTGTCAGTGTAGATGCAGTCCCGGCCCAGACTCAGGTCCTTGGAGTCACTGATAGTATCCCAGAATCTGTGGGACAGCTTCTTTGTCCTTTCTCTCCCAAGAATCAAGTTGACTGCAGGGAAATGGAACACCCGCCCCACCATCCCCAGTTCAAGGCAGCAGCTCAGAGTTTAACCCTTCCATTTTAGTCTGACTGCAACCTGCAAACACACCTTAGGAGAACCTTCGACATTTGCAATGGATACCGACCAGGATGAGCCCTACAAAGCATGCTGCTTCATGGCTTTGGACACACAGCCAGATTTAAGTTAATGTGTACCGCCAGCAAAAGAGTGGAGTAAGAGTACCAGGAATGACCATTTATACCTGTAAATGGCAAAGATGTTGTCAACACTGGAAATTTAACAGACTGTGACCAGCACAGAGAACTGATTCAGTGGCTGAAGACTGAGTTCCTGAAAACCAGGGACAACAACTGCATCTCTCGCAACTCATCAACATAGTGTCGGTTTTATGATGAGTTTGACTGGGTGCTGGGCAGTGCGCCAAGCACAGAGCCACCAGCGGTGCACAATGACCTGATCAGCTGGGATGGCATCCTGCTGGCCCAAGAAGCCAGCATGGGAATTGATTGGTACACGCAGGCACGTGGCAAATAAAGTGACTTTGCTAATGAAACGGATCCTAGGGGATGCTTTGCTGCATGGGTGATGAAATCATCAGTCCCAAATATGACTGGGGTTTGAATTCAGTCCAGAAATTTGCTGGTGGGGCGAGAAGAGGGATGCAATGGAGTTCTGTGTGTTTGCATGCAGTCCCAACAGACTGTTTTGGAAGCCATGGGGAAGTACTAAATCATTTGGAAGATAACGATATATCCTGTTGAGTCCCTCATGAATTCTAGTAGCTGCAAACGTTTCCTGTAGCAGGAACTCCAGATAGGTAGTCACATTTCAGGGAAGGGCATATTTTCCAGGGCCACCTCAGTAGCCCACCAGCCCCCCACTCCACTCATAGATATGTTGCTTAGTCACCATACATCTGAATACTTCAGTGACAACCACACCTGGTTTCCCACCAGCAGCTTGGAATAACACCTGTCTTTGCCAGTTGGGCACCACAAGAACTGTTATGGCCTCCAGAATGTGCCAAGCCTGAAGTGACGGAGAAGGCGGCTTACATAGCACGGCCACCAACCTCTCCCTAAACTCCAGTTTGTTGATTGTTTTTGTTAAACTTGTGGTTTTTAACATACAATTCTCTCAGCACGTCTTTAATCTGGCTGTGTCCAGGGAGCTACTGTGGTCTGAAGCAGCCCTCTGCCAATACACTGAAGTTCAGTTTCCAAAAGTAACATTTTCTGCCCTGGAAAGTCCAAAATGATTGTTTTTGTGCTCCTGCACTGAGATATTGGAGACAGTAACCCTCGGTGTCTTCTCCCGTTGCAGGTTCCTTGACCTCTACAGACTTCAGTACCTCCACAGCGTGCCCACACCACAGAGGGCTCACCGTACCTTCGCGGACCGTTCCAAGAGGAAGGATTTCTGGGATGAACTCGTGCTTGAAGTTCTGGACAGGGCTCAACAACCATGTCGAGTACCAAAGGTAGTTGTGGAAAGAGGAAAGACATGCAGGAGGCAACTGGAAGAGGCTCAGGCTAGCTTTGTGTCTTGAGGACAGAGTAGCGGCGCAGGAGCAGGCGCTCACTTTGCAGTTCCTGGACCAGGTACGACGGTTAAGGGGGGAAGATAGAGCAGAACAGAGAAAGGGCTGGTTAAGCAGCTACTGTCTCTACTGACTTCAAAAGTCCTGGCTCTTGCTGCACCCACCCCATGGCCTGTGTTCCCTCTGCAGTACCCTGGCCTACATTCTATGAACAGCTTGGACAACTCTATGGTTGGGTGGCCCATGCAATCAGGCCCTATGAATGGCAGAATAGGGAAAATGTGCCTCATGCAGTCCTCATGCTGAACCCCTCCCCTGTGGATGCCTCCATCCCCCTGCCCTGGCACCAAGTGTGTGGCAAGCATGGGAGGAAGGGAAAGGAGAATGGGCTGCTAGGGATATGTATTAGTGTGCAAACAATCAAAACCACTGGAAGGTAGAAAAGGAACATTACCACAGACAGAGGTTCACCCTGTTCATGAATAAAGACAAAAGCCTGTTTCAGTATATCAGAGGAGGGGGAATGACCCTCTGCATCCTTTCACTGAGGAGGCATCTTGGGGAGCAGGGATGTTTTCTCACAGGTACTGAGATGTTCTCATGAAAAATTGGATTCTGGTTCTTGTGAATCCAATCAGCTCTGCAACAGCTTAAATTTGGGGAGGGGAGAAACCCTACTTTATTAGATAGGAGAGGTAGCCATTAATAAGTGTAGATCTAGGTTCACATTTTATGATTTTGTTTTATAGTGTAACCATTTGTTTCCTCCACTCTCTCTTATCTATTATTTCTTAAATAACCCTTTTTTTGTTTTCTTACAAGTGCTCACAAGTGCTGTGTGTTATCCAGGAGTGGTGATTTAAGGTAAAATTAATAAACGGGGGTACACTGCTCTTTTGTGGGGAAAGGATCTGGGATTTCTGTGAGTAGCTGGTGTCAAGGGCTGGGTATCACAGGGGAATGATTCAAAGGGACTTGGAGGCTGGGGTACACCTACAGTTAACCTGCAAAGAAAGACAGGTCTAGCATAGCCCGGAGGACAGTGCTTGAGTGACTGGTGGCCGGTGACATTAGGGAGCTAACACCCAGCCAACACAGGCCAAGCTACCTCCTGCTAGAGGCCGGGGGTAATGAGGTGATTCACAGTCCTGGGCTCCCTGAGAACCATCACAGTTAGTTAAACCCGTTCAGTTAAAACCCTGTGAACATTCTTTATTTTGGTGTAGATTGGCTTATTTCAGTTTAGCTTAAACCAATTCCCAGCTGACTTAAGCTAAAACAAAGTAAGTCCCACTTACCACAAAACAGGAGCATCCACGTAGATTTTCATCACAGTAACTATATCAATATAAATTATCAACTTTAGTTCAACATGTGCATCTCTGCAGGTAGCCAAGGCCTAAAATGCAAAATGTGACTAAGTGGGAAGAGGCATCATCTCAATCAACAGCCTCTGGATAATTTCAAAGGATGGACTGTCTTGTTCCTGAAAGAAGAAAGAGGGAAGCCATAGGGGGGAAGGCAAAAGGAAATAAAGAAACAACATTCTGGGCAGAGGGGAGACAAAAGACATGAAGGGAGAGAAAGGTCTGTCCATAAATTACATAACACAGTATCATTCAGGGACCCAACATGGCTGCACTGATCCACAAATAAGGAGACCACAGGGTGACCAAACAATTGTTTATATAGAGCCATAGGTGCTCTATTCAGACATAATGCCTGACCCCTGCTGTGTCCAAGCTTAGCCTTAAAGTAGAGGGGTCTGGGTAGGGTGAGTGTGTGTGTGTGTGGAGAGGAGGCGGGAGGGTTGTGATGATAAGGACACGCAGTGATGTTATCGACACATCCTGTCGTTTCACTTGTTTTTATGCAGGTAGGACATTTCAACAGCTCGGGGGGAACTGGGGGCTTGTCAGGGGACAGTGGGAGGGTTACACAGCTGGTAGTCTGTTATTAAGGACACTCAAGGCTTGATAGGTATCAGGAACTGCTTCCATTTGTCTGGTTGGTGGGCATTGCATGAACCATTTACAGCTTGGAGAACTGAACCAGGTTCCGGCTGATTTCTGAGACATTGTGACAGCCTGAAATAAAAATACAGGGTTAAAAATGACTATTGAGAGAAAGAATGATCTATGGTTAAGGCACTGAGCTAAGTCTTGGGAGGTCTGGGTTATATTCCTGGCTGTGCTATAGACTTCCTGTGTGATCATGAGCAAGCCACTTAATCTGTCTCAGTTCTCCCGCTATAAAATGAGGACAATACAACTCTTGTTTTAAGCTTGTAAACACACCAGAGTTTTCTAAGTGTATATACAGAACCTAGTCTGTTGAGGATTCTAGACACTAATGTACCATAAATAATAATTACATACCAAAATCTTACTTTATAAATAATATTATGTTTGTAAAAATCAAGCACTCAAAAGTTAGGAAATGCCAGTAATTTAAATTTGGCCCCCTAGAGCACATGCATTAAGGTACATTCTTTAATTATGTGATCCCATTCTATTATTTACATAGGCAAACATGCCTCACTCAGTGCACAGGATTAATGGTGTAGAGGCAAACACATGCAGGCAAAGAAAGGATGGTCTCATAATTAAGGCATTTGAATGCTGCCCAGATCTGGATTTTTATCCCTGGCTAGCTGGCAGACTTCTTATATACCTGAAAGGGGGTTCTAAAGAGGATGGATCTAGACTGTTCTCAGTGGTACCAGAGGACAGAACAAGGAGTAATGGTTTCAAGTTGCAGTGGGGAAGGTTTAGGTTGGCTATTAGGAAAAAAGCTAGGAGGGTGGTGAAGCACTGGAATAGGTTACCTAGGGAGGTGGTGGAATCTCCTAACTTAGAGGTTTTTAAGGCCTGGCTTGACAAAGCCCTGGGTGGGATGATTTAGTTGGGGTTAGCCCTGCTTTGAGCAGAGGGTTGGACTAGATGACTCCCTGAGGTCCCTTCCAACCCTGATATTCTATAATTCTATAATGCTGTGCAAATGACTTAAACTAAAAGTTTTGCAGGTGGCCAATAATTGTCTCTTATTTTCCGCAAACCTAACTTGAGATACCTGGGGCCTGATTTTCAAACTCCTGAGCACTCATGACTGCAACTTATGTTAATGAAAGTAGTGGATGCTCAGTCTTTCTGACAGTAAGGTTGTGTGCTCTGGTGGAATGATCACAGATTTCTAGCCCTTGCTAAAGTTTCAGTGTGTTGTCTTAGGCTAGTCTCTTTGTTTCTGTTCTCCCATGTGTAAAGTGGAGGTGATGGTATTTTCTTCTCTTACAGGGAAATTAATGTTCTAGAAACATTCCAATGATACAATGGTGAGTGCCACAGAAAAGCCCACAAGAAAATAAATAATTATGTGTCCAGTCCAGGGTTTGGACTGTGTGTAGTAAACAAGGTCTGGGGCCACTCATTGGCCAGAGATCATAAAAAAAAAAAAGTATTGAGCAGCTGTCTCATTCCCTCAGCATCATCCATGCTGTGCACTGAATGAGACAAGGATCCTGTGGAAAAAATAGTACAGTCTGTGATGAGTTAGTTAACTATCAGAATGTATACGCACAAGGGGGCAAATTAAGGTGGTAGGGGCATCCTTAATTCTGGCATTTCCTAACTTTCAAGTGCATGACTTTTTTCAAACTACATAATTTACTTTGAATGTAGCTTTTAGGTTGTAAGTTCTTTGTTTTTTTTTTAAGGAAAAAATAAAAATAAATCATATTATGTGCAATTGTAACAGCCAACACCATCAGCGCTGCAACACACACTGCTGTCGCTTAAGCTATGGTACTAGTGAACTACAGTGCACTCCAGTTTGGATGAAACAAAATGTTGAAATATCAGAATTTCCTGCAGGATGGAAATTCCAATTTTTGCTTAGCCCTAGTCAGTGGTTTTACATGGTTTTAACACAAACCAGGTAAAAAAGTAGCTTCAGCCCATTTTCTTACTAACATTTAGATTCCATTGGCACACAAAATGCAAAGTGTGTGAAGTCATCAGTAGCAAAAGTGAAAGAGGGTTTTCATGAACCTTAACAATGGAAACTAGCATGGCTCACTTTAATCCTGATCCCCAGCTCCCTGATCTAACCACTATACCAGGGGGGGAAAACTACAGCCCATGGGATCATCCTGCCCGGCCCCTGAGATCCCAGCTGGGGAGGCTACCACTGGCCCCTCCTCTCCTCTCCCACCTCCCCTGCAGACACACTGCCATGCAGGCAGTGCTCTGGGCAGTGGGGCTGCACGCTCCTGTAGGATAGTGTGTCTGGCTCCGCAGGGCTACCAGACATGCTGCTCTGAGTAGCATGGTAAGGGGGCCGGGGGTTGGATAAGGGTCCCGGGGCCCAGGGGACAGTCAGGGGTGGGGATGTGGATAGGGGTCAGGGCAATCAGGGGATAGGGAGCAGGGGGGGTTGAATAAGGGCAGGGAGTCCCAGGGCAGTTGGGGGTGGGAGTGTGGACGGAGGTAGGGAAATCAGGGGATAGGGAGCAGGGGGAATTGGGTAGGGGGTGGGATCCTGAGGGGGCAGTTAGGGTGGGGAGTGTCTGGAGGGGTAGTCAGGGGACAAGGAGCAGAGAGGGGGTCTTAGATAGGGGATTGGGTCCTGGGTAGCTGGTTGGGGGGGGGTTCCTAGAAGGGGCAGTCAGGGGACAAGAAGCAAGGGGTGTTGGATGGGTCCGGGGCTTTGAGGGGGGCAATCAGGAGGCGGGAAGTGGGAAGGATCAGATAGGGTGCGGGGCCAGGCTGTTTGGGGAGGCACAGCCTTCTCTATCCAGCCCTACATACAATTTTGCAACCCTGATGTGGCCCTTGGGTCAAAAAGTTAGCCCACCCCTGCACTATACCCTTGTAGTAAAGTGATCATAGAAATGGAGGGGAAGGAACCTTGAGTAGTCATCAAGTCCAGTCCTCTGCACTGTTGCAGGGACAACTAAACCTAGACCATCCCTGACCGGTGTTTCTCCTACTTATTTTTAAAAGCTTCCAGTGATGGGGACCATGTCCTCCCTTGGAAGCCTGTTCCAGATCTTAACTACTTTTAGGACTTGTCTTTACTATGCTGGGGAGTGATCGATCTTTTGGCGATAAATTTATCGCGTCTTGTCAAGACGCGATAAATTGATCAACAACGGCACCCCCATCAACTCCGGAACTCCAGCTCGCCAAATGGCGCAAGCTGAAGTCAATGGGGGAGCATGCCACTGACCGCCACCGCCGTGAGGACGGCAGGTAAGTCGGTTCTAGATATGCCGATTTCTGCTACGTTATTAACATAGCTGAAATTGCGTATCTACCGCCGATCTCCCCCCCAGTGAAGACCAGCCCCTAGAGTTAGAAAGTTTTTCCTAATATCTAACCTATATCTCCCTTGCTGCCGATTAGGCCAATCACATCTTATCTTCAGTGGATATGGAGAACATTGATCACCATCCTCTTTGTAACAGCCATTAACATATTGGAAAACTGTTATTAAGTCCCCCCTCAGTTTTCTGTCTCAAGACTAAATATGCCCAGTTCTTTTTAACCTTTCCTCATTGGTCAGGTTTTCTAGACCTGTTATCATTTTTGTTGCTCTCCTCTGGACTCTTTCTACTTTGTCCAATCTTTTCTAAAGTGTGGTGCCCAGAATTGGACACAGGACTCCATCTGGGACCACACCAGGGCTGAGTAGATTGGGACAACTATCTCCTGTGTCTTGCATACAACACTCCTGTTAATACACCCCTGAATCATATTAGCCCTTTTTGTAGCTGCATCCCATTGACAACTTATTCACTCTGATTCAGATTGTGAACTTCTATGACCCCAGATCCTTTTCATCAGTACGACCACCTACATTTTGTTGTGCGTTTGATTTTTCCTTCCTAAGTGAAGTACTTTGCACTCGTCTTTGTTGGATTTTATCTTGTTGAATTCAGACCAACTGTCCAATTTGTCTGGCCATTTTGAATTTTAAACCTGTCCTCCAAAGAACCTGCAGCCCCTCCCTGCTCGGCGTCATCTGTACATTTTATTAGCATATTCTTCTCTCGATGATCATTAATGAAAATATTGAATAATGCTGGACCTAGGACTGACATCTGTGAGTATCCACTAGATGTGCCCTCCCAGTTGGACAGCAAGCCATTGATAAGTACTCTTTGCGAACATTCTTTCAACCAGTTGTTCACCCTCCTTCTAGTAATTTCATTTGGATCATGTTTTCCTAGTTGGCTTATGAGAATTCAGAACTGTGTAAAAAGACTTGCTAAAATCAAGGTACTGTATATCATGCCTAGTGCTTCTCCCTGTCAACTAGGCCAGTAACCCTGTCAAAGAAGGAAATTAAGTTGATTTGTCATGATTTGTTCTTGACAAATCCATTCTGACTATTCCTTATAACCCTATTATCCTTCAGGTGCTTACACTTCATGATGGGGTTAATTGGGTTGCCCAGAGTACTATGGGATGGAGCCAGGCTGTAATCCTGCCTTACTTCCTATTTTAGTTAGTGAGAGTTTTTCTACCCACTCTGTTTTGATGCATTCATAGAAAGCAACAGGTTCCCAGCCTGAAATCCTGTGAATAGAATTATTTTTATTGCACTGACTGAGCAGTCCTTTTGCAAACCCCTTCACTTTGATTTGATCCATCTGCTTGCATGTGGTGCCTTTGTGCTCACTCAAAGGTGGCATGGCAATACTGCTGCTCATCAATTACTAATCAAACAGCAAAAAATTCTTACCAGCCAGGGCCATTGACAAACGAAATTCATCATGTAAAATCTGCAAAACTTCTCGAAGCCCTTCTTCACCCTATTCAATCAGAGAAAGCAGTGGTGGTAAGAGGAATGCTGTCACCGGGCAACACAGCTGAGCAAAGAGCATTTACTAGGAAAGTCAGGACAACTCCTTAGAGCAGTGACAATTTTCAGACTCTCAGACAGATGGCTTCTGAGGTTAATGGATATTTCAGTTTGCAAGACATTAATTTAGATATTTTCACTTTTTGTGCTGTATCTGAATGAAGAAAGAAAATGGAGCAGTTTTTCACCTCAGACATTTTCTGGATGTGTGAGGTAGCATTTTTGGTTTTTTTGGGGTTCTTTTTAGTGTGCTGTTAGATAACTTCTTCTAATGCCTTTGTTTCAAAACTTTAAATTTTGCATGCACTTAGTGCTCAATAAGGTTTTGAGCACTTTACATTTTGGAAGATATAGGGTTTTCAGATAAAAGTTATGGATCCTAAAAATTGTGCAGTGTACATTTTCTTCTGTAAAAGTGGTGACAACTTGAAAATCACATTTCCATTTGAACATATACTGTTCTTCATCACTGTAACTGAAAAGTATTAGAGAAAATGATTTTTGGGTATTATTTGGGGTATTATTTTTGGGTATTATTTTGGGTAATATTTGGGTATTATATTTTTCCAATGAAAAAAACAGAGGCCTGAAATTTTTCAGAGAAACTTTACAATGAAAATTGAAAATATTTAATTTTTGTTTATTTTTTTTCACAGGAAACAATATCCCTACCAGCTCTGTCAGTAACCCAATGTTGGTGCATATGAGAATGAGTGCATGTACAAACCCCACGTTTCCTCATTCACCTTGTAGGTCAGACCCCATAAAGCTGGCCTTCCAACAAAGACACATTTTGCTCCGAGTGCCAGTGCCTTTAATACATCACTTCCTGTTCGTATTCCACCGTCTAAGTAAACTTCAACTCTATCTTGCACTGTGTCTACAATTTCAATCAGAGCATCAATCTGAAAAGAAACAGAAACTTTCACATAGAACTCAGCTGTTGATTCTTAGAGAAAGATGTAAGAAGAGAAGGGAGGGGGTACAAACATTTAAGACCTTCTGTAACTCCTTATGCTCTTTTAAACTGAAATTTAACAATGCAACTCATAATACAAAATGTCATATATGTTTCTAAATTGCAGAAAAAAATGCAGTCCTCCAGTATACTTGCCAAATAGTTTATCGCATTTTCTAGTGTCATGAACATGTTGTGATTACTTGATTTATTTGTTAGTGCTGATTAAAAAACAAAACAAACACAAAAAATATAGTGAATTGTGGAACATTTTTGTTAATTGTTTTCCATTTCTGAAATACTTTTAAATTGCATTTTTGGTCACATGGCATGGCAGGTTTTTCTTCAAAATGTAAAAAGAAACCATTTTTGAAAATTTCTTATTTTGAAAATAGAAAATAAATGATAAAAGATAAAAATTGTAAAAAAAAAAAAAGCTGAGGGAGAAAAAGGAATTTTTCAGCAAAAACCATTTTTTATTTGAAAATTTGCAACTAGTTCCACTATTTAATGAGCACTGACAGTGTACACACCACCTAACAAAGAGAGGGAAGAGCATCTTTGCAAGCAGGCTGGCTAACGAAGGGCTTGTCTCCACTTGAGCCGGCAGGGATCGATCTTTTGGTGATCGATTTATCGCGTCTCGTTAAGACGCGATAAATCGACCACCAGCGGCTCCCCCGTCGACTCCGGAAGTCCAGCTCCTCAAGAGGCGCAAGCTGGAGTTGACAGGGGACCGCACCGCTGACCGCCACCGCCGTGAGGATGGGAGGTAAGTCGGCTGTAGAGACGTCGATTTCAGCTAAGTTATTAACATAGCTGAAATTGCGTATCTACAGTCGATTTCCCCCCCTAGTGGAGACCAGCCCCTAGTGAGGAGGGCTTTAAACTAGGACCAGGTTCACGGGGGAAGGAGACCAAAGCCCTGAGGTAAGTGGGGAAGTGGGGGGACGCACGAGCAGGAGATGTAAGAGGGGAGGGCTCCTGCCCCATACTGGGACAGCAGGACGATTAGCAAGTTATCTTAAGTGCCTACACACAAATGCAAGAAGCCTGGGAAACAAGCAGGGAGAATTGGAAGTCCTGGCACAGTCAAGGAATTATGATGTAATTGGATTAACAGAGACTTGGTGGGATAACTCACATGACTGGGGTACTGTCATGGGTGGATATAAACTGTTCAGGGAGGGCAGAAGAGATGGGGGAGTGGCTTTGTATGTAAGAGAACAGTAAGACTGCTCAGAGCTCCAGTATGAAACTGCAGAAAAACCTTAGAGTCTCTGGATTAAGTTCAAGAATAGCAGCCGTGTTAGTCTGTATCCATAAAGAAAGCGAGGAATACTTGTAGCACCTTAGAGACTAACTAGTTTATTTCAGCATAAGCTTTCGTGGGCTATAGCTCACTTCATTGGATGCATAGAATGGAACAGAAGCAAGATGCATTTATACACATAGAAAGAAAGAAAAGAAAAAAAAATGTACATTAGCATACCAATTCTAGGAGGGCTGTTAGATGTAGGTGGGTCATTATCAGTAGGAGAAAAAAAATCCCTTTTGAAATGGATTTCTGTGTCAGGGAAATTAACTCAGGAAATGCAATCAATTACTGTAATAATCCAGGGAGGAATATAAAAATATTGCTCAGGCATTAAGGAGTGAAATCAGGAAGGCCAAATCACACATGGAGTTGCAGCTAGCAGGAAATGTTAGGAGTAACAAGAAGGATTTCTTCAGGTATGTTAGCAACAAGAAGAAAGTCAAGGAAAGTGTGGGCCCCTTGTTGGATGAGGGAGGCAACCTAGTGTCAGATGATGTGGAGAAAACTAATGTACTCAATGCTTTTTTTGCCTCTGTCTTCATGAACAAGGTCAGCTCCCAGGCTACTGCACTGGGCAGTACAGCATGGGGAGGAGGTGACCAGCCCTCTGTGGAAAAAGAAGTGGTTCAGAACTATTTAGAAAAGCTGGACAAGCACAGGTCCCTGGGGCCGGATGCACTGCATCCGAGGGTGCTAAGGGAGTTGGCGGATGTGATTGTACATCAATTGGCCATTATCGTTGAAAACTCATGGTGATTGGGGGAGCTCCCAGATGACTGGAAAAAGGCTAATGTAGTGTCCATCTTTAAAAAAGAGAAAAAGGAACATCTGGTGAACTATAGGCCAGTCAACCTCACCTCAGTCCCTGGAAAAATCATGGATCAAGTCCTCAAGGAATCAATTCTGAAGAGCTTTAAGAAGAGGAAATTGATAAGGAACAGTCAGCATGGATTCACCAAAGGGAAGTCATGCCTGACTAACCTAATTACCTTGTATGATGAGATAACGGGCTCTGTGGATGAGGGGAAAGCAGTGGATGTGTTGTTCCTTGACTTTAGCAAAGCGTTTGATATGGTCTCCCATATGGTAGATAGAAAGCTGGCTAGATCGTCAGGCTCAATGGGTAGTGATCAATAGCTCCATGTTTAGTGGGCAGCTGGTATCAAGCGGAGTGCCCCAAGATTCAGTCCTGAGGCTGGTATTGTTCAGTATTTTTTATCAATGATCTGGAGGATGGTGTGGACTGCACCCTCTGCAAGTTTGCAGATGACACTAAACTGGGAAGAGTGGTAGATACGCTGGAGGGTAGGGATAGGATACAGATGGATCTAGACAAATTGGAGAATTGGGCCAAAAGAAATCTGATGAGGTTCAACAAGGACAAGTGCAGAGTCCACCTCAGCTCAGAGCATGTGTGGCCCCCCTGAAAACCTTGTTGTGCCTCATGTATGGGCAGGTATAACACAGCTATGTATCTGAATGTCATCACACAGTTACATATGTCAGGACACATGTGCATACCTATGACAACAGATTACAGCTTTCCACTTACAGTAGCAGGTCCTCCATCCAGCTGCCTTCCACCATGGTTGGATACAATAATCCCCTGAACTCCGTGGCTCACTGCTAGAGCTGCATCTTCCTTAGTCAAAATTCCCTTGACAATGATAGGCAAGCGTGTCAGGCTCTGCAGCCAATAGATGTCATTCCAGCTTATAGAAGGGTCTATGGAGTTAGGCGGGAGGCCATACTCAGAACAACTGCCTTCCTGAGGCCATAGAGTAAAAGGAAATTTCATTACAGGAGTAATATAATATAATATAATAAATATAATATAATAATAATATATAATTATAATATAATAATTAATATAATATATATAATTAATATCCCTCCAAGTATTTCCCTACCACAGAAGACTTCATAACAGTTCCATCTTTGTAAAGGACATGTCTCTGGAGGACAACAATTATTATGGGGAATGGCTATGGAAAGAAGAGTCTTTGAGGGATGTAGGCTGAGATGTCACAGCCAAGGTACTGGAATGCAGGAGAGCAAATGAGGCCATTGCAGAGCAGAAACGGGGAGGGGAAGGGAGAGGGAGGGATATGTTGTCAAAATTATTTTTTCTGCACACAAAGCCATTGGGCTTCTTTAGACAGCAGCATAAACTGTCTGGTGCGATGGAGGCCAAGACAGATCTCCTTTCCATTCACTGTATTTCAAAACAAGATGAGAAAGCTGCTGATACAAAAGGGAAGGATACCCATAGCCATACACCTCTGATTTATTCAACTTGCCTAACATATCATCCATTCTGCCATTAACCTTAAAGGTACTCTCAATTACACTGGTTTAGACTGAGAGTAAGTGCATGGACTACAATGCGTACTCAGGAATTATGCTGTGATAAGCGCAGAAACAATTGGGCCTCAAATCAGGCTCAGATCCACAGAACATTTCTCACTCACTCTGTACCTTGCCTCATTCAGTGTGTGCCACCCACACCCACAGAAAGAGAAGCATGTACATGAAGATGATATCATAATACATTCACATGAGCAACAGTCACTTTGGCATTTCCTCATTTATGAGCGTTTTTAGTGCCATTTTCGTGATTGTAAGCGTGGGGACCCTCACCCGGCGGGGTCCCCTGCTGGCCGTCTGGGGAATTAGCACGGTCCAGCTCCTGGGGCGCCCTCTGCCAGGAGGAGGTCCTGCTAGCTTACGGAGATTTGGGGTTTTCGTCCCAGCTGATTGCTTTTCCTCAGATAGGTTGACTACGGTCTGGGCTCCCTAATCCAGACTGCTAGTGGATATACCGTCTCTATAGGTGGGCTCTAGCTGAAATATCTCAGCTCCGGTGGCCACCCAGGTAAACAGTCTCTATAGGTTGGCTATCGCCTGGGCTCCCCTGCCCAGGTAGTCAGCAAGCACACGGTCTTCACCGGGGCTCTAGCCGGGCCGTCTCAGCTCCGGTGGCCCTCAGGTAAACAGTCTCTATAGGTTGGCTATAGCCTGGGCTCCCCTGCTCAGGCAGCCAGCGAGCCCACAGTCTTTACAGGGGCTCTAGTCGGGCGTCTCAGCTCCGGTGACCCCCAGGTAAACAGTCTAATTAGGCTGGCTATAGCCTGGGCTCCCCTGTCCAGGCAGCCAGCAATTACACTGTCTTAACACTCACCCCTCCGGGGTCTGTCGCCAGGGTTCCTGGCCCTCGGGGGCCCAGTCCATTCCCTGCTCCTCGGGGTAGGTAGCAGCTGGGACCCCAGGCCAGTCGTCTGCTGTCTCGGGGCTTTCGGCGGCGGGTCCTGCTCGCTCGTTTGCTGTGTCCGCGGGATCTGCGGTTGTCGGCACTCCAGTCCCGGCGTCCACTGCTGCCGGGGACCCGGCCATCGGGGTTTCAGAGTCGTCCACCCAGGTATCCGGGTACGTGGCCGCTGGAACTCCGGGCCAGTCCCTTCCTTCCGCGGGGTCGGGGACGCCGCTCTCGTCGGCGTCCAGGTGGGGAGGCAGCCAGTCCCCCGGCGTGCTCTGCTCCTGCCTCGATCCCCCTTTTCCTCGGCGGCTGGCCCCGCCTCTTGTACAACCGGGTTGCCGGTTGTACTTCTGGGTCAGGGGGCGTGGCTGTCCCGGCTCCGCTGTCCACGGCGGGTCCCTGGCTCGTGGGTTTTTCCCCTCGGAGGGGGCCCATCCAGGCCCACTACACACCTCCCCCTTAAGTTCGACTGCAGGGGTCCGGAGTCGGACCCTTCTTCCTCTCCTAGGCGGGAAAAAAAATCGGCATTGGCATGGTCCTTACCCGCTCTGTGTCGGATCGTAAAGGCATAGGACTGCAAGGTGAGGTACCAGCGTCTCACTCGGGGGTTTGTGTCTTTGGCCCACTGCAGCCATTGTAGAGGTGCGTGGTCGGTTACCAGGGTGAAGGGGCCGTCCGCCAGATAGTATCGCAGGGCGTCTACTGCCCATTTGACGGCGAGGGCTTCCTTTTCTATCACCGCGTACCCTCTTTCGCGGGGGAATAGTTTTCGGCTAATGTAGACGATGGGGTGTTCGTCTCCATCGATCTCCTGGGATAGGACCGCGCCCAGGCCTACCTCGAATGCGTCCGTTTGGACAATGAACTCCCTGTTAAAATCGGGGCTAAAGAGGACTGCTCCTCACACAGCCGGTCCTTAAGGCGCTGAAAGGCTTCCTGACAGGTGGGAGTCCATCGGACACGCCGAGGGCTATCCTTCCGCAGCAGCTTGGTCAGCGGGGCGGCAATCGAGGCGCATGCCGGGAGAAAGCGGCGGTAGTACCCGGCTAGTCCCAGGAACTGCCGCACTTGCCTCTTGGTCCTAGGGGCCTCGTAGGCTTGCAGTGCCTGGACCTTTCCTACCAAAGGTCTTACCTGCCCGTGCCCCAGGGTGTGGCCCAGGTATGTAGTTTCCTGCCACGCGATCTTGCACTTTGCGGGATTGGCGGTAAGTCCCGCGTCTCTCAATGTCCGCAGGACGGCGGCAACCTGGGGAAGATGGTCCTCCCACCGACGGCTGTAGATCACCACGTCATCTAGGTACGCCGCTGCGTAGTGCATGTGGGATTGGAGGAGGTGATCCATCAGTCTCTGGAAGGTGGCGGGCGCCCCATGTAATCCAAACGGCATCCGGGTAAATTGATAGAGTCCGAAGCGCATGGCGAAGGCCGTTTTTTCTCGTGCTTCTGGGCTGAGGGGGATTTGCCAATACCCCTTCGTCAAGTCAAGGGTACCGATGTATCGGGCCTCCCCGAGCCGGTCCAGTAGTTCGTCAATTCGGGGCATGGATAGGCATCGAATTTAGATATGCTGTTCACTCATCGGAAGTCGATGCAGAATCTCACCGACCCGTCTGGTTTTGGGACGAGAACGATGGGGCTGTGCCAGTCGCTTTGCGACCGCTCGATCACCCCTAATTCGAGCATCGCCTGTACCTCCTTCTCAACGGTCTCATGTAGACGGCGAGGTAGAGGTCGGGTGGTCTCTCGCACGACCTCCCCGGGGTTGGTGTGTATCTCATGATGTACGAGCGTCGTTCGTCCGGGTCTCATGGTAAACGTCTTGGGGAAGGACTTTATTAACCCCTGGGCTTGTTTCCGCTGCTCCCCTGTCAGGCTAGGCCCCAGTTGCAGTGTTCCCTGGTCGAGGGTGCTGGAGGTTTCAGGTCCTAGTTCAGGGTCCGGGGGGTATGGTGTGATCAAAAGCCCTTCTCGGTCCTGCCAGGCTCTTAGCAGGTTGACATGATAAATTTGCTTCCCTTTCTTCCGACCCGGATGGGCGACTTCATAATTGACTGGGCCTACTCGGCGGAGGACTTCATAGGGTCCCTGCCATCGGGCTAACAGCTTGGATTCCTCAGAGGGTAGTAGCAGCAACACCTGGTCTCCGGGCGAGAAAGTCCGGTCACGGGTCCCCTGATTGTAGCTTTTCTCCTGGGCTTTTTGGGCACCCTGGAGGTTTTCCCAGGCGAGATCTCCCACCCGCGTCAGTCGCTCCTGGAGTTGCAGCACATACTGGAGGACATTCCGTGATGGGGATGGCCCTTGTTCCCAGTTTTCCCACATGAGATCCAATAGCCCTTTTGGCTGTCTGCCATAGAGTAGCTCGAAGGGGGAGAACTTGGTTGACGACTGTGGCACCTCCCGGATGGCTAGGAGTAGGGGGGGGATCAGCTGGTCCCAGTGACGGAGGTCCTATGTGGTGAACTTCCGCAGCATTTGTTTTAGCGTGCGGTTAAATCGCTCGACGAGACCGTCGGTCTGGGGGCGGTAGACTGACGTCTGCAATTTCTTTATCCCCAGAAGATCACAGACTTGACACAGTAGCCGGGATGTAAAATTGGTGCCCTGGTCGGTCAGGATTTCGTGGGGAAGCCCCACACGGGCTAAGACTTTCAGGAGCTCCGTGGTGACGGTTCGGGCGATGATATTACGGAGGGGAATGGCTTCTGGGAACCGCGTAGCGTAGTCTAGGATAACGAGAATGTACTGAAACCCGGCCACACTCTTGGGGAGGGGTCCCACGATGTCCATCCCGATTCTCTCGAACGGCGTGCCTATTACGGGTAACGGAATTAGGGGGGCCCGGGCATTCCCTTTTGTGGTTACTCGTTGGCATTCGGGGCATGAGTCACAGAAGTCCCGGACCTCCTGGTGGATGCCGGGCCAGTAGAATCGGGTCATTATACGGGCCAGCGTTTTCTCCCGGCCTAAATGGCCCGCTGTAGGGACATCATGGGCCAATTGTAGGACCGCCCGGCGGTGGCAGCGGGGGATCACTAACTGGGTCCACACCTCCTGGGTCTGGGTGTTGTGGAAAAACCGGTAGAGGCGGGTGCCGATTAACTCAAAGTGGGGGTAAGTAGTGGCCTTGTGGGGGAGGGGGTTCGGATTTCCATTCACCTTGGCCAACTGTTCATAGGCCCATCGTAGAGAAGGGTCCGCTCGTTGGTCCTGGGGGAAGTCGGCATTGAGGATGGGGGCTTCCTCTAGGCTAGGTGTTCCCCCCTCAAGGCCGTCCGGGGGACCTGTGGACTGGTCTTCTCCCTCCGTCCCCTCCGGGTCCTGGGTCTCGGGGTCTGCCGGTTCACCCTCCAGAACTTCCTTTCCTGATGCGGCTTGCTCTGCGGCTATCCACAGGAGTCCGGTGAAACCTTTCCAGTCCCGGCCCAGAATAACGGGGTACGCTAACTTCGGGGCTAGAGTAACCTTCAGGGTCTGGGTTCGTCCGTACACGGTCAGTGTTACCGGGGCCTTGGGGTAGGCTTGCACATC
The DNA here is from genome assembly GCA_032164245.1 of Sternotherus odoratus. Classification (NCBI taxonomy): domain Eukaryota; kingdom Metazoa; phylum Chordata; order Testudines; family Kinosternidae; genus Sternotherus; species Sternotherus odoratus. The sequence continues at coordinate 124,122,691 of JAVMKO010000001.1, forward strand.
CCCGTGGACACACTGGAGGTGGACGACCCCACACGGGGGTCCCGTGTAGCGAGCGAGGTCCTCCCTGACCATCATCTGGCTACAGCCGGAGTCGAGGAGCGCGGAGCTCGGGGTCCCGTCTACAATGACCAGGACGGTGAGTTTCCGGGGGGGTTGGGCCCGGGCCCGGGCCCTGGCCTCGCCTGTCCATGCCTGTGCGTAGTTGCAGTCCATGGTGGGACATTCGCGTCTGAGGTGTCCGAAGCGGCCGCAGGTGAAACACGGTCCGAGGGTGGAGGGGCGGGATTCCTCCTGAGGTCTCGGGGTGGGGGCTGGGGTTTCGAGGGCCGGGGTCCTCCTCTCCTGTTGGTTGTCCCACGGGGGCTCCCGTTCCTTACGGGCCCATGATCGGGCCAGACCCGGCCCCCACCGGTCGGTGGGTTGGCGGGGGGGCAGGGAGGGGCTCGTGTCGTGGCGCCGGCGTCCGTTCACTCCGGGATGGAATCAGGGGGCCCGTCGGAAGTCGGGGCCCTGCCCCTACCGGGGCTTCGGCAATTAGAAAGTCTTCCATTAACTCCACCGCCCTGCTCAGGGTTGTCGGCCGATGACGCATGACCCACGTCCGCCTGCGGGTTGGTAAGATGTGGAGGAAGTGTTCGAGGGCCACTTGCTCTGCCACCTCATCTCCCGTCTTCTGTTCGGGCTGTAGCCATCTCCAGCAGGCCTCTTTCACCTGCTGCGCGACCACCCGGGGGCGAGCCCCAGGGGGATACGTTTTCTCGCGTAGCCGCCTCCGGAAGGTCTCGGGGGTGATCTCTAGGGCGTCTAAGATTGCAGCCTTTAGGCGTTCGTAGTTGTGGGCCTCGGCGACAGGTAATGCTCGGTAGGCCGCTTGTGCAGGGCCCGTAAGGTAAGGTGCCACCAGGGTGGCCCACTGGTCGGGGGGCCAGCGGGCGGAGGTAGCGACCCGCTCAAACGTGAGCAAAAATGCTTCGGGGTCGTCCTCTGGTCCCATCTTGGTTAGACGTATGGGCACAACTGGATCTGGGGGTCCCCCAGCTCCGCTGGGGCCCGCGGGCCCCGGTCTGGGCCAGAGGGCCGTCAGCTGTTGTAAGCATTGTTGTTGTTGTTCACGGTTCTGGGCCCCCAGCTCCTGAATCAGTTGTTGTTGTTGTGCCCCAAGTTGTTGTAATAGCTGCTGTTGTTGCTGCTGCTGGCTCACGGCCAGCCACTTAATCAGCTTCTCCACCTCCATCTATTATGTCTTAGTGTATGGTGTCTTAGGCTACTGTCGCTTGCTCCCCTTCTCTCAGGGGAAGGGACGTGCCTGCATTCTCCACCACGTGTAAGCGTGGGGACCCTCACCCGGCGGCGTCCCCTGCTGGCCGTCTGGGGAATTAGCGCGGTCCAGCTCCTGGGGCGCCATCTGCCGGGAGGAGGTCCTGCTAGCTTACGTAGTTTTGGGGTTTTCGTCCCAGCTGATTGCTTTTCCTCAGATAGGTTGACTACAGTCTGGGCTCCCTAATCCAGACCGCCAGTGGATATACCGTCTCTATAGGTGGGCTCTAGCCGAAGTATCTCAGCTCCGGTGGCCACCCAGGTAAACAGTCTCTATAGGTTGGCTATCGCCTGGGCTCCCCTGCCCAGGTAGTCAGCAAGCACACGGTCTTCACCGGGGCTCTAGCCGGGCCGTCTCTGCTCCGGTGGCCCTCAGGTAAACAGTCTCTATAGGTTGGCTATAGCCTGGGCTCCCCTGCTCAGGCAGCCAGCAAGCACACGGTCTTTACAGGGGCTCTAGTCGGGCGTCTCAGCTCCGGTGACCCCCAGGTAAACAGTCTAATTAGGCTGGCTATAGCCTGGGCTCCCCTGCCCAGGCAGCCAGCAATTACACTGTCTTAACACTCACCCCTCCGGGGTCTGTCGCCAGGGTTCCTGGCCCTCGGGGGCCCAGTCCATTCCCTGCTCCTCGGGGTAGGTAGCCGCTGGGACCCCAGGCCAGTCGTCTCCTGTCTCAGGGCTTTCAGCGGCGGGTCCTGCTCGCTCGTTTGCTGTGTCCGCGGGATCTGCGGTTGTCGGCACTCCAGTCCCGGCGTCCACTGCTGCCGGGGACCCGGCCACCGGGGTTTCAGAGTCGTCCACCCAGGTCTCCGGGTACGTGGCCGCTGGAACTCCAGGCCAGTCCCTTCCTTCCGCGGGGTCGGGGACGCCGCTCTCGTCGGCGTCCAGGCGGGGAGGCAGCCAGTCCCCGGGCGTGCTCTGCTCCTGCCTCGATCCCCCTTTTCCTCGGCGGCCGGCCCCGCCTCTTGTACAACTGGGTTGCCGGTTGTACGTCCGGGTCAGGGGGCTCTCCTGTCCACGGCGGGTCCCTGGCTCGTGGGTTTTCCCCCTCGGAGGGGGCCCATCTGGGCCCACTACAGTGATGGAATTGCTAGTTTATTTAAAAGGGTGAGGTTTTTATCTGTATTCAGTTTTATTACTGTATCAGAGATAGATCTGCATATTTTATTTTATTTTACTTGGTAATTCACTTTGTTCTGTCTGCTATTACTTGGAACCACTTAAATCCTACTTTCTGTACTTAATAAAATCACTTTTTACTTATTAACCTGGAGTATGAATTTATACTGGGGGGCGGGGGACAGCTGTGCATATCTCTCTATCAGTGTTATAGAGGGTGAACAATCTATGAGTTTACTCAGTATATGCTTTATACAGGGTAAAACAGATTTATTTGGGGTTTGGACCCCATTGGGAGTTAAGCATCTGAGTGCTAAAGGCAGGAACACTTCTTAAGCTGCTTCCAGGTAAGCCTGCAGCTGTTAGGGGATGTAGTTCAGACTTGGGTCTGGGTTTGAAGCAGGCTAGTGAGTCTGGCTCAAACAAGGCAAGATACTGGAGTCCCAAGTTGACAGGGCAAGTAAGCAGGGGCAGAAGTTGTCTTGGCACATCAGTTGGCAGCCCTAAGGAGGTTTCTGTGAGCCAACCCATAATAAGAGTGACCAGATGTCCTGATTTTATAGGGACAGTCCTGATTTTTGGGTCTTTTTCTTACATAAGCTCCTATTACCCTCCACTCCCTGTCCTGATTCTTCACATTTGCTGTCTGGTCACTCTACTACAAATATAGCTATTCCCCTATGAAAAGGGAAATAAATATACTGGTATGAGTCACCGTTATACTGGTATCACTGTATCCACACTAGTAACAATATCACATCCACTCACTGTAGTAATTATAACAGTAACTCTTTTAAGCTTAGACCAGATTTGAGTTTGGCAAATGGTAACACGTATCCCAAAAGGCTAAGAACTACTTTTGTAGTCCGGCGGCAGAGGCAATGTGCGTGGAGAGGGGAGGGGGGGGGGAGGGAGGGGAGGCATGTGTGCTCACAAGCCCCCCATTCCAGATATGTCCCAGATATGTTGCTTGGCTTGTACTCAGCATGCATCCATGGACTGAGCATGCTCAGTAACACTGCTGAAGCCTGCTGCCCTCACTCTGCCTCCTCCCCCCACTTTCAGCAGGCAGGGGTTGTCTCTGGCCAGTGAGGCTCCCATCTGCTCGCTCTTTCTTTCTGTTTCTCTCTCTGTGTCTCGCTCTCTCTCTCACACACACACAAATCATTTCCCAAACCTCAAAGACTCCTTCAAAGTTCTTCACTGTCATGTTTCGTGGGAGCCAGAAGTTGTTGCGGATATCGTCTCGTCTCTTCCCAGTATAGGGAAGATCGACAGTGAGCACCAGACCTTGAAAACCCGCAGCCTCTGCACGTCGGACCAGCCCCTCTGTGAATGCCCTGTTGCGAAGAATGTACAGCTGGAACCATCGGAACCCATTGGGTGCGGCTGCAGAGATCTCCTCCATGGTGCAGGTGGAGTATGTGCTGGTGATGTAACAGGTGTTCATGGCTTCAGCTGCTGCAGGGGATATTTAAAAAGCTTCAGTACGAGGTGCCGAAGCTGCCTCACCAATTCTGCCTGCGTACAACGGCAACGCCAGCTAACAAACCCCAGTACAAGATCTTTTATCCATATTTTATAAAGTATGTATGGACTGTACAGGGTGAATGCTGTGTGTCATCCCCCTCTGATCCTGGGGCCAATAGGGGGCCAGTTTGGTCTCTGGCACAAGTAGGAATAGCTTCAGGGATTCTCTAAGTTACAGCAGCGCCCAAGAGGCTGTTCTGGTAGCTGGGGATAACTACAGTGCTGCAGCACTGTGACCATATGTGGTTTTCCAGTTGCTTTGTGCCTCTAGAGCATCACAAGGGAGAGAGGAGTAGGAATTCAGGAAAAGAATCTGGGTATGGTTAGACTTATGATTATAGCATGTTTATTTTGTAGTGCTTCCCAATGTAGCGCAATAGGTATCGTGCTAGAGAGTGTACAGATTGAAACCTTGTAGCGCAAAATAATGGATACATTTGTCGCGCTTCTGGCGGCAGTAGCAGTTGCGGGATAGGGCAGGTATCCCAGCATTCAGCTGGGTGCAACCTGCTTTGGTGACGGGGAAACTGGGAACGTGTGCATCAGGAAGGAAATTCATGCTGTCAGTTCCCTAAACATTTCCAGGGGTTATTCGAGGTTTCTCAAACTGGGGTCGGCGCCCCCCCCCGGGGGGTCGGTAAGTGCTCCCCGGGGGGTCGTGAGCTCCTGCCACCGCAACTCGCGGTGGAGGGCCGGGGGGGCGGTGTGCAGCTGGCCGTGGCGGGGATCGGGGTGGGGGTGGGGACCCGGCTGCCCTGCCCGCAGCGGCAGGGGACACGGGCGGGCCGGTTTTCCTAATTACAAAGGGAATGTAGGGGAGGGTCTGACGTGTGGTCACCTGAGCAGGAGCCAGAAGAGTTTTAAATGCTGGCCAGAGAGGCTCTACTGGGAATTCTGGGCCAGGATGCAGGAGGCTGGAGGCTCATTAATGCGCAATGGGTGTTCACATTCCCACCCTTGCACTATAGCGCTAGCACAAAAAGGCTTACCACTCTCGGAAAGGAGGTTTAATACTTGCGCTTTAAACAGGGAGTCATTTTGCAAAATCTCCCTTTGAAGTGTGTATGCTATGAAAATTATTGCGCTACAGGAGAGTTTTTGCGCCGCAAAGCACCAGTCTAACCATGCCCTCTGACTCTAAAACATGACACTTCAGTGTCATTCTTATGGATTGGCTTTTCGGGGGGTCGGCCACACTTGAAAATGCCATTTGCGTTGCTCAAGGTTTCCAAAAGGTTTTTACTATGTCTTCTTTTGTTTTATCGGAATGAAATCACAGGGTACCTCTCGCTGTGCTCTTCTCTCCATCAGGACAAGCCAGCTGGTGGAAGCTGGTGGGGGCAATCCCGACAGGGAAGCTGATTTCAGTACCTAGAAGCGTAGTCCTAGTGTCCATTAAAGACATATCCCGTAACATGCGTGGCCGGAAGCGGATTCTGCAAGAAGACAAAGAGGACGTGCCTGTCAATAAGGTAGCAGCCCCGTGGTTTTAATGCCTGCAGTCTTCCCTGATAAATGGATCTTAATTTACATGTTTTCACCCAGTAGTCTGACACAACCGGGAAAAGCCAGGGGCCCTGGTGTGTTGAGAACTCCACCCCATCATTGGTACTTGCTTTCACTCCCCAATACGACTCTCCTCACAGCCATTGCCACCTACCGGTGATCCCAATATCATCTGCTCTTGAACCATCCGCCATCACTCTCCGTTGCACTGTAACCTTAGAGCATCCCAATGCCAGAGGGCAAGAGGCACCCTGATATCTGGTAGACCAGGGGTGGGCAAACTATGGCCCATAGGCTAATTCTGTCTGCCCCCCTGAGCTCCCGGCTGGGAAGGCTGATCTTCCCCCCTTCTCCGCTGTTTCCCCCCACTTGCAGCCTCAGTGTGCTGCGTGACCAGTGCTCTGGGAGGCGGGGCTGCGTGACAGCGTTTCCGGCTACAGGACAGACACAATGTCCTGAGCAGTGTGGTAAGGGGGCTGGGGTCAGAGGAAGGGGGTTGGATAAAGGTCAGAGGGTCTTGGGGGTGGTCAGGGGATGGGGAACAGGGTGGGGGGGTTGGATAGGGCGTGGAAGTCACGGGGGTCTGTCAGGGATGTCTAGAGGTTGGGGCAGTCAGGGGACAGGGAGCAGGGAGGTTAGATGGGGGTAGGGTTCTGGGGGGTGATTGGGGTCTCTGCAGGGGGCAGTCAGGGGACAAGGATCAGGGGGGCTTAGGTAGGGGGTGGGGTCTTGGTGGGGGTGGTTGGGGCGGGGGGTCTCTGGACGGAGTAGTCAGGGGACAAGGAGAAGGGGTGGTGGATGGGTTGCGAGTTCTGAGGGGGGGAGTCAGAGGTCAGGAAGTGGGAGGGGTCAGATAGGGGCTGGGGCCGGGCTGTTTGGGGAGGAACCACCTTCCCTACCTGGCCCTCTATACAATTTTGAACCCTGATGTGGCCTTTGGGCCAAAACATTTGTCCACCCCTTTGGTAGACAGTTTCAACTAGCATCACCAATTTGGCGTACCCCAATTCATTATGGTGGTCATAAACTATATCTGATATGTGTCATGTAAGAAAACTAGTAACAACACACTAATTATTAATATTCTTGTGCGGTGTATGTATAGTAAACACCCCAAGGGACCATACAAATGCTGAGGGAATGTGAGACGAAAATATGCTTACCAGACAAATCTGTGGAGTGAGTTAACAGGATTCTCACAGCCTAAAGCCAAGCCAACCCTCCCAGTGAGGTGTTGTCAGAATTAATTGGCTATCACATGTCTAGTGGCCAGTCCTTTCCATTGGAGAGGGCAGGAACAGATCAATTCGCATTATAGTGAACACTAAAGGGGGAAGACCCCAACATGGAACTTCCTTCATCACCAGACTCCATGGCTCCTTCCTCACAACTTTAATGAACTTTATTTTGAGGGGTAACCTTCCGCTGAATCCCCTTCAAAGGTAAAAAAAGATATAAAAAGTGGGGCAAAGAACCCCAGGTGATCTTTCACCTAAGCAGACAAAGAAACTGAGCACTTCAGACTCTTTGGGAGATTCTGACCAAAGGAGGTGGTCGGCCATCTTGCTGGAAGGCAGGAGTCCTGGAACAATTTTTATAGTGAGCCATTGAACCAAACTGTAAACCCTGTGTATAATGGAAACACTTCAAGCCAGGAGGTGCTTCTGCACCCCTACATCCCTAATTCCAGCACCGAAGCTGGAGGGAACACCAGTTTTGTTAACTAGAAAGTGTATTTTTACTTTTGTTTCTTTTTAACCCTTCTAACGTTATTCTTACAACTGGGCATCACTTAAAATCTATCTCATTTGGTATATATATTGGTTTTACTTTTAATCTAAACCATCCCAATGCTAGCTGTGCATTGAAGTCATTAACTCCAGTTAAAGTGCTACATTGTGCATTTTATCCCTTTAGAGGAACAAACAAACCTTATTCCTCTGAATGGTCCAGGAAAGGGCTGGACACTGCAGAGAACAAGGTTTCAGGAAAATTTGGGATGGGGGGATGCTGGTGGAAACCAGGAAGTGACTGTGTTGCTGCAGAAGGGAAATTGTTGCTGTATGAGGGTTGCACAGCAAAAATACAGAGGTCATGCTTGTTGCTAACTGTGAGCATCCCAGGCAGAGAGCTTCAGCAACAGAATATTTAAAGCATTCAGAGTTACAGGGAAAGTGGTGATACCACCCTCACTGGTCTGAATAGCATCCCAGAACAGGAAAACCACCTACTCAAATGCTCCTTACTCATGTCATTTGTCTTCTCTATATCCCAGGTGACCACCCACTCCTGTTCAGAAGAGCTTAAAACAGCCCTGGGAGAAGGCTGAAGCAGGGAAAGGGATTAAGGACAGCTGGGGAAGCTGACTGGGTAGCTGACCACAGCTGTGGCCAATGCAATTAGAGCCCAGCTGGCCCTTATAAGAGGGCAGTGGCCCAGAAGCAAACAGTCTCTCTTTAGCCTTTGGAGAGGGAGGACCTGACTGCTGGAGCGAAGCATGGTACTGGGAGTAGGGCTGTCCTGGAGGAAGGATAGAGGAGTTGTGGCGCTCTGGCTAGGAAACGCTGCAGGCTGCGGGGCCTAGTCTATGGCCAAACAGGTACTGGTGGTGCAGGGGGAAGCCCCAAGGGTAGGCAGAGGTGATGAGTGGCAATTAGACTGCAGTCTGTCCCAGACAACTGGAGTAAGTGGTGACTAGCAGCTGCCTATACTGAGGCAAGGTGGGGATAGGGGGTGGGGGTTCCCCAGGGAGGGGAGACCCTGAGATCTGTGTGGGTACTGCAGGGGTGCAGCAACCCAGTGGAAGAAGGCACTGGGGGGGGGTGGCATGGGCCAGCACCAGAGGCTACATTGTAAGTAACTCAGGTGCATTTTGCTGTGCGTCATTTATATAGGGGGTAGGTGTTGAGAGTATTAGAAACGTGAGAACATCAAGAACTTCAATCCCAACATAGCTTAAAAGATTGTGGCCCACAGAAGAAAAGCTGTACCTTTTATATGCCAGGAGGTTGTCTTCTCGGGTGCAACACTCATCAGCTCCAGCTGCAAAATATTCCCAAGTGGTCTTGGGCAGATGCTTCTTAGCATAAGCTTCAAAGTCTGACAGACATATCATTGCAGACATTGAGAGAGAGGTTATTGGAACCTGAGAAGAGTGGAATAACATGTCAGGCACAAAGTAGATATGAGGTCCCCAAGCATTCCCTTAGTCAGCATTCTCTCCGATATTCACCTCCATTCAATTTAGTGCTGGTCTTGGATTGACAGCTCTACAATCCTCTGTCTGCAGAAGAATTATAGCTCCAACTTCTCCATAGTGACCAACCAGCATCTCTGCCATGATGGTGCAACCTCCAGGAATGAGAAGGCCACTTATCCCTAGTCTATCTATTGAGAATGCCTTAGAGTATAAAGGTGAGGGTGGCTTTCAAGATCTGAAATGCCACTATCTCATTTTGTATAGGCCACCATTCCCTAAACAAATTTCAATCACCCATACTGCTTCCTGCAGCTGTCTAGGGATTTTTTTTGTTGGTGGTGTCCAACCAAAGTACTGACAAGACTCCTTCTGGCATAGTAGGATCACTGCATAAGGTGAAATATTCATCCTTTCAGAAACTGAAGCATAAAGAGAAAAAAATCTGTACTCTATGAAATGCCATTGAAGTCTGTGAGGTTATAGGGTATAACTACTGGCTGAATCTGGCCTGTGATATGTACTATGTGTTGTGTACCACCGTTCACTTGCAGATACTTTGTATGCTACGCCTGTTGTATTATTTTTTACTGGGCACTTGTCATTGGGTATTGCTGTATAGTGCACAGCTACAGATCTAGCTGTTGGCCACACAGCTATTTCCTCTCAGCTGCAAATTATGAGGGATACAGGTATTGTTGCCAGTAGTTAAGGTCGCCTGACACTTCCTTCATAAGCCCCTGTTGTCAGTTGCTTTAAACTTTATCAGACTTCAATTGTTTGGATTGAAATTTCCATACTAGGTGTCTGCCTCAGGCTGAGTTGTTTGTTGTTGTTTTAAATTTCAGAAAAATAGTTCCGTTATTTCCAAGAATCAGCTTAGGGGAAATACATTTTTTTGCTCATAAATAACTGTTTCATTGAGAAGTTCTAGTACCTTTGGTCCAGAGACTTGGTATAAGGTACATGTCCTTTGTCTTCACTGTGAATATACACCTAAATTTGGTTAAGTTGTGAGACTGAAAATTTCAGTTTGCACATCTCAGTAGAAGAGACAGAGTTTGGCGGCTAAACTTTCTGAGGATTTTTTTTTTCACTGAGCATTCTCAGACCAAGACCTGAAGGACTTTCCTGCTATTGTGTCTCCTTGCCATCAGAGGCAGCAGACACAGGAGCTGAGGGACTGATCCACCACTGGCACCTCAGCAGGGAAGAGGAGGCACTTGCTAGCAGTAAAGCAGAGAAGTGAGGGGTTGGGGTGGTGATGAAGGGGAGACTGGGATGAAGACCCAGAGGACTGATGGGTGGAGGCAGGGCTATGGAAAGGGATGAGGAAATGGATAACTGGGGCTGGTCCTAGGACAGACTAGAGGCACTGGTGAGGAGAAGGGGTCTGGTTTTCAGGGAACATGGACAGAAGTCTCTTACCACTAGAGAACATTCCCCTCAGAACCTGGAATGGAACACAGGATTCCTAGGCCTCATAGAATATTAGAGTTGGAAGGGACCTCAGGAGATCATTTAGTCCAACCCCCTGTTCAAAGCAGGACCAATCCCTAATTAAGTCATCCAACAGTTTTTTGCCCCATATCCCTAAATGGCCCCCTCAAGCACTGAGCTCACAACCTTGGGTTTGCAGGCCAATGCTCATTATAGGGTGACCAGATGTCCCGATTTTATAGGGACAGTCCTGATTTTGGGGTCCTTTTCTTATATAGGTTCCTATTACCCCCCGCCCCCTGTCCCAATTTTTCACACTTGCTGCCTGGTCACCCTCTTGCTCAAACTACTGAGCCATCCCCCCCCTCCCCCCTTCATCATTCCTTTGCTGTCAGCAAATATCTGTGTAACCCAAAATGTATGCCGCCTCCCTCCTCCTCCCCCTAGTTGCTGGTCCGCACAGAAAATGTCCACTTACTACTTCTATCCGTTACTCTCTTAGTTCAAGTGGTGGAGGGCTGTGCTGTGGATTTAAAATTTTGAAACCTGAAGCTGATGCATGTGAGAATCAATATGGTTCAACACGATGGAATTTCGGGGGTGGGGGGTGGTTAAGTTTGCTCTTTTAAAAAATCTAGGACATTACATACAAAATACACTTAAATCCCATTAATGTTGCAAATCATGCAAATCATTCAAAAGTTAGGCCATGTCACAGTTAAAGTTGCCTGTGCCACCATAATTTGGCTCCTTCTTTGTATGTATTATGATACACTCTTTAATTACATGATCAAATACTTTCCCCCACAGGACTCCTGCCACATTTAGTGCACAGGAATGAATCAGGAGTGCGTAAAGAAGAACATATGTAAAACCCTCCCTCATCGTTGCACAATCTGGACAGTGTGATTGAATGAGGCAGGGGACTGCAGAAAGAGAAAGGACACTCATATGGTTAAGGCAGTTGAATGCCACTCTGGAGAATTAGATTCTATCCCTGCCTCTGCCACAGAGTTCCTGTGGAATCCAACAAAAGCACCATTTTTACAGTTGGCCACTAATTGTTCTTCATTTTCTGGATGCTTACATTGAAACAGAAGAGGTTTGATTTGCAGAAGTGCTGAGCACTCAGAGCTGCAACTGAAATCAGTGAGAGCTATAGTCTGAACAGTGCTCTAAAATGGTAAGTTCTAGGGAAAATCAGGCCACAGGCATCTCAAATTGGCATCCAAAATAAGTGGATACTTTTCACAATAATATCTCTGTGCCTCAATTCCCCACCTGTAAAATATTAGAGGTGTTCTGAAGATAAATTTGTTAATGTCTGTGAAGCACTGATATTATGGTGATGAGCACCATGGAAAAGTCCCTGAGGAAATAATAATTCTGTAGTAAGAGCAATGTATGACCGGTGTCTATTAAATAACGCATAGGCTGATACATTCAATGATGAAGATAAAATTAATTTAATGAATAGCTGCTCATTAAGTGAGCACTGTCCATTGTGTTCACTGAATGAGGCAATGGAAAAAATAGTATGTGATCATATAATTAAAGACTGTATCATAATGCAGATACACAGGGAACTGAATTAAGTTGGCATAGGCCACCTTAATTCTGGCATTTCTTAACTTTTAAGTGCTTGACTTTGCAAACTTATTGTTCTTTTAAGATAGATTTTTAAAATGTAATCTTCTGTCTATAAGGGGAAATACTTCACAAGCCACTCAAATCACTTTCTTTGATGCTGGCCATAGTGTTAAGTGCACTGGGCCTAATTCTGTCTTCTTTATATCTGTTTAACCCCATGGATGTCACTGGAGAATGGAAGAATCACAGATGAGGGCATAATTTGCCCCTTAATCTTTTTTAGATAGCTAAAACCAGAACATAGTCTAACCGTAGCTACTGCTTTACCAGGTTGTGATTATCCAGGTTAAACATTACTTAACTTGGTCTCAAGCAAGCCCTGCAAATGATTTTCTGCCTGAATGTTGCAAAAAAGCATCACTGATATGGCCAGAAAGCAGAATGAGGCCTACATTTTATGATCTCTCTATCTCAGTCTCTAGCTCCATGCTGTCTTCTCCAAGGTTCAGCTGTCAGAACTAGGGTATGCCAACATTAAAAAAAGAGGACACTCCATGGGAGGGGGAGGGGAAGAGGGATAGGGGCGTCCCCAAACAGTCTTGCCCAGCCCCTTATCTGCTCCCTCCCATTTCCTGCCCCCCGCTCAGAACCCCCCCCCCCGGACTCCTTGTCCCCTGACTGCTCCCTCCTTAGATCCCTCCCCTCTAACTCCCCCTCCCCCCCCGCCCCCAGGAGTCAGGACCCCAACTCAAACCCCACCCCCTGCTCCCTGAAACAAAGACATTTTAAAATTAATAAGAACATAAGAAAGGCAGTACTGGGTCAGACCAACGGTCCATCTAGCTCAGTATCCTGTCTACCGACAGTGGCCAATGCCAGGTGCCCCAGAGTGAGTGAACCTAACAGGTAATGATCAAGTGATCTCTCTCCTGCCATCCATCACTCTCCTCTGACAGAGGCTAGGGACACCATTTCCTACCCATCCTGGCTAATAGCCATTAATGGACTTAACCTCCATGAATTTATCCAGTTCTCTTTTAAACCCTGTTATAGTTCTAGCCTTCATAGCCTCCTCAGGCAAGGAGTTCCACAGGTTGACTGCACTGTGTGAAGAACTTCCTTTTATTTGTTTTAAACCTACTGCCCACTAATTTCATTGGGTGGTGCCTAGTTCTTATATTATGGGAACAAGTAAATAACTTTTCCTTATTTGCTTTCTCCATACCACTCATGATTTTATATACCTCTATCATATCCCCCCTTGGTCTCCTCTTTGCCAAGCTAAAAAGTCCTAGATTCTTTAATCTCTCCTCCTGTGGGACCCGTTCCAAACCCCTAATCATTTTAGTTGCCCTTCTCTGAACCTTTTCTAATGCCAGTATATCCTTTTGGAGATGAGACCACATTTGCACACAGTATTCAGTAATCAGTCACAGAGGTTTACTGTGTTCATAACAATGTTCATTGCTTTTAGAAAAAGGGAACACTAATTTATTTTGTGTGATCTCCATGACAATAGACATGTTTATGAAATGTCACCAACAACTTTAAAAAATGTTTCCAAAGATTTTAGGCATTCCAAAGGATTTTATATCTACTAAGGTACTGATTTTGCTGGAGGTTCTCTTAAAATTAGTTCATCAGATAGTCAGAAGTAAAGGAAGGAAAACTTTGTCCAGCTATCTGGAAGAAGAAAGGGATGGACAGAAAGGACAGGAAGACTTTGGAAGCAAGATTTTTTTAAAAAAAATATTATAGTAATTAAAATGTGTATTTTAGATAAGGGTGATCTTTTGAAAGATGTATTTAAAAAAAACTATATGTTTGAAGATTCAAGCATTCAAGGGTAAAGATTGTGCATCTAAAAATCAATGCAAGGATTTTTTTAGAGATGTGATTTTATAATCTTCACCAACCCACTAATTATTTTTAAAGCAAATTTTAAACTAAGGTCCTGTAGACTGACATGTTCTGAGTAAATATTACAGTAATGCCCAACTGTTTGTGTAAGTAAATTCAGAAACTGACAGAATAGACCTTGGGGTTGGCAAATGCCTGTTAAATGGCTTCATTACCCCTTGAACAGTTTCAATGTTGTGTTAATAGGTCTGGAAATATTAAGGCTTTTTTCACTTTTAACTACTAGATTCCCAGACTCACTAGGCCGCAGCAGCCGGCTGTGAGAGCAGCAGGAAGGGTCAGAACAGGGATAGGAAAGTGAGAAGGGTGGACACTAAGACCCAGTGGTGCCCTGGGTCTGGCTGCTGAAGGCTCCAGAGATGAGGGGCTCTGTCAGCCCTGCAGCGTTGATTGTGGATGGGAGGGAGAAACCCCCCCAGACATTTACAGCTATTTAAAAAGTCTTCCCAGACAGTGGTTTAAACCCCAGAATGCCAGACATGTCCAGGAAAAAACGGACACATGGTAACCCTTATCAGAACAAACGATTAATAACAGAGAATATGTACCAAGTTCAGAGAAAACAATAGATAGCTGTATTACATGTCGCTGTCAGTAGGTGGTGAACATACATTGGAGGTGAAAGTGAGACTGAGGGAAAATAACCCAAGAAAGAAGGTACAAATTAAAGCAGCCCTTTCTCTTGCATCCTCCTGCGTGTTCATTTTCCTGTGTCCCTCTCCATCCTTCATTAAATGATACAGTCCCTGCACACCCTCACCAATATACAACCCTCACTTAGAACATTTTTGAATTTGGCCTAGAAGATTCTGAAAGGAGTAAATACAGAAACCTCCATCTAAACCCATTCCAGAATAAATGCAGTGCAAAACTATGTCCCAATTCCGAGTTAGAATTAGAGATGGGTGAAATCCGCCAAATATTTTCCTGGAATATTCAGTTGATTTTTGTAATGAAACCATGTCCCTTTGATGTTTGCTTTCTGTGAATATCCTAGCAAATGAGAATGCGTGAAGGCAAATGTATAACATTTGGAGCAGATATAGGAGAATATTGACACAAAGAAAATTTTGAAATTGTAGTTGCAACTGTTCACATGGGAAATATGATTCTTAGTGTTACTTCATCCAGTCAGGGAATAGAAATAAAACTGCATGACATATGTGGGCAGTCAAAGCAGCAGGAACGTTGAATATCAAATATTTGCCAGTCAACATGGGTTTATATGGAAAACAGATCCTTTGAATAACTTGATATCTCTATTTTTGATAAGATCAGACAAGCTTGGCTGATAAAGATAATAGGGTTGATGGAATAGATTTCTGTAAGGTGTTGACTTGTGTGACATTTTGATTAAAACTTGTATGATTTAAAACTAACATAGCACATATTAAATGAATTAAAAATTGGCTAATTGATAAGTCTCAATGTAACTACAAACAGGTAATCATCACAGAGTGGGTGTGTTTCTAGTAGGGTCCCACAGAGATCAGTTCTTGCTATTCTGTTTGCTATGCTATGCTATATTCATGCTATACTAGGTCATATTTTTATCAATGACCTGGAAGAAAACAAAAAATAATGACTGCTAAAGTTTGAAGATGTAAGTACCTACATGGGGAACAAATATTTGATAATGGGCTCTTCAACCTAACAAAGATATAACAGAATCCAATGCCTGGAAGTTGAAGCTAGCGAATTCAGATGGCAAATAAGGTGCAAATTTTAACTATTGGAGCAATTTATCAAGGGTCATGGTGGATTCTCCATCAATAGCAATTTTTACATTAAGATTTGACGTTTGTCTAAAAAAACTGCTCTAGCAATTATTTTGGGGGACATTCTATGGCCTATGTTATATAGGTCAGGCTAGATGATCACAGTGGTCCCTTTTGACCTTGTACTATATGAATCTATGAACTATTGTGAATAAGCTACAGATCAAGAATTATTAACAGAAATGATTTGGAAAATAATGACAAAGTATGAGAAGTGTGAGGGGTTTCCTCACAAAGCAGAAAAAAGAAGCAAAATTTTGTTAAATAAATTGTTACTAATAGTTTTGCAGGCCTAGTTAAAATAGACTTTTTACAGTGCAAATGAAAATGAAGGTGCTTCAGACTAGGAATAAATGCACTATTTACAATTTAACTTTTCTGAAAATAGCCAGGAGAATGCTCCAGCCCACTCTGCTATCCTATATCAGTTAATTAAGAGTTGCAGCCCTTATTGGGGCCAGCACTTCAGATAGTCACTATGTGAGCTACCAGCTTGGAAAGGTGGCCAAATTATTACAACCTGTGCTCCAGCCATAGAGAAACACATTGATTATGTAGACAAAATCATGCAACCAAACTTCCAAGAGTAGATATAGCCTGTCTCACTGACAGATATGAGATTGGGACCTGTAATTCTCCACTAGAGCAACTCCAATAATAATTGCAATATTGAAGCCGGTAGCATAGACAGGACTCAGTTTTTGTCACGGTGTCATCTTCTTTGGGAAGGTGAGCCCTGTCTATACATCTGCATGACAGCAGACACAAGGGGAGCCACTCCAGAGAAGAGCTATAGGTCTTAAATTTCCTACTGCAAAGAAAGCCAAAGTCACCAAGGACAAATATGAAATCAAATTATTTCACAGCAGGAAAGTAGGAACCATAGTCACCCAGACACAGTCTTCACTCATCTCTCAATCATTTGCAAAAACCAACTTACTTTAGGCTTTAAAAGAAAGAGCACTTGGTAAGACTCCAGGCTTCAAAGTGGACGACAGACCTACAGAACGGCTACTGTCTATTTTTCTGTAGTTAATAAACAACTATGAAAGATTAAAGCTTAACCCACCAGCAGACTCTGTACTTTTGGGTATGTCTAAATTTATTCTGAAAGAAAGTTCCTTCCAAAGACACAGATTCTTCTCGGTTACAAACTGATTGCTTGGCAAACAGCCCTGGGAACTGCTGGGTGGCAGTGACTGAAGGCAGTGCACTCACCAATGGAAAGTACAGAGCCACGGCAGAAGAATGCAGCATACATGGGACTAGATATTGCAGTGAAAGACCACTGGACTCTGCAGAGTCCCAGGAGTTAATGCAGAATAAATAACATTGAAGCGTGTGCAAAGCAGGTTTGAGGCCTGTGTGGGCGTGTATGGCCTCCCAGGGTACTATGCTTTAGGGCCTCAAGGATTCAAATTTTGGGAGCCTTTCCCTGGTAACATTTCTCTAAGACCAACCCTAGTTAGTAGCCCTGAACACAACCACATTTCGGACCCATCCCAGAGATGTGAGGAAAAGAGATGGGACACTTCGAAAGATCTTTAGTGCGAATACCCCCCAGTTCCCCCTGATATCACTTTCCCCCTCCTTTCCTCAAATGACACTGCTTTTGGCACAAAACAATCCCCACAGTGAACGCAAGTACAGGCAGGGCTAGCTCCGGGCACCAGCAGAAGCAGCAGATTTTGGGGGAGACCCATTTTAAGGGGCAGCATTCTGACCAATCTTGGGGTGGCACATTCCGGTTCTCACCCCACCCCCGCCTCTTTTTTTTTTTTTTTTTTTTTTGCTTTGGTGACTCTCAGGCTGCTTTTGTTGTTGCTTGGGGCAGCAAAAAAGTTAGAGCCGGCCCTGAGTATAGGATACCATGAATGTGGGGGAGCTGGAGAGCTTACTCTTTCTCTCCCTAATGCCACTCCCCTGCCTCCTCCATTTGGTGAGGTGTGGGCTGTGGACTACCAAAAACACCAGGCTGCTGTTGTGTCAGAGTTACATAGTGTTTAAATAAATATAATGTCCGTGTTCAATACAGATCCTCGGTGCCGCAGTAAGAACCCCCCACTTCAAGTTTTCTTTGGACAGACAGAACAATTCATCAGGGAACTTGACTGGTCATGCCCTCACATTCCAACAGTGGGTAAGGTCCAGGAACTCACAGGTGGGCACTTAGCCCCCAATTTTCAAAAGCAGCTACTGCTTTGGGGTGTGTTCATTTTGAAGGATTCCATCAAAGGGCTGCCACAGGCTTTCCCTGTAGCCTGCAGGTTTTCAGGCCCTCATACAGGTCTATGGGGGGAAAACCCCTCTGACAGGCTGTCCTTCCACATTGTCTCCTGGGAAAATGCTGCTCCACGTGCTGCAGCGCTTCTTCATCGACCCTCAGCACATGAAGCAAGCAGAGCTCCCTTCTACCCCCTCCCTTGCTTAAGGAGTTGGGAGTGCTCCCCAAGCTCTCAGTACTCCTGCATCCCAACTGGCTTTGCAGCTTCGCCTCTCTCGAGTCTAGTGCTGCCCCCAGCCCTGCCCCACCCCCCATGCTTAGGGAGAGGTGAGAAAATTGGTACCATCTAGTACTTGCCAAGCTCAAGAGTTCAAAAAGCGTGAGTCAGGCTCTGAAAATTCGTCGTTTTGGCGTTAAAACGATGAGATTTTTAAAAGTAACAAATGTCAGATTGTCTGTATCTGTCCTCTAGTTCAGGAGCCTTTGGGGTTCACATTTTCAAGCTTTTCTCTGCAAGCATAAGAGCTGGAGACTTATTTTTTAAAATGAAATGTGAGCTTCTCATAAGAACATAAGAATGGCCCTACTGGGTCAGACCAATGGTCCATTTAGCCCAATATGTGTGTCTGACAGTGGGCACTACTAGGGCTACAGGAGGAATGTACAGAACAGGGCAGTTGGTGTGTGATCCACCTTGTGTTCCCTGCCTGGCTTCTGGCAATCAGAGGCTCAGGGTTGCGGTTGCATCCCTGATCATTGTGGCTAATAGTCATTGATGGAGTCCATGAACGTATCTAGTTCTTTTTTGAACCCAGTTATACTTTTGGCCTTTACAATAGCCCCTAGCAATGAGCTCCACAGGTTAACTGTGTTTTGTGTTTTATTAAACCTGATGCTTACTAATTTCATCAGGTGACCCTTGGTTTTTGTATTGTGGGAAAGGGCACTAACACTTCTCTGAAGGTTCAAGAATAGCAGCCGTGTTAGTCTGTATCCGTAAAGAAATCAAGGAATACGTGTAGCACCTTAGAGACTAACTAGTTTATTTCAGCATAAGCTTTAGCTATAGTCCACGAAAGCTTATGCTGAAATAAACTAGTTAGTCTCTAAGGTGCTACAAGTATTCCTCACTTTCTTAACACTTCTCTATTCACTTTCTCTACATCATTCATGATTTTATAAACCTCATCTATCATATCCCCTGTTAATCGTCTCTTTTCTACACTGAACAGCTCTCATCTTTTTAATCTCTTCTTGAATGAAAACTGTTCCATAGCCTTGATCATCTTTATTATCCTTCTCTGAACCTTTTCCAGTTCCATTATATCCTTCTGAGATGTGACAACCAGAACTGCACTAAAGTGTTGGTGCACCATGGCTTTATATAGTGGCATTATGATATTTTTCGATCCCTTTCTTAATAGTTCCTAACATTCTGTTAGCCTTTTTGACCACTTCTGAGCACTGAGTTGAAGTTTTCAGAGAAAGTTATCATGAGAAAGTTTTCATGATGTCTCCAAGATCTTTCTTGAGTGGTAACAGCTAATTTAGATCCCATCATTTTATATGTAGAGTTGGGACTATTTTTCCCCAATGTGCGTTATTTTGAACTCAACACAGTTGAATTTCATCTACCATTTAGTTGCGGAGTCATTCAGTTTTATGAGATCCCCTGTAACTCTTCAAAGTCAGCTTTGAACTTAATTGTCTTGAACACTTATGTATCATCTGCAAACTTGGCCACATCAGTGTTCACTCCCTTTTCCAGATCATTAGTGAATATGTTGAATAGCACTGGTCCCACTACAGATCCTTGGGAGATATGGCTGTTGACCTGTCTCCACAGTGAAAACTGACAATTTATTACTACCCTTTGTTTTCTGTCTTTTAACCAGTTACTGAGCCATGAGGGGACGCTCCCTCTTAGCCCAGGACTGCTTAATTTCTTTAATAGCCTTTGGTGAGGACTCCTGTTAAAAGCTTTCCAAAATCCAAGTATTATACACATTGACTGGATCACCCTTATCCACATGCTCATTGACACCCTTGGTGTGTTTCCATAGTGCTAAGCAGAATGAGGTCTCTCTATACCGAACCTTGTTAAAAACTGTACGCTGTTGGACTGTGACTGGGTTATGTTAACATCTTTGGCTTGTATGTTCCATCTAAACTGATACAAGGGTTGCCTTGGTACAACTACACTGATAGCAGTAATCAGTGCAAAATTCCAGTCTACATAAGGCCCAATCCAATTGCAAATTAAAAATCTACTGCTATTCTGCCTGAAGATGTTGACAAGTATGCCAACTTGAGACATCTTGGGCCTAATTTTCAGCTGCTATTGACTTCCATTGGAGTTTTTGAGGCTCAGTGTTTTCTGATAATTAGTCCTGAGGTGTCTCTAATTGGGCACCCAATAACTGAGGCACTGGTCTGATCCAATCTGGCAGGTTCTGTGTTCCTAGCTGCAATACTGCAAGCCTAGGACATTTTCACCGTTGTCTTTCTGCCAGGCCTACTAAAGAATTTTTATTCTATCCATGTCTGAGAATTGGCCAAGGCTCTACTAGGTGTAGTAGACTAGCATATGAAGCACCTTTCATTCCTACCTTCAAGCCTGTGATACCTTGAGAATGCTGCAATGTACCCACTGGCATTCATTCATCACTACATTTGCAGGGGCCCAAAAAAGCACACTTGATTAATGGTCACTTCTGTGCTCTTTAGTCATTTTTCTTTTCCAGTTAGATGGTCTCTCATAAAGTGGCCCACTGGTTGCGTATCATTTCATAAAAAGAAAAGCACTATCTGCTTTTGTCATGCACTCACACATCCATAGTACAGGTAGGGAAGCTCCTGTGTTCCTTTTCTCCCCACTAGATGTCAGCTTTGCTTTACAAATATCAATTCATGCTGGCATATAAAAAAGCCTTTGCTTGGGGTTCTGCAGGACACAAGGGGCATAAAACAGCCTGGTGTCTGCTAATATGCTTAGAAATCTTCATTCCATGCTTTTTATTCTTTTACCAGTCATTAGTATACAGTGTGACAATAAAACTGAGATAAATCCAGACTGGGCCAGTCTACATTTCAGCTGAAGTCATCATCAGGGTCCTTTGCAATTGTTCTCAAGTTGCACACACTCCGTAAATACACCTACCTTTAGAATGTACATTGTCTAGCAAACTCATCAAACTTCAGGGTTTTCAAGTGTTCAGCCATCACCATAACAAATAGATTAAAAATGGTCATTGCCCCTATATTTGGGTTTTTCAAGTAAAAAATACAGACAGACTCTGGCTCATAGGAGATTGAGTATTTAACACTTGCTTCTCAACATTTTCCTGCTCACTTGTGACCAACTCAAGCTAAAATAATAATGTCTTTCTCTCTCTTTGAAGTAGTGTTTGGCCTATTTCTAGGAGAATGAGGAAAATAAAATAAGAAACTTGTACTCCTACAATTCAGCATCCAGGCCAAATCACTGTTGACGTTCAAGTCTGCCTTTTTGCATGATTTTTGCCAGCTGGTTATTTGTAGTTTATTATTTTTATCCGAGCGCATTGTCTGAAGTTTCGAGAGACAAGATGGGTGAGGTAATATTGGACCAACTTCTGTTGGTGAGAAAAGCATATAATCTTGCGAGTCCAAGCAAAAACTTCCTGTGTAAACATGTGCAAGTTGCTACAGCAATCACATTGTTTATTAGTCCAGGTTGGATATACTGTTTGGTTTTATAGCGAGCAAATAATTATGGCTCATGCTGTCATCTCTCTCTAGCATCCAGTAGTGGCAGGTTGGGATTGGGACTTTGGAAGAATTTGGTGGGGAGCCTGGCTTGACATAATTCGGAGTGATGTAAACCAGTTGGCAAAACTATTAAGTGAGCAGTGATGATTCTTATCAGATTTGTTTCTTGGGCATATGCCCCAGGTTTTGCAGAAAAACACTTTCCCCTTATATGTTGTTCATGGGGGAAAGTCCACTCAAATGTCTACCCTTTTATTACAGGTTCAGATGGAAGCAAGTCTTAACTTAATGCTGCCTAACACTTCTGGTTACAATGGCCAGTTTCAGTTGACTATCACTCTGGCAGATTTTAATTATTCTATGCTCGCTCTCTGTGATGGGCTGAATATTTTGGAAAGTTGCCGCAAAAGTGGTTCAGCAGTTTCCAGGAATGAAGCTCCCCATGCTAAAATCTTACAACTTGATAAGCTCATGCACTGATAAGCTCATGCAGCTCTATGCTTGAAGAAGGGGATTGTTCCTGGGGTCATGGAGGCGCCTTTTGCTGTTTTTGTGAAAATCCACCCAGATTTGACCAAGTCATAAACCCCTAAAAATCCCTTTTTGCACATGCTCAGAAGACCTTGTTATCAGACTGGAAGATCATTTCTCTGGAGATTCTGTCTGCACTGACTACTATCCACCCTAGGGCTGCAGGAACTGAACTGAACGTTCCATGCAGTCAGGGGTCATTGTGGTGCAGGGATACTGTCTCTTCTGTGCTCTCAATGCCCCACAGAAGATGCTCAGGCAGTACAGAGGAGGAGGAAGCACAATGATATAACTGCACATTGGGAACCACTGAACGAGAGAGGACAGAGATGATCCTTGTCTCCACAGATAGATGCAGCATTGCTCATCTAACAATACAGTTAGCCTAACTGTGCAAGTAAAAACCAGTCTAGTAAAAGACAATGTCTTGCACTTAGGTAGGCGGGAGGGTGTAGATGCATGGTGGGGTTTGGGGGATATGAGACAGGGAGGATGTGCTCAGAGGGCAGCCACCTCATCTTTGTTAGACAAGTGAGGCCTGTGGAGTCTACATGTCCCTGTATACACTGCTCTATGTAGATCAGAACCATCTCCCTCATTGATTGTTGCCAGCATAGTATCTGAGTATGCTGAGGTCATACATTATGCCCCCATCAATGAATAGAGAAAGCCACTCCGACCTGCAAAGCACAGTGAAAGTTATAACAAGTGGGGCCCATGAGCTGCACCACCACATTAAAAACTATTCCATGAACAGATACACAGATTGTCTGACTTGCCTCACAGACTCCCAGTAAGCTGCCAATGTGGCCTTCATTTGGACAGAGCTCTGGCACTCCATGTTCAAGCACAGAGTTATTACAGTGTCATCTCCAAGTGGAATGATTGACAGCAGTTTTTCACATTTTAATTTGATTCTGCCTTTTGTCCTGACAAACCAAGAAAGTTCCCAGGCTGTCCCGGCAAAATCAGGGACCAGAGAGTAGTTTCTGAAACACAGATATTAATTACTAGAGGAAAACGTCTCATTCTTGTGGTAAATTCTGTAAGGCTGGTTTGGACTAAGAGCATTAACTACTTTTAAGCCACTAGCAGTAGATAGTAGACCATCTGTGGACCATCAAAGGTCTCCACATTCAGCCTTTCTCTAGCAAAAAAAGCCCTACTTAGTCTGTTTTACACCATTGCATTTCGGCAATGGAGGAAACTCACAATAAAATCCTGACCAGTATGCCTCCAATCAACTAGCCATAGCATATATTAGAAGGTGCAGAACTGAACCGCCTTTTCTCTCAATACACTTTGCAGTTCTCTCTTCCTTTGTTCATCAACTTTAGATATCAGGAAAAATATAGTCTCACAAAATAGCATTGCAAAAGAATTATTAGCTCACATCTAGTTCTCCTGGGGACCAATGAAAGACTATTTCCAACAGCTTATTCTGTAGGACTTCTTTCAGCCTACTTTTAAATGACTCTGGTCTTCAAAAATGAAGTTATGATCTTCATTCTAATAGAACTGATGATTTTCTTGCTATTCAGCGTACATTTTATTTTGTTCAGTTTCAGATCATTACTCCAAGTTATCCCCTCTTGCAATTCAATCCTGGGCTCTCATGAGGCTCTACCATCACCACTTGGTCTTGATCTCCCTAGTCCTCCTCTCTTCCCTTAAGGTTCTAAGAAATACGACAAACTAATGATCCTGAAATCCAAAATCAATCCTATAAAATTATGTACAATTTCAGCAAATTGATTTGTCCACACTGAAAGAATAGAGGGAAATTCTTTCTTATTTTAACTTGACTCTCTGGCTGACTCTAGTTGGCTGACTCTCCATTTAAATGATTAAAGAACTTTAGCTGTTAGCATCCAGTGCAGTCAAAGTTTGAATCCTGTTTGCATTTCAAATGTGGTTTCGATTTACCCTGCACACCATTTATTTCTCATCATTTTGAGTTGGGGCAAAAAAGAGCTAGAAACATCAAATCAGTCTTCCTTAATTAGGGGATACAGTTCCCTCTGGTGGATTCCCAGAGAGCAGGAACAGAACCATTTTTTTTTTGCAGTTTCATATAGGGAATATTAAATATGGTGCAATTAATTCATCAGTGAATTAAATCTCTAGGTTATGTCAGCTTTTCAGCTGTTCCCCATAACTTTTCTTTTATTACAGCATCCTAGTACTGCAGTGCCATAGTAGTTGAGGTGTCAGGGAGGGAAAAGGCACTTCTATTCTTACTCATTTTTCAACTTCATATTTATCTTGCAAGCAAAGTTAGGTACATATGGGAACCACATAGTGTTATAGCTAGGGCTGTCGATTAATCACAGTTAACACAAAAAATTTAATCACAATTAGTTGCACTTTTAATTGCACTGTAAAGCAATAGAATACCAATTGAAATTTATTAAATAGTTTGGATGCTTTTCTACATTTTCAAATATATTGTAATTGAAATCACAGAATACAAAGTGTACAGTGCTCACTTTATATTATTATTTTTATTACAAATATTTGCAGTGTAAAAATGATCAAGAAATAGTGTCTTTCAATTCACCTGACAAATACCATAATGCTCCATCTTTATCATGAAAGAGCAACTTACAGATGTAGAATTTTTGTTACATAACTGCACTCAAAAAACCCCAAAGCAATGTAAAACTTTAGAGCCTAAAGATCCTACTTCTTGTTCAGCCAATCGCTAAGACAAATTTACAGGCCATAATGCTGCCTGCTTTTTATTTGCAATGTCACCTGAAAGTGAGAACGGGCATTTACACGGCACTTTTGTAGTTGGCATTGCAAGGAATTTACATGCCAGATAAGCTATACATTTGTATGCCCCTTCATGCTTTGGCCAGAGGACATGCTCCCATGCTGATGACGCTCATTTAAAAAAATGTGTTAATTATATTTGTGACTACACTCCTTGGAGGAGAAGTGTATTTCTCCTGCTCTGTTTTACCTGCATTCTGCCATATATTTCATGTTATAGCCGTCTCAGATTACAACCCAGCATGTTCATTTTAAGAGCACTTTCACTTCAGATCTGACAAAAATGCAAAGAAGGTACAAATGTGAGATTTCTGAGATTTCTAACATCAAATGTGAGATAGCTACAGAACTCAACCCAAGATTTAAGAATCTGAAGTACCTTTCAACATCTGAAAGGGATGTGGTCTGGAGCATGCCTTCAGAAGCCTTAAAAGAGGAATACTCCGTTGCGGGAAACTACAGAACCTGAACCACCAAAAAGAAAATCAACCTTCTGCTAGTGGCATCTGAGTCAGATGATGAAAATGAATATGCATCACTCCACACTGTTTTGGATCACTATAGAGCAGAACCCATCGTTGGCATGGATGCATGTCCTCTGGAATGGTGGTTGAAGTATGCACGGACATATGACTCTTTAGAATCAGAGAGGTAGCCGTGTTAGTCTGGAATTGCAGAAGTGACAAAGTGTCCATGCTACAGGATACTTTGTCACTTCATGAATCTTTAGACTGCATCTGGCATTTAAATATCTTCCACTGCCGGCTACAACCGTGTCATGCAAACACCTGCTGTCACTTTCAGGTAACACTGTAAACAAGAAGCAGGCAGAATTATCTCCTGCAAATGTAAACAAACTTGTTTGTCTGAATGATTGGCTGAACAAGAAGTAGGACGGAGTGGACATGCAGGCTCTAAAATTTTACATTGTTTTAATTTTGAGTGCAGTTATTTTTTGTACATACCGTGTTTCCCCGAAAATAAGACAGTGTCTTATATTAATTTTTGCTCCCAAAATTACATTACATTATATTACAGCGAGAGGCAAAACTGGAAGTACGTCTTATTTTCGGGGGATGTCTTACTTTCGGGGAAACAGGGTAATGCTACATTTGTAAGTTCAACTTTCATGATAAAGAGATGGCATTGTATTAGGTGAATTGAAAAACAATTTTTTGTTTTTTTACTGTGCAAATATTTATAATAAAAAATAATAATGTGAACACTGCACAATGTGTATTCTGTGTGGTAATTGAAATAAATATATTTGAAAATAGAAAACATCCCAAAATATTTAAATAAATAGAATTCTATTTTTAACAGTGTGATTATTTTTTTTGTCGTTTGACAGCCCTAGTTATAGCCATATGAATTATTTTATAGTTTCCTTAATCTATGTAAAAATAAACACATTTTCCCCAGCTTCTAACAGGAAGGCTGTTTCTTAGGACTTTGCACAGTAATGCAGAGCTCTTCTCCTTATTTGCCACATTGTCAATTGTTAGAAACCTGTATAAAGATGCTGTTATTTCATGTTGATGCATGACAATCGGTGTGACTCTTGTTAGCTCTGTCATGGTTACTGGGCTCACTGCCCCTCTGACCACTCCTGATCTTTTTCAGTGAGCTCCTGGTTAGGTTTTAAGTCTCAACCTTTGTCCGGCATGAGGGAACCCAGTGATTTTTCTAACTCTCAGACCAGGCCTTGCGCTGCAGTCCCCAGGTTCTAACCATGGTTACCTCAATGGACCAGAGTTATCAAAGGCAGACCAGACTTATCTTCAGTACCTGCAGTTCGTCCCCGCCAGGAGTAAGAGACCAGTAGTTAATACAGTGGGCAATGAGTCTTCCTAAAGCAAACCAAAGCATTTCTCCTCAGTACAGCAACATAGGATACTCTGAGCTCATCAAACCCATCCACTGATCCCTACAATGGCTTCCCATAAAATGTTGAATCCAGTTTCAAGTCTCAGTCCTTATCATCAATGTACTCAATGGAATTGGCCCAGCATATCTAAAAGACTGCCTAAAACTCCAGAATGGAGACTGTGGTCAAAAACTTTGCTCCTCTAGCATAATGGAGCTGTCTAACATCAGAGTATCTGCGTGGTAGACAGTTTTCTTGGGAGCTAGTCCAAGATTGTGAAATGAAGTTCCCCAGGAGCTAAGGGCCATTCCAAACTCCACCACATTCTGTTCCAAATGCAAGGTGGTGGGGTTTGGAATAGCCCAGAAGGTGCACTTCTTCAACAGTGCCTTCTCTAACACACATACCATAGAGCAACGTATGCATTTTAAAAAAAGTCACTTCACTGCACACACAATTCTCCCCATAGGAGTGGATGAGAAAATGAACTACATGTGACAGATGCAAGTCATGTCACTTTATGGACTACTGCAAAACGCTCAGATACTACAGTGTTGAAGGTTGTAAAATAACTTAGGGAGACCAGAAGAGACTAGAATAGCCCCTACATCTCAACCACATTGGAAAAACACTGAACAAAACAGTAACTTTGACTTCCAAATAAATGCAAGTTCCTTTGAGAAATATGGAAAAAAACCCTTCCCAGTTTCACAAAGGTGTAATATGTTTGTAATCTCACGGACACTCGTGGAATGCCTGGTGGAGATACAACTTCCTGCCTTTTTGGCCAGGTTATCGATCATCTCCCTGAAACCATGAGATCTAAGTTGCCCAAATTTGTAGTCCAGGTCCACGGCCCTTGAGGAGGAAGGCATGGAAAAGGCTAGGCCCATGAAGAGTATGGGGAGAATAGCTGTAGGAAAAGGAATGATTGGAGAGTGGGCCTCGTCAAGTCAAAAGTGGAGTGGTTTGGGGAACCTTTTAATCTAGTGTCCTTGAACTTGTCCCTGTGGAGTTTTGTGTGTGGCTGGAAGATTGGCTTGGGCATCTGAAAAACCTGACTGTGGGTGAGTTTGATCCTAAATTCAGTTTGTACTCAACTCTACATGAAGGTAATGTTGACTAGAACAGAGAGGAAAAGGAAGACTGGATCCTGTCTGTGCTGGCTGATTGGTGCAGGTGCATGTAAAGTAGGGGAAGTGTTATTGTCCTGATTAAAAAATGTATACAGTTGGGGTCCTTTTCTTCATTCCAAATGTCAGTGAGACACTTTACAAAGGACCTTTAGGGTCTTAATGGAGAATCACCCTCAGTCTTTTCAGGTTCCGACTGTAGGTAGGTGCATGGCACAAATACACAGGTGGAGTTAGGCTGTTTAGGCACTGAAGTGCGGAAGTTGTAAGTAATATGCTCTCCTCTCATTTACAGTGACCGACACACCACAAGATCTGGAGCCAATATTTTTCCTTTTCTTATGCAAATGAGGGACACCATATAATGTGTAAATTGTGAACACACTACAGAAGCTGTTGCTGAGAGCAGAGGACAAGTGTCCTTAAGTTTAAATTCCTTCTGCTTGCACATTTTAGCATGCAGCAGGGTGACACCACAAAAGATCATAGGTTCAGCATCTCAGCTCAACAAGAGTAAGTGAAGCAAGTAATACAGACAATCAGATTTTCACGAGCCATTATGTGCACTAAAAAGATACAATAAGTGATGGGGCATAAACACTCTCTCCTATCTAACCCTCAAATTTAATCATCTGGCTTCAAAGGCAGAGCAGAGATGTGGTTTTAGTTAGGGATGGAGGCTACATCACAAAGGCGGAATGTCTATTAGTTAATGGATAGTATCATTTTTCATGCCTTTTAAAGTCATAAATATTTTAAATATCAAAGCATTTTCCTTTGGTACGTGTATCTATTTCTCTTAAGTGCATTCCACTGATGTCCCCGTTTTTCTCTTCTGCTCTGTTTTGTTTACAAAGTATGGGACATGTTGTGGTCTGATACCAACTTTCAAGCCCTCACCTGGGGAAGATGTTCCAGGATATCCATGTGTCATGGTTGCCATGAACGATTTTATATATCATATTATCTTTGGGGAGGGAGGTAACGTTCTAAACCTGTTTCATAGTGATACTAAATTCCCAAGTCTGATGGAAAATATGATTTATTTCAATGTACCTGCTTGCTGCAGGGAATATGCATTAAGTCAAGAAAAATAGCATAAGGTCGTAACATTCTTACTGAAACACTTGCCTATGGGTGCTTGGAATGGAGGCAAAAGCATAAAGGCAGGGTCTGTGCTGGCTGCAGCAACTTCTGATAGTATCTGAAGTGTGGGGTAGAGCCTAATGGCACTATTTGTATCTGTTGAGTATGGAGAGTTGCTATTTGTTTCATCAGATGAGCTCCATTTTACCTACCCATCATTTCCTTTCCTCCTGTCCACCAATGGTTATAGCAGGCTTCTCTGGGTGAGTTTTTGGAGTGTGTTTTGTCAGTGAGGAGCACTATTTCATTGTCTCTGTTTGATTTGTTCCACTTTAGAGACAAAGATCGGAGAGATCCCAGTCTTTGAGTGCTTAGGTACTGCTTTGTCTTTGTTGACATGCATGAAAGAGAGGGTTCCAACTGGAGAGGTAATAGCACAAGTGAGTCATATGGTGAAGTAGCTAAGAGAGTCAGTGTAGTGACCAGAAGATTATTGTGATGGCAATCAGCAGGGGGCATAGTTACGCTTCTACGTCGTCTCCAGGGTAACGGCATAATGAGGTTATCAGTCTGAGAATGGCCTTGTGTTTCTGTTATCTCGTGTGTGTCTGAGAACAGTTTCTCAGCTGTGTGAGTGTTTACCCCGTCTGCATGAGAACGAGTGCGTGTGAAACTAGATAGGGAAACTGAGGCAGGACAGCGTATAATCAACAAGGGCTGAACAGCATGTAATCAACTAATCTTGCTTGCTGTTTGCTATTAATGAGATATGTTTATGTATGAGATGTAAATGAGCACAGGTATATCTGTGCTGACACACCCTCATGTGTTGGGCTCCTTTCCTGGGCATCGCTTGAGTGTGCCAGGCCCCCCATCAGTGACAGCCTGCAGCCGGGGGCCCCAGGCGCTGTGATGTCACTACCTTCCAATAAACTCACCACTTTCCATCTAGCCACTGTGTGTGAGCCTTGTTTCTATGGGATTCGAGAAAGTACCCTGCAACAGTCAGTATGAAGATATCCATTAAGAGAACTCTCCATAGGGGAGATAAGTCCAATGTATGTCAGAAGGCATCTCATTTTAGGCTCCTTTGGCAAAATCTCATATATCCTACTGAGAAACATTCATGTAGCTAAATTGGAATGAATAATTCAGGTTTATCGTGCATAAATTTTTGGTTGAGCGATGCCAGGTCTCATATGAATAAGACTAGTGTAGTTCATGATTCATGAAGTGACCACGGGATCTGGTATGTCTTGCCGAGTCCTGGTTGTATGATGTCAATTCCAGT
This sequence comes from Sternotherus odoratus, assembly GCA_032164245.1. Lineage (NCBI taxonomy): Eukaryota > Metazoa > Chordata > Testudines > Kinosternidae > Sternotherus > Sternotherus odoratus. The sequence continues at coordinate 124,152,747 of JAVMKO010000001.1, forward strand.
TGGGCATCAAAGTGGTTGATCAATCTTAGGGAGAAGGTAGAGGTGGTGATGGTGGTGTAGCTGCAATATTTGTATCCTATTGCAGTACACAAGATGGCTAACCATGCAGATGAATCTACCTGAGCATCTGACCATCACTTGTGCCACCTCAGCAAGGTAAAAGTTCACTATTTTCATGGTGCTCAGCTCACTAGGGTGAACGCAGATTTCACAACTGAGTTTTTGAGCTTCTAAGAAGTCCTTACACATTAGTGGCATCTTGTGGAAGTGAAGGACTGTCTGGGACTCATAATCTCCTACAGGATTGGCCATATGTTAAACCTCATCTTTATATGTGGTGTAAATTATTTGGGTCTCTAATAGTTATGTGGTCAGACCATCACTTGGTGTGTTTAGAACAGGGGCTATGATGTTGCCATCCATTGGAGAGTGGGTGCAGTACTTTATGGCCTTGGAGGCTAATGAGTCATATGGGTTTTTGTAGTCTCCTCAGTGCTTCTGAGGCATATCTGACCGCTATTTCCAAGGTCAGATCAACTCACTGACATTTGTAGTCATGTGTTGGGTGCTTTAGATTAACTGACTCTTCTGGATTCTCTGGTTGTTGCTTTGTGCATTGTGCTTTAACAATGATCAGTCAGAGCTCAACAGCTGGAATCCAGATTGGACAAAAGCTGCCTATAACAATTAAATATTCCACGAAATATTTTAAGCCCACAAAAGGTGTTAAAGGAAGTTGACCTGCAAATAATGCAGGGTGGTGGTGGTGGTGGGGGGGGGATTCATGTGTTTACTGCGCAATTTCAGACAATTGAATTTAATTGGAGTCAATGAAGGAGATGCTGCCAATTGGGACCTGATCCAAAGCCCATTGAAATCAATTAAAAGATTCCCATTGACTTTGATGGATTTTGGATCAGGCCCTTGATGGTTTTGACATAGAATGGTAGAGAACGTTCAGCTTCTGGAATTTCTTTCACATGAAATTGCAGTAAACAGGTTTAAGTAGCATCAATGTACAAATAAAAGACAACAGAATGGAAAATGTCAAGATTTTCATGGTGACTTTAGGCGATCTAGACTAAAATAGTCAAACATGAATTTAGGGGCCTAAATAGGGGCCTAATTATATGGCGTTTAAACACCAATATAAAAGAGGTCATTTTCAGAGGTGCTGCACTTCTAGCAGCTCCCGTGGATGTCCATGGCAGTTGTACAGGGTCAGTAACCTCTGATAAAGAGCTCATTTATTTAGGTGCTTAAATATAGGTTAGTTTGAGGAGAACATTCTGAGAAAGGCTTCGGTAGTGGATGCGCTTGTTCATGCACACTTGCCCTTCTATGTATTAATATCGCCACTGATACAAAGAACAGGCATTCCCCAGGGTTCTTACGAACACGTGAATGTTCATGGATATCAGACTACAGTCAAACTAACCAGCTGTTTGGCATTTGAATGAACATTTGTGAATGCTTTTTTCCAGTATTCAACCATTTCTAATATTTAGTTCATTTAATCATTTTTGTCAGTCTTTCTTGTTCCCTGATACCTTATGGTCCTCTTCTCAGAAAACTTCCAACTTGTCAATACATTTCTGATAACAAGGTGACCAGAACTGAACACAATGGGCAAGATTTTCAGCTGGCATTAATTGGCAGCGCTCCAGTGACTTCAAAGTCCTTTAGTCCTTCAGGTGTGGTCACAGCAAGCATGTGCAGAGAGGGTTTATTATCTCCCTACTCTGTGATGTGGTGCCTTTGTGTGCACAGCCTAAAACTGCAAAGGCCTTTTTTTGCTGACACATTGCAAACTCATGTCTAATTTGCTGTCCACTATCAAACTTAGGTCTCTTCCAGCACTACCTATTTCCAGGTTTCCCCCAGTGAATAATGCGTTTCGGATAATTTTCTCCATATGTATTAGTTTATCTTTTTTCAAAGTAGAATTTCATTTTGACATAGTGCCCACGTTTCTGATCTCTCTTGGTCTCTTTGTATTATTTCTCTCGCCTTGCTGTATTTACAGTGTTGTTATTGGATATGACCCTCCCATTTTAATATTATCTGCAATCTTTACACTCTTTTCCAAATCATTAATGAAAATGTCAAACAAAGCCATCCTTAACACATGCAGCATCTCACCAGTCACCTTCAGCCAACTTGATACATGGATATTTATTATTAATACACCCTCAGCCTGTTTTCAGTGCACGTGATAGTTTCTGTACATGGCAATGTTAAGACTTTGAAATGAAGGTTTTCATGAAACACCTTCCAGTGCCTTTCTAAACCCCGAGACCCAGGGCTAGAGCTGCAGCTGAGCTATGCTTGGCGAAGCTCAGAGAGGGAATCGTGCAAATGTGGCTTTAAACTGCTTTTATGTTCCCCCAAACCTGGGGCCTGTCTGACTGCCAGGCCCGTTCCTGATATAAATAAAAGCAGCTTCGGGGCTGTTGTAACTAATCTTGCGGTCAGTGGTTTGGAGGGGTACAGCTACACGGCAATAAATAAATAAATACACCCCCAGAACAGTGAATCTCTAGGCCATGTCAGCTGACTCAGGCTTGAGCTATAGGGCTAAAAAACAGAAGTGTCGATCTTCCTGTCGGGCTGGAGCCCAGGCCCTGAGACCCTCTCCCCTCACCAGTTTTCAGAGCCCAGGCGCCAGCCCAAGTGGGAACATCCACAGTGCTATTTTAAGCCCCGCAGAGCAAGCCCCGCAAGCCTGAGTCTGTTGATCCAGGCTCTGAGACTTGCTGCTCTGGGTTTTGTGTTTGTTTGCAGTGTACACATACTGCAAAGGCCTGGTCTGGCAGCTGGATGCCATGGGAACACATGGAACCCCTGGTGACATCCCCAGTCCACATGCCTCTACACACAAGGCTAGGAGAGAGGCCAGTGTAGGAGGTGCTATTGTGGCTCGGCTCTGTGTCACCCAAGGATTGCCTATGCAGGGTGAGTCCTTAAGGGTCCAGTTAAGATGGATTTAAGGCTCCTTCAGGTCCAAGGATGTGGGCCCAGAAGAGTTTGAGGACATCTTCCAGGGAATAGGGAAACTCTCAACAGTGTTTGTACAGCTGAAAGAGCCCAACTGCCCCACAATTAACATCCCTAGGAAAGAATCAGAGAGGTAGCCATGTTAGTCTGGAATAGCAGAAGTGACAAAGAGTCCTGTGGCACCTTAAAGACTAACTAAAGTATTGAAGCTTGCATCCGACGAAGTGGGTATTAGCCCACGAAAGCTTATGCTTCAATACAAAGACTAACTAAAGTATTGAAGCATAAGCTTTCGTGGGCTAATACCCACTTCGTCGGATGCAAGCTTCAATACTTTAGTTAGTCTTTAAGGTGCCACAGGACTTTGTTATCCCTAGGAAAGTTCCTCTTGCCCTAAGGCAGAAGCCAAAGGAGGAGCTGGATGAGCCGATTGCCCTGAAAATCACCATAAAGTAGAAGAACCGACAGAGAGGATACACCCATTGGTCATTGTAGAAGACAACAGATGGAATCCTTTGCTTACATAGAGACCCCAAAGAATTAAATGAATATGTTAAAAAGGAACATGTCTCACTGCTTACATGGAGAGAAATTTAGGGGAGTTGGCTCCTGAGGTCCCTTCCAACCCTTATAGTCTATGGTTCTGTGAAGCCAACTATTTGTCTAGGCTTGTTGCATCTTAGAAAAGCAGAGCACAGGTGTTTGCACATTCAACACTCGCTTGGGAGCCACTGTTTCCACAAGGTGCTGCTGGGGTTTTGTTCAGCCCCTGAAGTGTGTCACCAGACAATACACCACACTTTTGATGGTAGAGAGGGTGCTATGGGTGTCCCAGATTAAATGTGATCTGAGCAAAGACATTGAAAGAAGCATGACCAGAGACGCCAGGAAGGCTTGGAAAGAGCCAGAGCTGCTGGGCTAAAGTAACACAAACCAAATGAAAATTCTGTGTAACAGAAATAGCCTACCTGGGAGAGAAGTGAACACAGCAAGGCGCACAGGGAAAGACAATAACCAACACATCTGTCCTAACAGACTAGGAAGAGGTGTGAGAGAGATTGCAATCCCAATCTTTGGGGACCATATTGTGTTAAGTTTATGTATAACTGTCAGCCAGGGGTTGTAACTCAAGGAGGGAGGTCTACCGCAACTCCTCCAGGAAACAAAAACAGGGGTGGGTGATTAAGATGAATCACTTAGTTTCAGGCACCTCCTCGGAGGTGCCATTTCCCTGGGGAGGTGCCATTTCCCTGAGGAGGCTTGCATGTATTGGTTCAGTCTGGGTTTTCCAGAGACCAACAGACAAAGAAAGGGCTTTTGATATAAAAAGGCTGGGTTTAAGCTGCCTTGGGGTCTTCTGACTGATCCAGCGAATGTCCAAGGACCCCAACTCTTGCTGAAGGGTTGGAGAGACTGTGGCCTACAGGGACCCATAGGATGGATGGGAGACCTCAGATAAGTTTTTAGCAGGTGTCTGTTTAGAAAGAGCTGTGTGGTAACATGTAACTGCTGGTCGGTTCACAACTCTCTGAGAGAAACCAAAGACACAGATATCACGGTGTATGACAGCCTTAAAACCCTGGTCAGGAGGGAGAGAGATGTGCATCTCCCCCTAAGAGAGGTGACAGCTGGGAGTTGGAAATCTTAAGTGGGTGCCCTGGAGAGGGACCATGGAGGAGGGGGATACAGGTGCAGTTACTCTGAAACTATGACAAGGCGTACAGATTCCTTGCAGTTGTGAACTATGGGTGGGACATTTCAGCCTAGTCTAGCTTCCTGAACCAGCAACCTGAAGGCGCTACTGCGCAAAGATGAACAATAAACATGGGATAAAAATCTTAATAAAGAGTGTGAGGAAAAAGAAAGAGTTAATTAAAGAGGCCCCAGGCCTGAGCTGCTATGACTGAGCACAAAGTAAGTTGCCCTCAGATTCCTCCAAGGAATGTATTGGCACAGTCTTCTTCCATCAAAATTGGAGACCAGAGGCTTATAGGTCACAGGTGCTAACAAACACCGAGTGTCAAAAATGCTCTAATAAAGGAGGCTTTGGCCTTAAACCAGGGTTGTAAAAAGCTTCACATCTTCATTTAGTTGTGTGAGCTGAAACTGTCCATAAACCACTTATTGCCATTGCCAAAAGAGGCTCTCCCCTCCCACCACGGGAGAATATAGAGCTTATTTTTTCAGCTTAAAATGTGTGATTTGCAAACTGAGTACAAACCGGGGAGAGGTTTGGTGATTGCAGACACATTCTAGAGCGTTTCACAAAAGTGCAGTGGAGAAAAGTTCAGAGCTCGATGTTGTGCATGCCAATCTGATAACTCCTAGTTAGTCTCGGGTGACGTGGACTGTGATTGTGAGAGCTATTGCTCAGGAAGAGACCTGCAGGAAGTAATTCAGGTTATTATTTTAGCACAGGGTGGCCACGCTTGGATATTCCTAGCGCCTGTTATAATTTTAAGGGAAAACTCTTGGTACTAGATGGGATTTTTGTTTAAAGGCACCAGAATGATGATTCCTAAGGTTTTAAAGAAAAATATGCTTTAAAAGATGCATTAAGGTCATTTAGGGATTGAAAAATCTAAGGGGAAAAGCCTTATTTTATACTGGCCTCAGATGAACAGCAACTTTGAGGAAGCTGCCAAGGTTTGTTGCCTATACTAAAAAAATACAGGCTAGCTTTTGTGGGCCCTTCATATTGATTTGTTGATGCTCACCTCTGATGTCCAGGGTACCATACTCCCCAGCCCACTTGCTAAATTTTCAAATAAGCCACTGTGTGCTTTCGCCTCTGCTGCCCCCCATGCTTGGGAAGTGCTCTCTGCAAACATCTGCAAAGTTACCTCATTCTCTACCTTCAAATCCCTCCTCAAAACTCTCCTGTGTTGTGATATCCACACAAAGCTTGACAGCAGTTAGGCTGCTGATGTGCAGAGACCACAGACCTCATTGTTTTGCTTGTACTCCCCTACCCTATGACTAGGGCCCCTAGGCACTATTATAATAATAATAGACCAGTGGTTCCCAAACTTTAACAACCCATGAACCCCTTTCACTAAAATATCAAGTCTCACGAACCCCCTCCTAAAAATGGATATTTTCAAGGATTTTCTCCTTTATCCTAGTACAAATTATAAAAGCAGTGCTCTTGGAAATATAAAATTTGTTTTTATGGCATGCTTATTACACACTATTTCTTATTAATTATTAATCATGACAGCATTTTTATTACATTATGAAAATGGCAACACTCTTCCAAGATCTCACTTTCGTAGTTGTATCACTTTGAATAAGCCTGTTGTAAGACCAGGCTCCTATCAAGGAGTATCAGATGTGAAACAGTATGAAGGTATTTAAGAAGCCAACTCAAGGCCAGGTCTACACAACCCGCCGAATCGGCGGGTAGTGATCGATCTAGATCGTGTCTAGTCTAGATGCGATAAATCGATCCCCGAGAGCTCTTCCGTTGATGCCAGAACTCCACCACCACAAGAGGCACAGGCAGAGTTGACTGGGGAGCGGCAGGAGTCGACTCAGTGCTGTGAAGATGCCGAGGTAAGTTGACCTAAATACGTTGACTTCAACTACTCTATTCCCGTAGCTGAAGTTGCGTAACTTAGGTTGATTTCCTTCCCCCCAGGCCCCGCCCAGTGTAGCAAAGTGAGCAAAGAGTTCCACCTACACAAGCATTCAGGTCCTGAGCAGTCCAGGTAAACAATCCATGTTACTACAAAGCTTAAAATTGTTCTTTAAAATATTTTTAAAAACAATACTAGCTGCCTATTTAAGTTTAAAAACAGCAAAAATTATCCACCTCCTTTTCCATTTCTTATGAGGAGTCTTGCAGTTTAAATCTCCTCAGTGTGATGGATATACTTGCTTTGACCTGCTTTGCTCTTGGAAGTCCAGGGGCTCTGGGTTGCTGGCCCCGTGCTGCCCGGGATCTCTAGGAACAGCTCTGTCCGCCATTAGGGATTTTTTTCCTGAGAACTCCCTGTAACATTTCACAACCCCCCAGGGGTCAGCGAACCCCAGTTTGGGAACCACTGAATAGAGCTAATAATAATACCAACTTTCAGTTCCTTGACTTTGCACTGTAAACAATGATCTTTGAAAGTAGTTTTTATATCGATTTTCCTAGTTTTTTTTTTAAAAAAGAGGTATCGCAAAACCAAATTCTATTATGAGCAACACAGATGTTTCAGTTAAACGAAAACAGTATTTCTCTCATCTCTGACTTCATTTGAAGCCCTGACAGACTTGAATCGAAGAGTTTGGTAGTCCTGCTCCAGAGGATGCCATCTAATCCAAACAGCCGGAGTTCATGTCTACACTGTAATCAAAGACAGGGTTGCAGCAGGTGCAGACATACCTAAGATGGCTTTGATCTATGTATTTCCAAAAACATTAGCAATGAACTTGCAGCACCGGGGTGGCAACGTGGGCTAGCCTCTTGAGTACGTATTCAGGGTCCCAGGCAGGTTTGTGAAGATTGTGCTACTGCCCAAGCTGCCACAACTTCACTGTTACAGCTTTTCAAGCTAGCTAGATCAAACCGAGCGTGGTTATGTCTATACATGCTGTGCTCAGTGTAGACATATCCTCAGGCTCCTACTTGCTGGCTCCATATTACCAATAACTTTTTGTGTATTATGTCTGTTTTTTTCACAAGATGTTGTACCACTCTTATTCCACGCAGCCTCCCCATTACTCTAGTGATACATCTCCTCAGTTTCATCTCCTCTTCCAGACATCCTCCACCTTCTGTGAACACCTTCCTCCCTGCCCTCACCTGATCTACCTTTTCTTCTCACTCTTCTGATGCTGAAACCCACCCCTTCAACAATCCTTGAAGCCCCAGGTCCTTTAAATTGCCAGCCTAGGGAAGCAATAAGTATGGTCGGCGGTGTACTGACTCTTGCCAGTATGCCGTACTGTATCGTACCAGCTTACTTTCACCTCTGGTCCCTTCTCTTAGTCCTCTCACCCTCATGTCGAGCCTTCTGGCTCTGGCTTCCTTCTCTTGCCAGTATGTCCCTGGCTCTGAGAGAGAAGGCAGCCTAGATACGACCCTCAACCAAAGAGCTTCTCCCAACTGGCTGGAAGAGAGGCGAGCCCTGCCCCCACCCTACATGGCTTCTGACCCTGGACTCTCAAAGGAACAATATCTCAGGGTTTGCCCCCACATCTAACTCCTAATTCCCCAGGACCGCTTTCTCTCTTCTGCTACCAGGCTATTTCCTGGGCCTTTTTTCATTCCAGCTCCCTGGAACAGAGTCGTCTGGCCCCCTCTACTCTTAAAGGTCCAGGATACCCCATTACAGGGTCATTTTGGATCTTCGACTGCTCATCGGCAACAATCTGGACTATCAGTTACCAGGCAGTGATGGTGGCATATATCGCTTTTTCTGTCTATGGTTAGCTATTTACTTGCAGCCTTTTCTTTCTGTTGTGGACCTTGTATTCATCCATATCTTTGTTACCTCTGGATCACACTACTAAAATACTCTATTCTGAGCTGCCCATGAAGACCACTCAGAAGCCGTCACTAGTCCAGAATGCAGATGATGTTCCTGCTTTGTGGAAAAGAAAAGTCGTCTGGCCCCCTCTACTCTTAAAGGTCCAGGATACCCCATTACAGGGTCATTTTGGATCTTTGACTGCTCATCAGCAACAATCTGGACTATCAGTTACCAGGCAGTGATGGTGGCATATATCATTTTTTCTGTGCTCCATGAATTGCACTAACTGTCACCTGCTTTAGGGTGCAGTTCAAAGTTAGTAGTTTTGATCTACAAAGACCTATATGGTTTGGAACCTGGTGATCTGAGATATCCCTCTTTTTCCATAGCAAACATCAAGAGCAGCACATTTGCTGACTGTCTCTAAATATTCAGTCTTGAGGACTAGAGGCAGATTATCTTGAAACAAGAGTCCCCAGCTGTACAGGTCAACACATCCCTGAGATTATGATGCAGAGCATCACCTGCGATCATCACAGGGGAGGTTTGGGGCAGTAACCAAAGGCACAGCTACAGGAGGAATGGGAGGACATTTTCCCTTCCAGTGTTTTACACAAGGCTTTTTGTACACCCCAACTTCTGACAGGGTCCATTTCTCATATAAAGTTCTAAATCTTGGGTCCAGATGGGTGAAAGAGATTGTTGAAGTCCGTGTGGCTGTCCAATATCTTAATGAAAGGAGTTTTTTCTGCTTAAAGGCACTTGTGCTTTTCAAAAAGGTCTGAAGAGGGCTGGATGTTTGAGGGGGGGAAACCTTTGGAGGAGGCGGTGCTTGGGGAAACCTTCTGCAAAGGCTTTCAGAGTACCTCCAGGAGAGCTTCATGGAGATGTCCCTGGAGGATTCCCGCTCCATCCCCAGACACGTTAACAGACTTTTTCTGTAGCTGTACTGGCCGCAAATGCATCCCAAGTCTTCAGGGCAAATCAAACATTAAACACAATTGATTTAAAACCCTGTAGCGTTGTTACAAAGGTACACTCACCAGAGGTGCCTTCTCTGGCTTCAGGGTCAGGGAACTAGCCTTGGGAGGGTATTGACTCCAGGATGATGAAAAGGTCCTGGCTGCTGGGGAGAACAGATTCTCTACTTGCCTGCTTTGCATTCTCCTCCTCTTCATCATCCACAAAATCCTCCTCCCTGTTGTGTGCGACTCCCCACTTGCAGGTGTCCATGGACAGTGGTGTGGTAGTAGTAGGGTCCCACCCTAGAATGCCATGCAGCTGATCATAGAAGCTGCATGTATGGGGCTCTGACCTGGTGCGACCGTTTACCTCCTTTGTCTTTTGATAGGCTTGCCCGAGCTCCTTAACTTTCATGTGGCACTGCTGTGTGTCCCTGGAATAGCCTCTTTCCACCATGCCCTGTGTGATTTTGGCATATATATCAGCATTTCTTCTTTTTGATCAGAGTTCGGCCTGCACAGACTCTTCTCCCCATACAGCGATCAGATCCAGTGTCTCCCTTTCGGTCCATGCTAGAACTCATTTGTGATTCTGGGACTGCATGGTCACCTGTGCTGCTGAGCTCGCCACGCTGACTAAACAGGATATGAAATTCAAAAGTTCCCGGGGCTTTTCCTGTGTACCTGGCTAGTGCACCTGAGTTGAAAGTTCTGTTCAGACAGGTCACAATGGAGTACTCTGGGATAGCTCCTGGAGGTCAATACCATCAAATTGCGTCTACACTACCCCAAATTCGACCCAGCAAGGTCAATTTTAGCGCTAATCCCTTTGCCAGGGAGGAGTACAGCAGTCGGTTTTAAGAGCCCTTTAAGTCGACGAACGGAGTTGGTTGTACTGAGTATAAAATCGACCTAATGCGGCTAAATTTGACCTTACCTCATAGTGTAGACCAGGGCTAAGAGAGAAACGGGTGAAACTTCTGTTCAGGGGAAAATACTGGGAAGCAAATCTAAAGGTAAGTTAGAAAACTCTTCTCCACAGGTACCGAAACTCCGATCAGTCCAGGTGTCTCACCTACCTCCTTAAACTGCCTCACCCAGCCGAAACCATTAAGGCCCAAGCTGAATATATGTTCAGAGCAATTAGATTTGAACAAAACAAATTGCAGAGGTCACTGTTGTGTTAATTATTGTGCTGCTCAAGTAGAAAGAACTGGCCCCTTGCAATAGCCTTTAGCGGAGAGGTTGTTAGATAGCATGTGAGAGTGATGGATTGGGTGTTGGGGGTGGGGGGGGAATAAGAGAGAGGGAGGTGTCCTGGCTCTTCCAGCCCCTGTTGAGTTTGATTGGAATATGTGAGCAGGAGACTCACAAGGAATATGGCGCTGATAATCGAAAACATGACAGGGAACAGATGTTGCCTGCTTCGGTAACTCTCCTCACACATTCAGCACAATGGAAAAGGCTTAGATAATAAAATGGAGAGGATCCTGGCAAGAAATATAGCGTGCTGACACTTTTATGACCTGAGATGCTTACAAAATACAGAAACTGCGTTTTGTTTGCTTTCCGTGCGCAGCTTGATATCACATGCTCAGCTCTCTCTGCTGCCACTTGGAGTCAGGAAGGACAATATATTTTCCTTTCCAGATAGACCTAGTGATTCTAGTCAGGTGCAGAAAGCAAATAAATTACATAAGAAGATTTTTTGTATCTATTAATCAAGGGGCCTGTCATTTTCCAGGCCTTGATCCACATGAAAGAAAGTGAAGAGGGGGCTGGAGGGAGGGGGCTGGGAATAAGCAAGGATGTGAAAGGGAGCAAAGAGACGGTCCCTGCTGGAGACACAGAAAGGGTTCACATAAAATGATGGTCCACGGCTTACACAAACACAGAGAAAATAACTCCCTTCCAGCTCTTTCCCCTCCCTGGGAGCCCTGGCTGTACAAGTTTACAGGAGAGACTCCAATTTGAGGGAGTGTCTGAATCAAAATGATTCCTAACTGTTTTTTAAATGACACATACACTTGTCAATTAGATGTTGAGATAAAACATCCAGGCGATGAAAGCAAATAGGCCTGACACCTTGTCCTAGAGCTCTGCGGTGAGACGTGGCATGGATGTACGTCCCAACAGGATCAGTCTGTAAATGCGGGTTTCTTCCAGTGGCATATTGCAAGCCAAGGGAACAACCAGGCAGCGTGGTTGGCTGTTAGCCCATATAAAAAAGCAAATCATTTGCATGATTGTGCTGAGTGGTAATGGCCGGGGGAGACAGAGGGTGTCTTGTGGTTTAGATGCAAAAGTAGGAGCATATATAGCTGGGTTCTAGTCCTGGCTGTAGAACTGACTTGCTGTAGGATCTTGGGCAAGTCTTAAACGCATCTTATTAAGAAGTTAATCTTTCTTTTCCTTCATAGAGATGCTGTGAACCTAAATCAATTCAGGTTTAGGCATTCTTTGAAATCCTCAAAGAGAACGTAGTAGAGAAAAGAAAAGCATTTTATATTAAAAGCAGAACTTCCTGATAATAAAAAATGCGTCACATTAATCAGCATAGCATCCCACACCGAAAACACAGTCAGGATTGTATAAAAATCTGACGTGTGGCAAAACAGAGTCAGTCCGGCATTCATTTTAGAATCGAAAGAGGGAAAACTTAATGTGATTTAGAAATTCTTACACAGAAAATTCTAGCACAAAGCTAGCATCACAAGCAGGACTGAGGAGCTTATATCTTCACAGTGCACCTCGCCTTCAAATATTTCCTTGTCATTCATTATGCATTCCAAATGTCCTTACCATAATCACGCCAGCAGCAAAGCAGGGGAGGGATAGCTCAGTGGTTTGAGCATTGGCCTGCTAAACCCAGGGTTGTGAGCTCAGTTCTTGAGGGGGCTATTTAGGGATAAGGGGCAAAAATAGGGATTTGAGCAGGGGGTTGGACTAGATAATAATCTTCTGAAGTCCCTTCCAACCCTCCTATTCTATTCTATTCTAACACAATCTGCCTGCCCATAGCTCCATATAATGATAGCCAGGGATATAAGAACATAGAAGATGCTGCACTGGTTTACATCTATAGTCCCCCACTCTGGTCTCCAACAGCAACTAGGACCAAATACTTCAGAGGAAGGGGGAAGAAACCCAACATCAGATAATCCATCCCTGATCAGTCTCATCCTAACTCTTGATACAGTAGAATCTCAGAGTTACGGACACTTCAGGAATGGAGGATGTCCATAACTCTGAAATGTTTGTAACTCTATGCAAAGCAGTTTAGGCTCCAGAGCTGAACTCCCTCCTCCCCTCCTAGCTGGGGCAGGGTGAAAGCGGTACATAGACCCTAGCACTGGTTCTGCTTTGCTGGCGCTGGCAGCTCCGGAGTCTTCACCTCCGAGCTGTAAGTAGTAGGGTGACCAGATGTCCCTATTTTATAGGGGCTGTCCCAATTTTGGGGTGTTTTTCTTATATGGGTTCCTATTACCCCCCACCCCACCCCACCCCCATCCCGATTTTTCACATTTGCTATCTGATCACCCTAGTAAGTGCAGGGGTGGGGATAAATGGGGACAAGCAGCCCAGATGTGCCTACCTTTAAGATGCAATACAGGGACTATACAATATTTGCTTTATTTTTTGGTCTCTCCTGATGCCTGATTGGTTACTTCTGGTTTCATGTGGTGTCCAGTTGACTGGTCAGTCCATAATGCTGCCGTGCCTGTCTTTGAGGTGCAACTGTATGTAGGTACTGCCTTTCTCCCTGAAGCATGATGAGATCACTTCCAATACATGTTTGAGCATTCACTATTCTAACTCTGGATATTTTTGTTATCCCTATAAATGTCCAGTCCCGCTTTCAATTTTGTTAAGTCCATGGGCTCGGTGACTTTCTGTGGGAATGTGTGCTAAGTATACATTATGAAAAAAAGTATTTCCTCTTCTCAATTTTAAATTTGTCACCTTTTAATTTCTTTGACAGACTCCTTGTTCTTGTGTTATGAGGAAGGGACTACAGACTTCCTTGGTTTCCTAGAGATCATTCGTTGACATACTTTTACCATATTCTTCTTCTTTATCTCCTTTCTATGGTAAAAAACCCCTGCCTTTTCCATCTCTCTTCATACGAGTACTTACTGTAGATGAGACTGCACCATCAAGTTAAATAAGATCATAATTTTTTCCATCTTATACTCCATCCCATTTTTTATAAAACCTAACTCAGGGGTCTCAAACATGCAGCCCGCAAAGCCCTTTCCTGCGGCCCGCCAAGCTCCCTGGTGCCCCCCCCCCCAGAAGAGGGAGGCGGGAGGGCAGTGGGGAGCCTGGCTTAGCACTCCTGGCCGCCGCTGCAGAGGGCTCCTGGGAAATGCCGCCCCAGCTCATTCATTGGAGCTGCAGTAGCGGTGACTGGAAGCTGGGGCTTGGCAGCAGAGAAGCCTCCCCACCCCCGGGTGGGCGCCGTTGCCCTGCGAGCAGCCAGAGGTGAGCACTGATCCATGGCTCTCAGGCCGGCTGCAGCTGCCTGGGCTTGCTGAGCGGCCCCCTGCCTGTCACGCCCCACTATCGGTATCCCCTGTGGAGAGTGCTGGGCTCGGGCAAGAGGTGGCTGGGAGGAGAATCCGGGAAGGCTGAAAGGAGATGGAGAGAGGAGACGGGGGGGCAGGGAGGGACAGCTTAGGGGTGGGAAGGTATTGAAGCGGGAGGTGTGTGGGGAGATTTGGGGAACAGGGAGCAGGGTTGGGGGGGAGATTTGGAGACAGGGTGCTGGGTTACAAGGATGAGTGGGAGGACATTTGGAGATGAACAGGGTTATGGGAGGTGAGTTGGGTAGGATTTAGGGATGGGGGACAGGGAGCAGGGTTATGAGGGTGAGGGGGGATTTGGGGATGGAACACAGGGAGCTGGCTACAAGAATGAGTGGGGGGACATTTGGGGAACAGGGAGCTGAGTTACAGGGGTGAGTGGGTGGAGATTTGGGGATGGAGCACAGGGAGCTGGGTTATGGGGGTAAGTGGGGATGGGGAACAGGATTATGAGGATCATTTTGGGAGAGGGAGACTTTATAAAACTATAATTGATATTAGGCTGAGATGGGCTGAAATTTCTGTCAGGTTTATCAGCATATTACATTTGAAAAATACTTGAATCATCTGAGGCTGGTAATTTCTTGTGAAATTAGATTGTTTGCTTGTATTTCCAGCTCTGGACTTCCCATATTGCTCTTGCTTTTTTTTTTTTTTTTTTTTGCCAAACAGCTGTTGGCAGAGCCTAGGGCTTTCCAGGAGGGAGCGGGGAGCTGCGTGCTCAGAGGAGGAGGCGGGGTACGGGCGGGACCTCATGGAAGGGGTGGAGTGGGAGTGGGGCTGGTGGCAATGGGGGCGGAGTGTCAGTGATGCGGCTCTCAGGCCAGTGCACTAGTCCTCATGCGGCCCTCATGGTCATTTGAGACCCCTGACCTAACCTCTATTTTGATTTTTTTTTAACGGCAGTTGCACATGGAGGTGAAATCTCCAAGTCTGCTATCCAAAGTGCTGTCTTTTCTGAATTAATAAAGTTAATTTAGAACCCTGTGAGGTGTACGATCAGATGCAGATTAAGGTTTTCCAGGGCCCTGGGCCAGAGCAACTTGGGGCCCCCTCCCCACCTCCTCCACCTGCAGTCCCACCCCCCATTCTGCCTCTTCTGCCTGTGGCCCCACCCACAGCCCCACCCCTTTCTGCCCCTTTCCCGGGACCTCCTCCCCGTTGCACCCAGGGTCCTCCCCCCACCTATCCACCAGCCACACAATCTGTTTGCTCCTTTCTGGCCTGCCACTGCAGCCCCAAGACCAGAGAAGCTCTGACCCTGAGCCCCAGTCCCAGGGCCACAGCTGGGAGTGTGAGTTCCTCCAGTAGGGGTCTGGGTGCTGGTGTCAGGGGAAATTAATGGCGCGTCTCTCCCCCTTACCTTTATACTCCGGATCGCTGTGGCGGAGTTGAGGCAAGTAGCTCACAAGCTGTCAGAGACCATTGAAGAAACACACAACTCAACTTTGATCAAAGGGGAAACTGAGGCACCCACCTCTCAGTCACGAAAGGGGGTTGGCAGCAGCTCCATTTATTATCAGTACCAAGCAAACATTTATAGAGTATATTCAAAGGGGAGGGGGAATGGGTGGAGGGAGGGACAGATCTACTTGAAGCATGCGCATCAGCAAACCCTTACATCACGCCTAGGTCACTGCCCTCTTGAGGCACCTGGTGTGTGAACCTTGAGACCGTTTACATGATGCCAACAAGCTTATGAATAAGAGTCTATTCATTCCCTAGCGAAGTCGTTACATACATATAATGCAATCTGGAGATATAACACATTAGCTCATCTAATGAGGCCTGCAGTCTGTGCTTGTCTAGGCAAGGTCACATTCTCGGTATAGATAACAGTACAGAAACAACTTGTTGTGCAGCACTATTACACTGAATGTCTAAAGCCTCAAGCGAATGCTTTACAACTCTTGGGGGTTTAACTATGTGATTGCTGGTGAGGAAGAATACATGGGGAGAAGGAGCAAGGGAAACTGAGTCTGCCCTAACACTGGAACTTCCTCTGCCACCTGCCATGCTTCTGCAGGGGACCAGGGTCAGGGCACTGGGAGGCTTCCTCTGCTGGGGATGGATTCGGGGGCTGATGGGGGGAGCTTCAGATGGGGAGGGGCTTGGGAGAGGATTCGGGGGCCTTTCCCCATCCTGCCATTTCTGCCAGAGATGGAGTTAGGGACCACTAAGGGGGGGGGGGGTTTCCCCCATCCCATGGCTTCTGATGGGATGGCATAGGAGAGCGCTATGGCAGGGGGGTCCTCCCATCCTGAAGCTCCTACTGGGGATGTGAGTGGTGGTGCAGGGGTTTCCCCCATCTGCTGGGGATGGGGTCAGGTGCACTGGGAGGGGCTTCCCCCATCCCTCGATTCCTGTGGGGAAGGGGTGGCCACTACGGGGGTTCCCCCTTCCAGCCACCTCTGCCAGGGATGGGGGTGGTGAGGTTTTCCCTGCCCTACTCACCAGGCCCCAGTTGGCCAGAGCCCCTTGGCCCAGACCCCATTGGTCCAGTGGCTAATCTGCCACTGTGTATGATGGTTCAGTTTTCCCCTCCAATGTGCATTATTTTGTCGTTATTAAATTGAAGTTCATCTGTCATCATCTTGCCCTATCACCTAGCTTCAATAGGTCATCTCTAAAGTTCCTCATGATGCAAGGCATCATGGCCAATGGGAGCTGCAGGGGGTGGTGTCTGGAAGTGAGGGCAAAGTGGTGCCGCTTGCTGATAGGCAGAGGAGTGTGGGGACATGGCACACTGGAGGGAGCGAGGGGGGAAGCAGGGAGCTTGGAGAGCTGCAGGAACAGTCAATTGCACACTTACAAAATGGGAAATGACTGCCTAGGAAGGAGTACTACAGAAAGGGATCTGGGGGTCATAGTGGATCACAAGCTAAATATAAGTCATAAGAACTGCCATACCAGGTCAGACAAAAGGTCCATCAAGCCCAGTATCCTGTCCTCTGACGATGGCCAATGGCAGGGAATGAACAGATAGGAATGAACAGCAATTCATGCCCTGTCACCCAATCCCAGCTTCTGACAAACAGAAGCTAAAGACACCATTCCTGCCCATCCTGGTTAATAGCCATTGGTGGACCTATTCTCCATGAGTGCAGGGGACTGGACTAGATGACCTCTCAAGTTCCCTTCCAATCCTACGATTCTACAATTCCCTCTGGCAGGGCCATCTTCCTCTCAGTCCACCTCTTATTGGCTTAGTCAGCCTTCCACCTCCCAGGGTTTGTCCAATCGCAAGGGTCAACACACACATCCTTTATTGGCAAGGGAACACACTGCAATCTTCCCCATCTCTCATCTACCTGGAAAGAATATTTTCCTTCTTTTTCATCTGCCCCATTGACCCAGGTTACATTGGCATTATTCAAGAGAGCAAATAACCAATGTTAGTCAATTTTATTAGTTAAAGACAAAACCGTACAATACAGAAAGGAAAGAATTAATACTACAGATATTCAATCGTGAGCATTCAATTTTGTTCCAAAAATATGTGTTCAAAACTACCTGTATATATAGTATGGCTGTTTAAAAGTCAGAGAACATTCTATATGTCACCCAAGACTTAACCCACAAATCAACTTTTTGTCATGTTTTCCTGTATCAACCTGTTCCTTTCCTATCTTTGTTTTTGGATATCACAGTTCAGGCACCAAGGGGCCACGAAAGCACTGACCATCTGTACCAGGACACAGTACTAATGTCTTGTCTATTATTGGTTTTCTATTTGCATTTGCCAAGAGCTGAGCTCAGCTTTCTGAAGTTTTATGGGAGATGTACCTTTGTATGAGCGGAACATGCTGGGGAAAGCATAATAATACATGTTAGTTAACAGACCTACCCCACATTCAAATATAATGTATACAATATTAATGCCCTTCTACAAGAATATTGTGTTTGTAATACATATTACACAACACATATATACAAGCTGATTGGGTAGCTGTAGCTGGAGTGCTGCAGGAAACGTCTGGGAAGATCCAGGACTGGGACAGTTGGGAGTTGCCTGGGTTCGGATTGAAAGGCATCGTAAAGCTGTGGGTGTCTAAGCTAGAGTAGCAGGGGGTTCTATAAGCCATGACTGAAATACTATAATATTCGCTTTACAAATCAAAAGATTTATTGGGAGACTTCAAGTAACAACTCCAGCAGACTGAACTTAACTTCCCGCAGCTCCCCCAATTACATGCAACAACATAACATCAAAACAAGACAACAACTTAGCACTAAGATAATAAGACTCACTTCAAGGAGTTCTGCCTCTCCTTGCTAGCACTTTCCTTCCTTGACAGGTAAGACAGGAAAGTACCCAATTATTAATATATGCAGCCAAAAAATCTTGTTGGATACCCAGGTCAGCTCTTTTCATACCTTAGGTGGCCTGTTGCTTTGTTATCATGTAGACACTCCAGCACTATTCTCTGTAAGCTTACTGACAAAACAATGCTATTACCTTCCTGCAACAGCAAGCTGGATTTATAGTTTATTGTGTACAAACAGAGACATTTAATAGAATAATAGAATCATAGACTATCAGGGTTGGAAGGGACCTCAGGAGGTCATCTAGTCCAACCCCCTGCTCAAAGCATTACTAACCCCAACTAAATCATCCCAGCCAGGGCATTATCAAGCCTGACCTTAAAAACTTCTAAGGAAAGAGATTCTGCCATCTTCCTAGGTAACCCATTCCAGTGCTTCCCCACCCTCCTATTGAATTCCCCTCCCCCAATATCCAACCTAAACTTCCCCCACTGCAACTTGAAACCATTACTCCTTGTTCTGTCATCTGCTACCACTGAGAACAGTCTAGATCCATCCTCTTTGGAACACCCTTTCAGGTAGTTGAAAGCAGCTATCAAATCTCCCCTCAGTCTTCTCTTCTGTAGACTAAACAACCCCAGTTCCCTTAGCCTCTCCTCATAAGTCATGTGCTCCAGGACCCTAATCATTTTTGTTACCCTCCTCTGGACTCTTTCCAATATTTCCACAGAAATACTCTTTCTGGAAGGCTTCAACGTAACTACTTTATTTCTTAGCCCTGGTCTGCACTGTGTGTGTGGGGGAGGTGGGAGGAGATCGACCTAACATACACAACTTCAGCTATATGACTAGCGTAGCTGAAGTCAACATATTCAGGTCAACTTACCTCGGCATCTTCACAGCACTGAGTCGACTGCTGCTGCTCCCCCATCGACTCTGCCCGCACCTCTTGGGGCAGTGGAGTTCCAGAGTTGATGGGAGAGTGCTCAGGGGTCGATTTATCATGTCTAGACACGATAAATCGATCCCCAAAAGATTGATCTCTACCTGCAGATCCAGCCTTAGAATTCAAAATAACACACAGGAATCCAAAACCAGAAAGAAACAAAGCAAACTGCTCCATAAAAACAGAGAGCCACAACTCACCCCACTTTACTCTAGGCTGTCTATCTGCAGATTGTCTCTGATCACCCACTTCTCTACACAACCCCCTGACTGCAGGCAGGACCAGAAAAGCTCCTGAGAATTTAAAGTGATGGATCAGAAGTTTAATACTGTTTTCTATACACCTCAGTTGGTAGCTGTATCAATAGATAGTTGTTCCTGAACTATGCTGAACCTCCCCAGTCTGGGAAGTCTGTGGGTGCACAAGAAATAACTCAGAGCTCTTAGACTGCTCTTGCCAGATGATGTCACAAGACTCATCTGAGTCTATTCTCTCTGCCATCATCCAGCAGGGAACATCTGCATCCAGATTTTCCTTTCCTGTCCTTTGGGCTGTGCTTTGTAAAGAGAAACTGCAGGGCACTATGGTCTAGGTACATTGTGAATTCTGTACCTTGAGCCCTGCACATTAGCCGGACACTTCATTTCTATAGCCAAATACTTGTTTCCCTCTCCATTTAATTTGCGACCCTCAAAAGCCAGCAGTCTTTGCCTACCAAGTTCATCCATTTGTTCCGGAGAAAATCTGACAGTAGCCTTTGAGGCATCACGGATTACCACAAGAGGACAAGATGGATCTAGGAATTTATACCTGGCATGTTTAGAAGTCCTTCTTTCAGTGACTTAAATGCATTTTGGTATTTTAAGTTGCTCTTAGTTAGTTGGTATAGTTGCACTGTTCACTCTGAAATTTTGTACAAATCTCCTATGAAATCCACAGAGGCCCTCAAACTGCTGTACTCATCCCAGGTTTGTAGGAACCTTCCAGCCCTTTATAATGTTCTCTTTCACAGGCTGGGGTTCAAACCCATCCTCACAGCTATATGTCCTCAGAAGAGGGCTCAGCTCCTTGCACACTGACATTTGTTTCCTGCACATTTAAACCCTGAGTCCTTGAAAAACTTTAGAATCCTTTCCATTCCTACCAGATGTTCCACCCGTGTTTAGGGAAACAAATGAAGTCATCCAAGTACAGGGGGATGTCTCAAAACACGGCTTAGATCATTCACTACCCTCTGAATCATCCCTAGGGCATTCGTGACTCCAAAAGGAAGCTGCAGAGCTGGAACAACAGAAAGGGTGTCAAAAAGGCAGTTTTTCCTTGATCTTCAGGTGCCACTTTAATCTGAGGGTATCTGAATACAAACCAAAACCAGAAAAATATTTTGCTCCTGACATTTTATCCCTGGTGTCTGCAATGTGGGGAAGTGGGTGGCTATCATTAACTGTCTGTGAATTAAGGGTGTGTCTACACTGCAATAAAACACCCACGTCATGGCCGCCAATGGCCCAAGTCATCTGATTTGGGCTTACAGGTTTAGGGCTGCAGGGCTATAAAATTGCAGTTTATATATGCGGGCTTGGGCTGGAACCTGAGTTCTGAGACCCTAAAAGGCAGGAAGGTTTTTGGAGCCCCTCCTCCAACCTGAGCCCAAACATGTACACTGAAATTTTATAACCCCACTGCGTAAGCTCTGTGAGCCCAACTCAGCTGACCTGGGCTCTGAGTCTGGGTGTTGGCGGTTTATCACACTGTAGACATACCTGTAGTCTCCTGTAGTCAATGCATGTCCTCTAGTCTCCACTGGATTTTTTTACAGTTACAACTGGGAGTGCCTAAAGTGATGTAGACTGCTCTGTCAGGCTGTCTTCCAGCATGCTATTGAACTTCTCGTTCACTGTGACATGATTCCAGTGTGGGGACTGCCTCACATGAACACTCTCTGGCTTAAGCACAACTCAGTACTGTGCTCAGGCATATCTCCCAAGGTCTTCACTAGTCCTGGAGAACACCGTCGCATCTCATGAGAGCAGTTGTGCTAATTGCTTCCTTTTGATGATTCTGTCAAGTCAACCCCTCGCCCTTTTGCTGTCTCGGCCTTCACAGCTATTGACCTCTGCCCCTGGAAAAGGCTGTCAGACACCAGCTACATTGGACACTATCCTCATGGTCTGTTTTTTCACTAGCTGCACTTTTGGATCAATCAGATGAATGGTTTTTACTCATCCTTTGGTCCTGCTCAAAACAGAGTTCTGCTAAGCAGTATTCCTGACTGGATACAGGTAGCTTCAAAGACTCCTATCGGGTCACTACAACAGACCTGTAGCCTTCGGGGTACTATTGCATGATGACCTGGCTTCACCACAACATTATTCTGAGACATCCCAGGGAGCAGTTCCTCTCTGCCACCTTGTAGGCATTGCAGAGGCACTTCTAAGCGCCCAGGAGTTGCCCCCCAGAGTCCACACTTCCTCCTAGCCATGTCCAGCAGCGAGTGGTTGAATATTGCCCAGGGACAAGTTTGTCCGATTAACACCCCGGGAGTTCTTGTGATTCCCTTGGATGAAATTGCTCCCAGTACAGCAGCACTAAAAATATAGGCCAATGCAACCAAAGACTGTTTAGGGATGAGAGAACCCGTGTTCAAAGGAAGCTGGATTTCACCTTTTACTTGCAAGGGCTGATGATTAATAGTGACTGTAGTGGGGCGGCTGCCCCACTCCAGGACAAAGTGGGTTAAAACAGCCCTGGGAAGGGCTGTGACTGGGGGGCAAGCAGCTCCCATACTGATTAGGGAAAAGCTGGGCTGACTGGGAGACAGGCTCAGCTGGGGTCCATGCCCCAAACAGACCCAGCTGGCCATATAAAGGCCGGGGAGCCAGGAGCTGAAACAGAGAGTCTCCTCTAGCTGCGGAGGAAGACAGGCCTGGCTGCTGGGGAGCTTAACAGGGTACCCAGAGTGGAGCAGGGCTGAGGGGAGGCAAGAGGAGCTGAGGGGAGCTTTGGCCTGGAAACCCCCAGGCTGCAGGGCCTAGGAGACGGTCCAAAAAGGGGTACTGGGGCTGCAGGGGGCAGCCCATGGGTAGGCAGAGGCAGCAGGCCAAACCCTCCTTGCCTATGATGACTGGGTGTTACACTGCAGTCTGCCCCAGGGAGTGGGGGCTTGAGGATGACTGGCAGTAGCCTAGACTGAGGCAAGGTGGGGCTCAGAGGGTTGGGGGTTCCCCAGGGAGGGGAGACCCAGAGCTAGACTGTGGGGGTATTGCCAGGGGGCAGCACCCCAGACAAAGGGCACCAGGGTCTGGGAGGGACACGGGGCCAGTGGCAAGCGGGACATTGGCCTGCAGAGGGCGCTCCAGAGGCTGGAAAGAGCTGATTCCCTGGATGACCAGCAGGAGGCACCACAGGGGTGAGTGGCCACCCGCTTACAGTGACCAATTTCATCCCTGCACCACATTGTGTTTCTTTTCAGCACTGAGGGTTCTCCATGGATCAGACTTATTTCGGATCTGGGGTGCAACATCATTGTGATTTTTCAGCCATCAGTGTCTCCAGACACCTAGAGTACAGTTACATGGGGGTGGGGAGAGGGGGGGGGGCAAAACCCGCAGCAGCAAATCTGAGAGCCCACAACTGACTTGGGCTTGCAAGGCTCATGGTACAGGGCTAAAAATAGCAGTAGATGTTCCCACTTGAGCCTGGCCTCTGAAACCCAGTGAGGGGTTGGGTTATGAAGCAAGTTCTGACATTCCCCTGTTAAATTGTTTATAAACTGACTTTTCCCATGGGATTCTGTCCTAGCTCGTCATTTGGCACAGGCTCTCTCTACACTGCCAGCCCCACATTCAGTGCAGGAGGCTGTGGTTCACTTAAGCCCGTTATCTGTCAGGATGGTGCAGAGAGAGCCCCTTCTACCAGTGTCCTCAATAGACACAAATAACTATGGAGGGATTCCCCTCCCTGCCCCCTCCTAGTTGGCCAATCCTTAGAATCAGGGAGTTGGAAGAGACCTCCAAAGATCATCCAGTCCAACCCCCTGCTCAAAGCAGGACCAATCCCATTTTTGCCCCATCTCCCTAAATGGCTCCCTGAAGGATTGAACTCACAACTGTGGGTTTAGTAGGCTAACGCTCAAACCACTGAGCTATCCCTTCCCCAATAAACTATGAGTTATCCCTCCCCTTCAAGTATTTAAAAAGGGCCAATCTCCCCTTATAGTGGTTGTATAAATGTTTGCATAGCCGTCTATAAGAACCACAAACTACACTGGGAAGCTGCTGGTAAAATGCTCTGGTATCACCTCCCAAAAACACTGCTAAGGATTGTGCTGTTTTCTCCTCAGTCTGCTCGCTGACAGAGAGCAACAGCTCGAAGTCTGTCAAGTATTCAGAGAGTCCAGTCGCATGACCAGTAAACTTCTTCTCAGGCGAAAGAGCTTTTGCCATCTTGAAGCCACGGCCACCAGTTGTAAACTCACTTAACAGAATCAGAGATTTTATTGAAACGCTGCTGTCACCAACTCCAGCACACACAGGCAGGACTCAGAACTTCCTACAACCCTCCTTTCCCAGGTCTCCACCCCATTTGATACAACAACAATATATATCAAAACAAGACAGCAATTCAAAACTATGAAAAACCTACAGTACCGTTGACTGGCGGGGGCTGTCTATACTAATCATTACAATACATTGGTTGAGCGCTAGGTGTTGAAGCTTGTTGAATGGAGCGGGTGATACAGGACTAGAGTAATAAAGAATTGAAGGAGGGTAATATAAGTAATACCAATCAACATGGGTTTATGGAAAATAGATCCTGTCAAACTAACTTGATATCTTTGATGAGATTACAAGTTTATTTGATAAAGGTAATACTGTTGATGTAATATACTTAGTCATTTGACCTCGTATCATGTGACATTTTGACTGAAAACCAAGAATGGTATAAAATTAACCTGGCACACATTAAATGGATTAAAAGCTGGGTAATTCACAGGTCTCAGAAAGTATTTGCAAACAGGGAATCATCACTGAATGGATGTGTTTCTAGTGGGGACCCGTAGGGATAATTTATTAGCTCTATGTTATTTCGCTTTTTTATCAATCATCTGGAAGAAAACATAAAATCAACACTGATAAAATTTGCAGATGAGACAAAAATTGGAGGCATGGTAAATAATGATGAAGACACAACACTTATACAGAGCCATCTGGATCATTCGGGAAGCAAAGCAAGCAATAGTATTCATTTTAATATGATAATATGTAAACATAGACGTACATCTAGGAAAAAAGAAGTAGGCCATGCTTACAGGATATGGGACTCTATCCTGGAAAGCAGTGACTCTGAAAAAGAATTGGGGGTTGCGGTAGATATTCAGCTGAACATAAGGTCTAGGCTGACAAAGTGAGCGAGTGTGAAAAATCGGGACAGGGGTTGGAGGGTAATAGGAGCCTATATAAGAAAAAAACCCAAATATTGGGGTTGTCCCTATAAAATCGGGACATCTGGTCACCCTAATAAGGACCTAGTGTTACAATATGGCCAAAAGTTAATGTGACCCTGGGATGCATATACAGGAGAATCTTGTGTAGGGGTAGAGAATTTATTTTGCCTCTGTATTTGGCACTGGTGTAACCATTACTGGAATACTGTGTCCAATTCTGGTGTCCACAATTCAGAAGGAGGATTGATAAATTGGAGAGGGTTCAGAGAAGAGCCAGGACAACGATTAAAAGATTAGAAAACCTGCCTTACAGTGAGAGACTTACAGAGCTCAATCTATCTATCTTAACAAAGAGAAGGTTATGGGGTGATTTGTTTACAGTCTATAAGTAGCGACATGGGGAACAAATATTTAATAATGGGTTCTTCAACCTAGCAAAGAAAGGAAATAAGGCGTCAGTTTTTAACAGTGAGAGTAATTAACCATTGCAGCAACTTACCAAGGGTTATGGTGGATTTTCTGTCACGGACAAGTTTTAATCAAGATTGGACGATTTTCTAAAAAATATGTACTAGGAATTTTTGTGGAGAAGGTCTATGGCCTAGATCACAGTGGTCCCTTCTGGTCTTGGAATCTGTGAACCTATGCATTGCAGGCTCTATACAGGCTGCTGATTTAGCTCCTTATTCATCTCCCTGGCATTATGAGAGGACCACCTAGATTTTAGAGTGCAGATTACTGTTAGGCAGTGTAGTATATGTGGATACACATACTTGGCTGGAATATGGTTGTGTCGTGATAACAGCTGTTGTTTAGAAACAACTCAACCCTGTTTGTTATATTTGTGCAAATTCAAGTGTTACAAATTGGCAACAAACGTTATACTTGTAGTGTTCTAATGCTCACCACTTTTTAAAGAAAACACAATATGTTCACATCGTTTTACCTCAAATATATCAAGTGAGTAATTGATGTGTCAAAGTGTCCATTAATAATATGGTCTGTAGCCATTTTGAGTTATGAATACCAGTTCTTAAACCAGCCACTTTATTTCCTTCAGATGCTCTGGAATGAGGGAAATGGCCTTTTTTGGGGGGAGAGAGGGGGAGGTAAATGTTATGATTTCATTTTTCCTATGCAGGGAAAAAAAATCTGTGTTACTCTTGGAAAGACAAGGGAGGGAACCTGAGGTGTCACGCAGTTAGCTGCCAGAAACATATATGAATGCAGCCCAGTTGGCAAAAAGCAAATGATTGGTCCTGCCTGTCAGCTCCATGTGTTTCCTGGTCTTTATTCTCTGTAGTGTTACCATATGTCACAGAATAAGTAAGAAAGCATTAACCGTAATTGCAGGCTTCCCACCAAAATAAAAACACAGAAAACAGCCCTGCAATTTAATATTTGTAACAAATTATGAGAAGATGACTCAGTGCTCCTGAATAAATGCCCAAATTCACCAGCTTAAGTCATTAAGGCTTCTGTTCTGGGGGGGAGAAGGGGAAACCAGGACGGAGGCTATTTAGATGATGTCATGCGGTAGACAGCACTTAAAAGCCATATGGAGAACTTAGGATGGAAGTTTTCTCTCCTGATTCTGGCGCCCACAAAATGGTGCAGAGATTTTTCCTCACATCCCAATGTGACTAGAGCTGCAGAGCCATTGTTCAAAGGAGCAAATTCTCCATATTTCACTATATATGAAAAACCTTAAATCCTTGGCACACACACGATGGAGGCTCTGGGCTGTTGTCTGGTGGATTCTCTCCCAGGTTGCCCAGAATACAAGGAGAGACTGAATGATTTTCCAAAATAATATGCAGTTTCTGGAAAAATCAAAATTTTCCAGGAGGAAAATTTTGATTTTGCCAACAATTTTCAATTTTCCATTAAACAAAGGCCTGTGACCAACTTACTCTAACCCTGTCTGGATTCCCGGTCGTTATTGAGCTAAGCTAGTCTGGCTTTTAAAGTTCCTGGAGATGGCCTGTGGAGGACACAGCGTCCAATATAGATATGGATGAGGTTCCAGATGGGGGTCTGATACTGTAAAAATCTTCCATGTTGTTCAGGGGTGATTTCAGCTGCCACAAAATCTAAGCCAAAAAACAGGCCTCTTCTAACTTGGAACCAAAGCTACAGTGCAGGGAACTGAATCCCATTCCTACAGAGACTCATTGGAGGTGATACTTTTAGATGTATGTCTAAACTCCCCCCCCCCCCCCCCGCCCTCCCCAAAAAAGAAAGAAAAAAAAGTGTATACAAGGCATGAGGTTAAATTGTTTATTCCCCATGTCTGCCTGGATTCTTGGTGTGGCTATCCCCACTATTATTAATATGCTTTACCTCATTCTGGTTGGGAGTCAGCCATGATTTTTT
Organism: Sternotherus odoratus; assembly: GCA_032164245.1. Classification (NCBI taxonomy): domain Eukaryota; kingdom Metazoa; phylum Chordata; order Testudines; family Kinosternidae; genus Sternotherus; species Sternotherus odoratus. The sequence goes on from JAVMKO010000001.1 coordinate 124,179,788, forward strand.
TTCTTGAAATCAAAATAAAACAAAAACAATGGAATGAAATCATGTAATCAATAAATATATTTTGTCTCTTTAGAATTTACAGTTTATTTTAATCAAACCTCTCAAAATTGACTCTGCAGAGTGACAGTTCTAGGTAAAATACAGATTATGACAGGAATGGATTTATGCAAATAAAAGCAAAATGGCTTTAAAATGAGAGGGAAGGAGTGTTTTATTTTAATTTGCTTGTTTTGCTAATGCCCTGAGAGCTGTCAGAATAAAAATGCTGTATAAAGCATAAACATGATCTATGATGCAGTACAATATTTATACTATGCTTCTAAAGTTATATAATGTGGAGAACAGAAATGCAATTAACCCAGAGAGGAAAGGAAGTTCTCCATTCAAAAGAGCATGCTTTCTCATCCCTTAAATGATGCAGCATGAAGGAAACCAATTCCTGTGGAGACGACTAGTTTATTGGATGATGTATTGACGTGGGAGGGGTTGATCTGATAGATGCATTTTTTACAAAAAATCTATTTTTAAATCCATTTGGGGAATTATGACATTTACAAATTTGTTTTTCAGAAAAGGAAGTTGCTATCTCCCCCACCCCCCATATGTTCTGAGAACAGTTTAGTCAACCTGAGGCATTTGGAAGTTATTTTGTGTTTTATACTAAATCATCCCAAGTGCTTGAAAAGTAAAAGATCATATTGTGTGTGTGTGTGTGTGTGTAGGTAGATAGGTATATAGGTCCTCAAAATTGGGTGTCTAAAGTAACAATGACACACCACAGAAAACCCCAGGGTTTGTGCAACAGCACAAAACCCCCTTTTTTTCTGGTATCAATTGTGTCACCAATTAATTTCACTCAAGCCTTATCATTCATCTATTTTTTTTTAAACTGTACCTTACCTACTGCTTACTTTCAGTAGTTCCTTTGTAACAGACCCCGCTCATTGCTGGGTGGGATAAAACATGGGGCTTCTACCACATGAGCAGACTCATTTAACGCTCTCTCCAAGTGGTCTCAGTGCCACTAGATGGGACAGAACACCACAACCAGAAGGTGCGTGGGTTGCACCTGCATGCCCCATTCAGAGACATATTATTATTGGAATGGTTTGTTTCTGATAGCTCACACTATGTGCTAGGTTGGAACTTTTGAAGCATAGCATTGTATCATGCGCCCATATAATAGCAGATGTCAGATGCATCTGCTCCCTTCCAAACTTATCATCCATCCTCAAAGTATGATACCGACATTGATCTTCAAATTCCCCTTGACCAAAGTACACACAGTATCCACATAATGTATGTGGTAGTATAGACTAATGCACCATGGCACACTATAAGATTGACCTTGTGATTCTGACAATATCATTATGCCATGTAATTACATCATGCTAACTATTTTGAAAAACTCAAATGACACTTATGCACCTAATTTGCATTGACTTCCCAAACAGTTAACAATATCATTGTAGGGCTGGTCAAACAATTTTTGTCTAAATTGTTACTTGATGGAAAATTGGGTTTTTGACTAAACAAATTACTTTGGGTTTTTTGGCCAAAAAACCTCAAACGCCTGAAAACTGAAAACTTTTATGGACAAAATCCCAAAATTTTCTGTTCCAACACACCACTGCGGTGCCTCATGGGAGTTGTTATTTGCTTGCCTCATACCCCCTGTTTTCCAGGCTCCCCAACCAGACTAGATGTCCCATGATGTGCTGTAGACTTGTCCCTCCCATTATGTAGCACAGCAACTCAGCAAGAAGGAAGACAGTGGGAGACACACCATGGGAACTGTAGACCAGCCAGGAGCCCAGCTCATCCAGGGGAGAGAACCCCTTTGTTATCCATCACTTAGGCAACAGAGGGGTTAGCACCATCTGATTCTTAGATTGTGGCTCCTCTGGTCTACAGGGCTGGTATCCTGATGTAAGTGTCTCACTGTCTCGCTGAAGGCAGCAAATTTAATAATTTCTGAGTGTCCATTGAGAAGGATTGGACACCGCGGAAAGCCATCTCTGGGGAACTCAGGAACTGGGGCTCACTGATTGTTACCTGGAAGACAGGGATGAGACTCACAAAGTCTCCAGGATTTTGCTGGTGAAGCAGACAGATTGGTGTGGAAGGGAGCTGATACACCATCTAATCACCAGCAAAGCTCACACGTACTAAAGTAGAGGAGTAACAACTTATGATTCTAGGCTGTCTAGTGTTTATAGGATTAGATTAGGTAGCGCATGTAAGGGAGGACATTGACATGTGTTATGTCTATTATTCTAACATGTATGCTCCTAGCACATTTCACTTTTCAGAGCTCTTATCACAGGCAGGTTCAGCCCTGAAGACCAGAGGAAGAAAAAAGTGTACTGATTAAAGTCAACCCCAGTTTCATAGCTACAGAGTCAAGGGATAATTTATACTTGCTAGAGACCATAGAGCATTGCTCCAGGAATATCAGATATGTGACATACAGGTGATTACAAGTAGAGCTGGTTAAAAACTTTCAAATTAATCTTTTTTTTGAGGACAAAAATGGGTTTTCATCTAAAATAATGGTTTTGAAGAAAGTGTCCATTTTGATCAGAAGTGTTCACATTTTCATCTGAAAATCAAAAACCGGAAAGCCAAATTTTCAGTCAATTTTTTTTTGTGGCTGAAATTTTAATTTTTATCATTTCTAGCAGAAAATGGCTGGTTGTCAGGTTTTTAGTTTTTGCTGGAAAGTCAAAGTTTTCTGACACCATCTTCCCCCCATTTTCCACCCAGCTTTAATTGCAAGTTCCAGATTTTTAAAACCTGGGCTTCCTTCTGTGTTTACAATTTAAGAGCACAAGTCTGAATTCAGAATTATGTGCAAGTGCAAAGTAGGTCATTTTAATACCCAGGTACCTGACATGAAGGCACAATCAGGTACCGGTAGTTGTATGTCTAAATGAGCTCATGTACAAAACAGCAGGTGTAAAGAGGGAGTCCTGATTAAGGTCCCATTCAAAATCAAGGTCCAAGTTGTCATGACCATAGTTACAGTGTTTCCTTCACAATTAACATTTTGGGCTCAGTTCTCCATTTTGATCCACTTCTGTATATTTCTGAAAAGAAGACAATGTGAGACATGTTCTGAGCTGAAATGCTTACCTGATATTCTGATGTTTCCTCTTTCCAGCCTGACTTTCCTATTTCTGCTATGGATCTGGAAAAAACCTTTCAATTTGATCAAGATTCTTGTCCCTGTGAGAGAAAACTGTAGCTAGCAGCTCTTTAAAACCAATGAACAACTTTAGTATGGAGGCACATGGTTATCTTTGAGGAGATCAGACCTGAGAATCTTAGAGGAAGAAAACTTTCCTTTTATCACTAAGTTGGCATCCTTTTTCTGCTGCCTTAGCCCTCAAACCATGAATTCACAATAAAACATAAGAGCCTTCCTGTTAAATAAACCTGTGTATATATATATATATATATATATGATCTTCATCTTCTTATCTATGCAGACTTTTCTTACTCAGTCCAGGTCCCTACATGATCCATTGTGGTTAATGCAACAGGAATGTGCTATGTAAAGTATAATCTACAGAATGTCAAAAATCAGAGAGGTAGCCGTGTTAGTCTGGGTTTGCAGAAGTAACAAAGATTCCTGTGGCACCTTAAAGAGTAACAAAAGTATTGAAGCATAAGCTTTCATGGGCTAGTATCCACTTCGTCGTATGCATTCAACGAAGTGGGTATTAGCCCATGAAAGCTTATGCTTCAATACTTTTGTTACTCTTTAAGGTGCCACAGGACTCTTTGTTGCTTCAATCTACAGAATGTATCCACAAGAATAAGGGGGGGGGGGGGAAATTGTGACCGAGATTATTTGCTTTCCAAAACTAGAGCATGCACCTGGACCAGATCAGGGACACCAGGCTCCATGAAACATCGTAACCCAGACATGTAGACTTGGGAAGCAACATATCCCAAAGGCAAAACCAATCCTGGGAGCTAAAGATACCTTTCCCCTAGGTGGAGGAAGTAGTCTTTTTTGTTGGACCAACTTCTGTTGGTGAGAGAGACAAATTTTCAAGTTTACGCAGAGCTCTTCTTCTGGCCTGGGAAAGGTATTCTGAGCATCACAGCTAAATGCAAGATGGAACGGATTGTTTAGCATAAGTAGTTAGCACATATTCTAAAGGATCATTCAAGGCAGAGTGACCCATTAAAACCAATGCAGGCATAGGGAAAAAAATGAGGTTAGTGGATTACAGATTGCAGTAATTAATAATAATTCATAATTCATAATTCCAGTGTCTCTGTTCAGCCCATGATTTTTAACGTCTAACAAAGTTAGTTATTTGGTCTAGACGTAATAAATCAATTGCCGAGCACTCTCCCATCGATTCCTATACGCCAATGCAGTCGACGGGAGAGTGGCAGCAGCCTACTCGCCTCCATGAAGATGTTGTGGTAAGTCAATCTAAGTGTCGACTTCAGCTACACTATTCTCGTAAGTGAAGTTGTGTATCATAGAGTGATTCCCCCCTCTCCCCCGCCAGTGTAGACCACGGCTAAATGTGGTATAAAATCATATAAATCCATGAAATCCATTCAAAATGGGCCTTCATACTTTCCCATTCTTGCAGGGATTCCCATTCACCTTGGAAGTTAGGGTGGAAGCTTTCTCTTCTTCCTTCTCAACCATAGGTTTTCTCAACACTTATATTAATATTTTGCTTTAGTTCTTTTGAAAACATTTTAAAGTTAATTTAGTGCTGATGAAAGATGGCAGATTAATAGCCCAGAAGACTGAAGATCAGTGTTGATTATTCCCAGGGGAAGTACAACACAGGTGGTGGCGTTGCAGGTTTCCCCATAGGCCTCCCACTAATGGGAGTGAAAAGGAAATCCTTTTTCACACAATGTGTGATTAAACTGTGGAAACCACTGCAACAAGAAGTTGTTGAGGCTAAACACTTTGTAAGATTCAAAAAGGGATTGGATGTTTACATAGATATCAAGAATACCCAGTGTTATCATCTTTTTTTATATATTGTGTGGAAGGAATATTTAAACCACATGCCTCAGGGTTTAAGCTAATTTCTTTTAGAGATAAGGATGAGACCTAATGCTGAGGGCAGATTACCTTACATCTTCCTCTCAAACATCTAGTTCTGGCCACTATCAGAGACAGTCTGATCCAGTATGTCAATTGACTGCCGTTTGATCCAGTATGTCAATTCCTATGTTCCTATGGCCTTCTTTCTGACATGGAAGGACCATCGCTATGGCTAAGAAGAGAATTCACTTCACAAGAATTTTTCCCATCTTTGCCCTCTCTTCTGACACTACCAATAAATAACAATATGTATATAGTGCTTGTCATCCATGGATCTCAAAGCACTTTACAAAGGTTGGAAAGTCATGTTATTGCCGGCTTATGGATGGGGAAACTGAGTTCCCAAGAGCTGAAGTGACTTTTGCTCAAGGTCACACAGCAAATAAGTAACAAAACCAGGAAAAGAACCCATGTCTCCTTCCTGACTCCGACAATTTGTTTTTTTCTTTTAACCATAACTTCAGAGCCACTCTAAAAGAAGCCGATAATTTCTAGTATGGTGAGTACATAGCATCTCTGCCCACTGAATGATGGCATTCAGCCTGCTGCTTCTCTCTAATCAGGCTATGGCTTCTTGCATTCGGATTGCAGTGGGTTCTACTTTGAAATGAGATGCTTGAGAATGGTTGACACCTGTGGTGCGTTGGCTCTCAAGAAAATTTGTTAACTTTCAAGAAAAGTCTGGGAGAAGGGGGACTCTTAAGCTTTACACGACGGCAAAGTTCTCTTTGGTTCCTTTTAAAAAGCATTAGCGAAGGTCAGATTAGCAAGTCAACAGAGAAACTAGATATGAGCAAGACTCCCAAAGTTGATGCAGAAAAGAAAAAAGGTGGGTGGGGACTGGGTGTGAGGGAGACAGGCCCACAACACAACATTGGCTCTGATCCTTTCCCCCTTGTCAGGCCTGGGGCACTTGATAAGGTGAAGGGAAATTGTAAAATTAGACCTGGCAACCTACACAGAGAGGCCCAGTTCAAGGCCCTTGGCCTGAGGCAAGCTGAGAAAGTTGAGGAATTGTGGGGGAAAGGGGACTTGGCAGCCTAACTTCCTGTGGCTGTATCCAAGGCTAATTAGTTTTCAGTGTTCTGTGTGTGTTTGAATGGAAATGAGCCAGCACTGAGAGGCACGGGGTGAGGAAATCAAAAACACATGGGCTGAAAAAGAAGGAAAAAAACTGTCCTTTTTAGCTACATTTTCTTTTTCAGGAGGGGATCTCATCATTTCGTTTCATGAGCACTAAATCACCAAGGCTCCCCTGTCTATCACATCTCACATCTGCTGCAGAACTCATTAAACATCAAAAGGCTGCCCTATCAGTTCTGCTTAGTTAGAAGTCTGAGTTACTAGAATTCTAACCAGGGAAGATTTTGTATGTTTTTAATAATAGCTTAAGGAACTTCTTAGCACCCCATAAATTACTTAATGCAACAAACTCTTCCTGTGGACCAGCAAATGTTTTACAGAGAAGTTGAATCCTGCCTTAACATGGTTGTGGTCAGTCCACAGTTACATTCAGACCAGATTAAGTGAAACTTTAATCCACATTTCAATTTCTGATTTGTTTTCTTGTACATCATCTTAAAAATCCCTATGGCTGGTTGTTATTCCTATGCCTGGCCAACTCTTAGTTTTACTTTTCTATAGCTATATAATAATTTTGTAACTTACATTTGTATAGCACTTTTCACCCTGAGGGATCCCAGGGTGGTTTACAAACAGTAAAAAACACTTTATTCACCATTGAAATGTAGGCATTTCTATCATACCATCATACTATTGCATATGCCACACAACCAGAGTTCATGACAAAAATATATGTACATGAAGAGGCAAAGGCTCCTGTGGGTGTTAAATGATTGCTATTAAAATACTATTATAGCTGTTAAAAATCGACTGTGTAGAGACCAAGTGTGATTTTTCAAATGCTCATTACTTAGACAAAGCAAATCCAGTTTTCACGAGAACACTCAAAATCTATTTTACTCAGTGAGGGCTATTTCCTTGCTTAATTTCAACTTTCGATGGCTGCTTTTGCACTGGAGCTGTTAAAATTGGTTGCAAGAATTCTTTCTATGGACTAGAAAATTGTATTTTTCACTTTCTTTCGTACTCAAAAATGACTGAACTGCTTTTGCTCAGACTTTCTGAAAAAAATTGACCTTTGGATAGACTTGAAAATATCCACTAGGTGAAAATTTCTGAAATTACAAGCATTTCAAACAAGGGGTTAGAATGAAAACAGTTATACAACCTTAACTATAGTAGTCACTCCCACTACATTGATAACTGTTGATGGATTATAAGGTGGATAGAAAGCTGGCTAGATTGTCGAGCTCAACGTGTAGTGATCAATGGCTTCATGTCTAGTTGGCAGCTGGTATCAAGTGGAGTGCACCAAGAGCTGGTTCTGGGGCCTGTTTTGTTCAATATCTTCATTAATGATCTGAAGGATGATGGCATGGACAGCAACATCAGCAAGTTTGCAGATGGCACTAAACTGGGAGGAGCGCAGGAAGCCGTGGGGCCCTGCCCTCCATGGCCAGGGGGCTGGGTGAAGCAGGGGGAGCAGCAGGGCCCCGCAGTCCCTGGCCAGCTGGGTCAAGGAGCACCCGGCTGAGTAAGGTAAGCAAGGGGAGCACAGGCTTAGGTGGGGTCCCCGGGGGTGGCGGTTAGGGTGGGAGGATCTTGGGAGGGGGCAGTCAGGGAAGAAAGCAGGAGGGCTTAGATAGGGGGTGGGATTCCAGGGGGTGGTGGTTAGGGTGGGGAGATCTCAGGAGGGGGTAGTCAGGGAGCAAAACAGGGGGGCTTAGATGCAGGGTGGGGTCTGGGGGTGGTGGTTAGGGTGGGGGGATGGTCTCAAGTTGTAATGGTCTCAAGTTGAAGAAGGGGAGGTTTAGGTTGGATATTAGGAAAAACTTTCACTAGGAGGATGGTAAAGAATGGGTTACTTAGGAAGGTAGTGGAATTTCCTTCCTTACAGGTTTTTAAGGTCAGCCTTGATAAAGCCCTGACTGAGATGATTTAGTTGGGGATTGGTCCGGCTTTGAGCAAGGAGTTGGACTAGGTGACCTCCTGAGGTCCCTTCCAACTCTGAGATTCTATGATTCTATGAACTATTAACAATGTTGCACAAGAGTGTCACTATGATTGCAGCTTTCTCTTTTCACAAATGAGGTGGAAGAGATACAGATGGTTAGACTCTAAAACTCAGCATCTCCTCCTACTCATTTGTGTGAGAGAGTGCTGCAGGTCAGGATACAAAACAAAGAAGTTAGAAAAATTATTAACGAAGTGTGGTCAAAAATAATAGAAAAAAGACATAGGTCAGCATTTTGCTTTACTTTTTCTGGTCTTTCTACTAGGAAGATGTAAGGATATATTTTAGAATCATAGAATATTAGGTTTGGAAGAGACCTCAGAAGGTCACTTGGTCCAATCCCTTTCTCAAAGCAGGACCAACACCACCAAATCATCCCAGCCAGGGCTTTGTCAAGGGCTTTGTCAAGCCGTTCCTTAAAAATTTCTAAGGAAGGAGACTCCACCACCTTCCTATGTAACCCATTCCAGTGTTTCACCACCCTCCTAGTGAAATAGTGTTTCCTAATATCCAACCTAGACCTTCCCCACTGCAACTTGAGACCATTGCTCCTTGTGTAAGAGTCTTCCTTCTAAAAATATTTTAAAATGTTTTCAGAAATCTGAAATGTAAATGTTATTAAAAGTAAAGCAAAATAAATGCAAAGTGGATAGCACTAGCCACACCAAGGTTGTATAATTTAGCTGTTTGTGGACTTAGTGGATAGCAGAGAGCCCTAAGATATTCATTTATCCACATGCAATGTAATCAGTAGTTAGCCAGGACGTATATAATGGTAGATGAGGCAACATGGTACAGCAGATAGGCCTCTAGACTAGAAGTTAGGAGACCTCTGGGCGCTAATACAATACAAATATTTAATCATCATTATCATCATCTCTTTTAGCTGAAGTGATAAAGATCTGTGCTTTTGATGCAGTATTCCTTCATGTCTGTATGTTTTATGGCCACAGTCTGGTATGAAGTGCACCCCAGCTGCGATCTGAACTGCTGTGGATCTATCATGACAATTAACCTTAGAAGTCTGGGACGACTAGGAGCTGTAGTGACCATGTTTGTACTGTATGTGTATTCACACAGCAGGGATAGCATATACAAAGTCCTGCCTGTGCATTTATTTACAGTGAACATTTGCTGGTAACAGTAGGAAACATGGGATAGATTATTTAGAGGCAGCCTTTGTTTTGGTTGCTCCAAAGAGCTAGTCAGGAAGTTGGAGAGATGTTCTTAGGACAATACATCCCCAGATTCTTTTGCATCCCTATTCCAGAATCATTTGACCTCTCTGGATGATAATAATACCAAAAGATACTTAGGAAGATACCATTATTGGGGCAGGCCTTATCGAAGAGGTGGGTTTTGCATTTAGACTTGAATGTGGTCAAGTCCTGACTCCACCCAGTGTCCTCTGGTAAAGTGTTTAGCAGCTGGAATCCTCCATTGGAAATATTCTTCCCCTGTAGTCAAGACTCTTCTTTGAGCTGTTGCAGATGTGTATTCCACTCAGGTGTGTGTGCCCCCAGGACGCTGAAGCTGGAGAACTTTGCTTAGCAGTACTTGTCAGGGTGGTGCTTGTGCCCTGTGGTCCTCATAGCTGCTCCTATAACTACATAAGGGTGGTGGTGCCCAGACTCCACTCAGTTCCTTCTCACCACCTGCAGTTTGAGTTGGAGTTTTCATTGTAGTGTTCAGCTCACCTTTGTTATCACAGTGTTTATGTGGTTTAGTATTGTGGCAGGGTGGGCTTGACTTAAAGCTGCAGTTAACCAGGATGGGAGGTGATAATTAAGGAGAAGCAGTGTGGGGACCATGGTCTCAAACTTTGGCCCACTCGGTTCTTGGGAAGTAGCCTTGGCTGTCACAACACTCCAACTCATCAAATTGCTAGGGAATTCACAGACTTAGGTGTCCAATTTCCAGGATTCTGTGACCTGCTTCTTGATTGGCCCCATGGTCTTGATCCTGACTGGCTGATATGTAAACTTTCTGCTTTCTTTCTGGCTTTGTCTGAGCAACAACCTATTCCCTGCTAATTGGTATTCACACCCTGCTTGACCCTGCCTCACTACCTGGCCTGATCTGTCTTGCAATCCCACTCAGTCCTGGTTTGCTGCCTCCCCTGACACCATTAGCTACCTTGCTGTACCTTTCCCTTGGATTGTCTCTCCTGGCTATTTGACCTCTTGTGTGAACTCTAGCCACTGACCTGGCCTGACCTTTGACTGGCCTGACCCCTGGGCATTAATGTTTGCTTAGACCACCTTCGATCTCCTTCTGGTCTCACCCCCACTTTCATCCTCCACTGCCCATGGCGCTCAGAGTTTCCACAGCATCAGGGCAGATACACCATCACCAACAAGAACTAAAGCAACATTTTGATGTGTACATGCATTACAATAACTGACACTGAAAGGAAGGTCCCACTTTTGCCATGGGACAGAAGGTATTGGTCAAACGGTTCAAGACAGGTCCACCCTCTGCAAACTAAACTACAAATACGTGGGTCATTGCCAAATCTGCAGACAAATCAACCCAGCAACCTTCGAGCTTTGGGTTCCCCAGTCTCTCAAGGCGCATCCTGTGTTTCATACTCCCCACCTGAAACTCTTCTCCAATAATCCCTTCCCTAACCAAAAATATCCTTCCACCCCTGCCAGTTCAGATTCAGGGACAAGAGGGTCTCCTCCATGAGATCCTATATTCCCAAATATGATGAGAGAACAGCTTTCACGGGGCACAGCCAGATAAACCCGGTCCTTCAGCACCCCAAGAAGAGGCCTGGTGATCCCATGACCGTGGTGTTAAATCCAGCCCATTATGCCACATTCAACATATTAAATTACCAGCAAATTCACAAACTTGAGGGGAACAGCTTCCAGGGTTCCATGACCTGCTTCCTGATTGGCTGGTGACCAGATATAATTTCTTGCTTCTTTTTTGGCCTTGTCTGAGCAACAAGCCATTACCTGCTTGTTGTTACTTGGATTCTGCCTTGCTGTCTCACCTGACCCTGCCGGCTGCCTTGTGGTACCTTCCTCTTGGGTTCGATCTCCTGGCTACCAGACCTCTCGTGTGAATTCTGACCACTGATCTGGGTGCACTTTGACCCAGCTGACCCTTGGCATTACAGGTTGTTAGGCATAAATTAAGCTAATGTGAGACAGGACAGATGAGGCCTTGCCCTAAGATAAAGACTTGGGTCTTGTTTGGGTTCTTTGGACTTCAGCACCAGAACACAGATAAAAAGAATATCCAATATATGATCAAAAATCTCCTGATTTTTTTTCTCTGGCAGTTGGCAATACTGTTACTGTAAAAATTCAGCCAACTTTTCATCTGGGTGTCCTTTATGATTTCAGAAATTAAATATTTATACTAAGATAGTTTCCTAGGTTTATTAAAAAAAATCTACATCAGTGGTTTTCAACCTGTGGTACGTAGACTAGTGGAGGTCTGCAGACTATATCTAAGATTTCCAAAGGGGTCCGCACCTCCATTCGAAATGTTTTAGGGGTACACAAATTAAAAAAGGTTGAAAACCACTGCCTTAAACCTGCAATTAGAAAGTTAAACTTAAATTCACCTAGCTTTGCCAGTATGTTTAATTTAACATCTGAAGAAAACAGAGCTGTTTTCTGCCTTTTTGTAGGTTATTTGCTTTCAAAAGCTCTCATAGGTGTTCTTCCTATGTACAAATGCCCTTTGCAAATTCTTGAAAACAAAATCTAGTGTCTGCTGAAACAGGCTATTTTCTTTCTTGTTTTTTTGTCTCCAGAGGCTTCCCGTGTTCTTGTATCTTTGCTAAAATTACATAAATCCCAATCTCCTTATATTCTGTGCAACAAACCTGAAAAATAAAAACTAAATTTATTAACAGCGATTGATTCAAATAATCCAAGCTTCAAAGTATGGGCCCAGTTTTTCACCTCGTGAAATCAAAGCAAAATCTTCCATTGACTCGGAGTAGCTTCAGGCTTATTCACAGATTCCAAAGCCAGAAGAGATCACTGTGATCATCTAGTCTGACCTCCTGTATAACACAGGCCACAGAATTTCCCCAAAATAATTCCCAGAGCAGATCTTTTAGGAAAAACATCCAGTCTTGATTTTAAAATGGTCAGTTATGGAGAATCCACCACAACCCTCAGAAAATTGTTTCAATGGTTATTTACCTTTACGCATATAAATTTACACTTTATCTCCAATCTGGATTTATCTAGCTTCAGCTTCCAGCCATTTGATCATGTTATACCGTTCTCTGATAGGCTAAAGAGCCCATTATTAAATAATTGTCCCCCATGTATGTACTTAGAGACAGTAATCAAATCACCCCGTAACCTTCTCTTTGTTATGCTAAATAGTTTGAGCTCTTTGAGTCTATCACTATAAGGCATGTTTTCTAATCCTTTAATCATTCTTGTGGCTCTTCTCTGGACCCTCTACAATTTATCAATATCCTTCCTGAATCTAGACAAAATATTCCAGAAGCAGTCACACCAGTGCCAAATACAGAGGTAAAATAACCTCTCTATCCCACTTGATATTCCCCTGTTCATGCACCAAGGACTGCATTAGCCCTTTTGGCCACAGCATGGCACTGGGAGCTTATGTTCAGCTGATTTTCCACCACAATCCCAAAATATTTATCATAGTCACTACTTCCCAGGATAGAGTCCACCATCCAGTAATTACATTCTTTGTTCCTAGATGTATTCATCTACATGTATTCATTTACATTTAGCCATATTAAAATATATATTGTTTGTCTGCATCCAGCTTACCAAGTGATCCAGATCACTCTATATCGGTGACCTCCCCTCTACATTATTTACCATTCCCCAATTTTTGTATTATCTGCAAACTTTATCAGTGATGAAGTTATGTTTTCTCTCTGGTCACTGATAAAAATGTTAGGGTATAGAGCCAAGAACAACACTAGAAATACACCTATTCTAAGCTGATTTCCCTGTTTACGTTTTGAGACATATCTGTTAGCCTGCTTTTAATCCATTTAATGTGTGCTACATTAATTTGAGATCTTTCTAGTTTTTAAAATCAAAATCACATGCATTACCAAGTCAAACACCTTTTGGAAGTCTAAGTCTATTACAGTAATACTATTACCTTTATCAATCAAAATTGTAGTCTCATCAAAAAAAGATTTTGTTAGTTTGACTTGATCTATTCCATAAACACATGTTGATTGGTTGATTGGTATTAATTATATTACCCACTTTACGTTTTTCATTAGTTGAGTCCTGTATCAGCCACTCCATTATCTTACCCGAAATGGCAGACTAAGAGGACAAAAATGACCTGTGTCACTCCATTTACCCTTTTTAAATATTGGTACAACATTAGCTTTCTTTTAGTCTTCTAAACGACATGTGCCAAGACTGAACTTCTCCACCAGCTCTTTTAGAACTCTTGGATGCAAGTTATCTGGACCTGCTGATTTTAAAATGTCTAACTTTAGTAGCTGCAGTTTAACATCCTCCAGAGATACTAATGGAACAGAAAGAGTGTTATTATGTGACATGATTACATCAGGCTACAGTAACGCCAACCAAAAGAGCTAAAAATTCATGAGTCAGACTCAAAAAAATCACGACTAGCTTAAAAATCATGAGATTTTACAAAATAATAAAGATGGTGTTCTTTTTATAGGTTTTCTGGTTTTTCAGTTTCTAGGGTTCACATCTTGAAACTTTTCTCCACAACCATTAGGGTTAGAAATGTACTTTTTTTTGTGACTGGCAGCTGAGATTCATGACTCCAGGAGCTGGCTCTTTAAACAAAAAAACACCAGCTATAAAAGAAACTCTTAATAAAAAGAGGGTAAGTAACCCAGCATTAACTAGGGAAAACACTGCAAGTAGGACTCATAAACACGTGAGCAAAACACCCAACCCAGGGTTCATTGGGCAGTGTCCTTTTGTCTCAGTTCTTAAGTCCAGCAACAAAAAGTTCTTTAATGTATTGCTCCCTTCTCCTTCCACTGCACCCCAGTTGAATGACCAGATGTCCCAATTTTATAGGGACAGTCCCAATTTTGGGGTCTTTTTCTTATATAAGCTCATATTGCCCCTCACTCCCTGGCCCGATTTTTCACACTTGCTGTTTGGTCACCCTACACTCCAGTCACAGTTGTTGTCCTTGGTCAGGGAAGACCAAAAGTTCAAAGGTACCTTGCTTTTTCTGCTGTCCGGGCACATGCTCTGGCATCAGCCATCCTGCCAGCCGCTCACCCTACTGGCTACATGCCATGCTGCTCTGCACCCCCTGGGATGTCTTGAGATCCCACCACTTCACACCGCTCTTGGTGATTTCAGCTCTCAGAGCAGGAGCCTGCTAGAGCAAATTGGGCAGTCTCTTGCATCAGAGACACTGTCCCAAAGCAGGACTAATGCTTAAGCCTGGTTATCAGTGTTTTCAGCTCTATTGGCCTGCATCAAGATTCTCAATTAAGTATTAATCAGGCCTGCTATTGACAGTGAAGAAAGGACAGATCAAATGGTGTCTAGAACCTTAAGCAGGGCCCACCCCACCAGGTACAAGTACCTGTACCCACCACTTCTTGATTGCACTGGACTTTGGCACCCATGAACCCTGCATAGCAAGTGCAGTTTAGTTGAGGATGAGTCCCTCAATCAGTGTATGTCAAGTACAGTTCTTCTGCTCTTGATTCACACAACAAGGATAACAACCCTTTAATAACCCTGCCCCCAATACCAAAGTGACTTGTGATCCAACACCAGCCAAAAATGATCATTTGGGCAAAGCAGCCCCATCATGCTAAGCACCGACACAGGGTGGGTGTGGCCATGCAAACAAAGTCGGCTCCTGCATGCCTCTTTTCCAGCTCATCATTAGATGTCAGGGGAGAGCTCATTCAGCTCCTGCTTACACAATACAATTCCACATCAGCTGTATCTCCTCTGAAAGCATATATTTCCTCCCTTTGCTTATACTATTTATTTTCTCTCTGACATGTCATTTAACTCTGTAAAGCATTTGGAGATACGCTTTGTATGAAAGATGTATTAAAGTCATTCCATATTATGTCCCCACCCTTGAATTATTTTTTCCATACTAGACAACTTAACTCTAAACGCTGGTTAGCAAATACTACCACTGCTGCTACTACTACAACCTAGCAGCACTTTTCATTTTTAGCTCTCAAAGTGCTCTACCAAGAAAGTCAGTATCATTATTCCCAATTCTTTTTTACTTTCTGGAAGTCTAAGTCTATTATGTAAAATAATTACCAAACTCACCAAAAAACAATAACAACTTTATTTGACAAGACCTGATTTCCATAAACCATATTGATTGGCATTAATTATGCAACTATTTTTTTTTATTTACTAATTGCATCCCGTATCAGCCGTTTCATGATTTTGTCCAGGACCGATGTCAGACTCACTAGGTTATGGTTATGTTGGCCCATTTACCTTTTTAAATATTAGCACAACCAACATTAGCTGTTTTCCAGTCCACTGGAACTTTCTCTTGTAGCCCAATTCTTTTAAAACCCCTTGGTGCAAATTATCCAGTCTTGCAGATTTTAAAATGTTTGATTACTGGGTTCTGTACCTGGTTCAGTCACTGATCCTCTTTCTGGTTTAATCACTTAACCTGCTCTGTGATTCAGTTTCTCCATCTAGAAAATATGAGTGCCAATGCCTATTGTGATTAGGGTGATAAAGTGGAACATTCTAAGTTATTTTAAATAGTTTGTCCTTAAAGAGCATCCATCTATCTATTGGTTGGGCTTAATGCTGCTTTAATACAAAAGTTGTTCAAACCTTTTTTCTATCGTTTTCTTGTGGAAGATAATTTTTAAAAATGAATTCACACAGTATCTTGGCTATTGTGAGTCGTCATTAATTTCATCTGCTTCTTCATTTCTTAATGGACTTAAATTATCTCCAACACTTCTTCTTCCCCCTGGTACATTTATAAAATCCCTTCTTATTCCCCTTAGGCCATTTAGCAGCATTAACAAATTCTGTGTTCTTTGCTGCCCATGTCTTTTCCCTTCATATCTTACTCTTATTTGGTCACCCTCATCCCAACCTTTTCATTTACAGTACAGCTATTTTTGTAATCTTCAGATCTCCGAGCTTTCCCCCAGGACACACATTGGCTGCTTCTTGTTTTCTGAAAACTATTTTCTTAGAGGAATGCTAACATTTGAGTGGGCTTGATCACATTCTCGGGGAAGGGGAAAGCTCTGGGAGGATCCCTTCATGAAGATTTCTTGGATTGGTTGGAATCCCATAGAAAGCACAGCAATTCCATCCCCCAGAGCTTCTGACCCACAGGAATCTGCTGAAGGCCAGGCCATCTGTAGAGAGTTTCCATGCTCTCTGCCCTTCTCCTACTCTCAGATGTCCAGCATGGAGAGGGGAGTGTGGCAACATGAATACAGCTTCAGACAGCACTCACTTTTGCTTGGCTTTCCCTGTGGGGATTTGGAAGGCGACGATGTGCATCCCTGTCACCCCTCCCCTTCCTCCAGCTGGGTTCCCAGCCTACTTCCATACCGGTGAGTTTTCATGCTCCCATTCACTGCACCTCACTTACTAGAAACCAAATCCTGGTGTCCAAACTGAGTTTTATGCTGCTATTATTCAGGCAAATTCCCACTAGAGTCAATCAATGTTCCCTCTAATTTTGGACAGACCATGTACGCCAAAAAATTCTTCTGTGAAAATTGTTGTGCTTCTGTGCAAATTTTTGTGCATGCCATGTGCGTGGGGTTTAGGATCTGTGTGTGTGTGCACATGAGCACAGCTTAGAGGGAACAGTGGAGTCAATTGGAGTTGGTCTGTGTAAGCAGTGAGTAGACACTGAGAAAGGATCTAAGGATTTGCCCCAACATTTCTTAATTTCCCAACATTTTCTTTTCTTACCCATGTACTGATGAATATGGTGATTCCCCCTCTTCTTCATGCATATATCTCATAGGAACTCCTTCTAAATTTCCTTATTATTCTCACATTCTCAATCAGTTCCCCTCTCTTGGCAAGTAGCAAAGTTAGGACGGTCTCTTCTCTGATCAGAGTCACTCATTACTGGATCATACAGTTGAGTTCTACATAATTTAGACATGTATTTGATGCCCATGTGGCTGAATAAATGTGTTACCCACCAGATACTGGCATAGGCAAACACTGCTCCACTCCCCAAAGCTGATATCTTGTGGTTTCAATTTGGTGTGGGTTGGTTAAGAATATTTTCTTCTCATTCTCTTCCTGTCTTGATAGTCTGAAGGACGTTTTTCTTTAGCTGTTTTCATTTCTCATATCCTCACATAAAAATGTAATCAATACACTTTCCATTGCTGGACTGTAGCGGGCTGGCATTAGTCTCCTTCCCTTCCCCTATCCTATATAGCTCTGTATTGACATTTTCTCCTTTACGTATGTTATGGTATTAGAAGGAGAAGTCAGATTATTTGTGTTAAGCAACAGCTTGCACTTTCCATCAAGTTTATATATATGTCATAGAGGGAACATCATCCATCATGCGTTCTTTACACCTGTATATGTCACCAACTCAGGATCATCCATGGGGTTTTGTTAACATATGTACATAGCACCAAAGTGAGATCACCTCTCCCATGTTGTTTCCACATATGTGAAGCTCCTGCATGGAAAAGGGAATGTAGCCATTAATTGGAATAGCTATTTTACAAATTTGAATAGGGGGTTTAATTGTAGCCGTGCAATTGGCCTCAAATCTTCTCACCAAATCATCATTGACAAATATTTTGCTGAACTCCCCAAAGCCATAGCTCAGCTACACAAATAAATACTGTAGCAGATCCTGACAGGAAGACGTTCAGCCCAATCTTTTCCAGATGGCAGTGATGGATGGCTGTGTGCATATATTTATTTAGTTTCCCAGGCACTGCTGTCCTGCTTTCAGTGGTCATCATGTGTTTAGCTTTGGCTTGGAGACTGACATAGCAGTCTTTACAATACCAGGTGGGTATTCTGGCAGGTTTGCTTCGTGGCTTGGGTACCATGATTGCAAAAGAGGAGCAAATGTTTAATCTGCAACCATTTCACTATTTTGCTGCCACCATCTTTTCTGGAAGCGTTAGCTTTCTCTCAAATTTGTGATGAGATCTTGGAGCAGGGCTTGAGACATCTACATGTAGTACGTGCTGGCTGATCACTTGTAACGTGCTAGCTGATAGAGAACCTTGGAGATGAGTACAGAAGGGGACCTAACGCGAACAGAATGGCAAAAACATCCAGTGGAGTAAAATCCTAAAATATAGGGACCGGAAATGTGGTTGTCATGTGGTTATATAGTGCCATAATGTGCTTTATGTGAAGGAAAAGACAATGTCCCTGGTCCAAAAGCCTTGAGGACAGATTTTCAAAGGTATTTGGGTGCTAAAGATGCAGATAGGTGCCTAGTGGGATGATCATAAGCTCCTAGGAGTTGCGAGTTAGGCATCTAGGTGCTTTTGAAAATCCTTCTAGGTATGTAAATGCATCATTAAGAGCCCATATCTAGGGATATGCAGTGTCTCACCTCCAGATCACTGCTTTAATCTGGCCCCAGCTCAGTAATGAATAAATCTGATGGATGTTTGGTGGCATGTATCAACTGACTTGGTGGCTTCTCTCCAGGTGTCCGCAGTGCAATGGTCAGTAACAGAGTGTACATGAGGCAGGTTCTGCTTGCTGCAGGGTTCTTAGACTTATTAGTTTAGCATAGATTGTAGGCAATTTGGGGGAGGGATAGAGTCCTTTCATGTGTTTGTACAGTGCCAATACAATGAGGCTTTAATCTTGATTAGAGCCTTTGCACTAGTGCAACAGTAATAATAATGGACGGGTGGTTTGTCATAGACCCCCCTCCCCTGCACACGCGCACACACACACGCACACAAATCCAAGGATAAATAGATAACAGAAGTATGAGCTATGTCCAGAAAACAGGTAAAACACAGAGTCACAAATGACTTCAGACAGTCCTTGTCAGGCTGTTAGCGGCGTCCTAGTAGCGACAACCAATATTACACTGTGCTTATTACCACACCTACTGCTAAACATGAGCCACCCAGATCATAAATGCATTAAGTGACACCCTTGTTCTCAGTTACAGTACTACAGCCAAGAATTCAAAGGCTCATGAAACTGAGGAGTCAATGAAGTGGAGAGACACAGAGAGACTATTTCAAAGGGTAGCTGGAGATGAGAAGGCTTGAATACGAACAATTGTGGGATATAGTGTGGAAAGAGACATGGTTCATAAAGAAAGCGAGGAATACTTGTAGCACCTTAGAGACTAACCAGTTTATTTCAGCATAAGCTTTCATGGGCTTTCGTGGTGCTACAAATATTCCTCGCTTTCTTTATGGATACAGACTAACACGGCTGCTATTCTTGAACCTGTCATGGTTCATAAAATAGGCAGGGACTGGGATGAGGAGTCTTCACCCAAGACTCTTCATCCCAGTCCCATTCTCCTCACCTAGTAGTCAGTCTCGGTCTCCATTCCCCAGGCTTCTCATCCCAGTCCCAGTCTCTTTGCTCAGCAAGTCTGAGTATCAGCCCTCTGAACTCACTCTCCCAATCCTAGTCTCCACATACCTTGCAAGCTGTTACCATATCCCTCCCTTATAAATATTTGAGTTTTGTTTCCCATTTGAATTTTTTTAGTTTCATCCATTTGGTCTTGTTCTGCCTTTTTCTTCTAGATTAAAAATCTTCTCTCCATATAGATTGTGATCAGGCCACTACTTAGTTAAACAGATTGAGCTTCTTTAGTCTCTAAAGCAGATTAATAAATAAATAAGGCAGATTTTCCAGACCTCACATCATTCATATAGCTCTTGTCTGAACCTTTTCCAGTTTTTCAACATCTTTTTTGAAGTGTGAATACCAGAACTGGACACACTACCTCAGTAACAGTCTTACTAATGCTGAATACAGATATAATACCATCTTTCTACTCAATATTCCCTCGTTTATACATCCAAGGATCACATTAACTCTCCCAGCCACAGCACTGCAAGCTCATGTGCAGTTAGTTATCCACCATGACCCTTAAGATCCTTTCAGAGTCACTGCTTTCCAGTATACAATCCCCCATCCTGTAAGTATGACCTGTATTCTTTGTTCCATGATTATATACCATTACAATTCTATTGAGCTGCCTAAAGAGGGTGTAAGACTAGACTGTCACTGATCTACTGCAGAATCCTGAACTTCAACAGTGCCTCTCCAGAGCAAGGTCCTAGAAGAGTAGGGTTTAGTGGCTCCAGCCAACTTCTTTTCAGATCACCTATTTGAATTAAATCTCCAGCTATCTAGAGAGTGTGGTTGCTGTGTGAAATTTGAAATAGAGTCTTGCAGGATGCACTATGTAGCTCCAGAAAGTGGGAAATTCGATATAAAATGAAAACAAACAAATATAAGGGAGGAGAGGCATGGGGGGGGGGGCAACCTAGACTATTACACCTCTTAAATGTGGAATCCATTACAGTCACATGCAGGATGGGGAGAGATAGCTCAGTGGTTTGAGCATGGGCCTACTAAGCCCAGAGTTGTGAGTTCAGCCCTGAAGGGGGCTATTTAGGGATGTGGGGCAAATATGGGATTGGTCCTGCTTTAAGCAGGGGATTGGACTAGATGATCTCCTGAGGTCCCTTCCAACTCTGAGGTTTTATGCTTAGCTAGCTGTGCTGTGCATGTGAACATCAGATTAGATGACCTCTTTAAGGTTCATAAATTGAGGGCAGAATACAGTTGCTGTGAATCCATTTTTAATTTCCTGACTGTAGGACAACTGTATGCTCAACATTTTACTCAACATTTAACATTCCATAAGCATTTCCCTTCCTCCTGACATTCCAGATGGGGATTATTTGGGGAGTTTGTGATTTCACTCTACTAAGATCACTGAAGGGTGAGATTTATCAGTAAGGATGGAGAAAAAGCACAAGGGGATTGGAATTAGAGTACCACATTCAGCCCTGTTGTATGTGGATACAGTTCCTTTGAAGGGTATGTAGTCCTGTTTGCTAATGTTAGGATCAAAATGGGGTTTTATTGTCTATTCTCAGCATATTTTAGCTTGTCTATAGACACTGACTGCAAATAAACTGGGATTTTATGATTAAAGCTCCACTACTTTTGCCAATGTGCCGTTGAAGAACACTTTTATCTCAGTTAATCAGGGATGTTTTGAGGGAGAAATAGAGAGAGAAAAGCCAAGCGCATGGAAATTAAAATCAGCAGTTCCACGAATGGAGAATCAAGCTCTCTTCATTTCAAAATTTACTGGGCTCGAGAGGACCCAGGTTTGTATAAGCTTTGTGTAAAGGGACATAAACTAGACAAACTCTAGGATGCCGGTGCTGTCAACACTGGTTGCTGAAGTCTGTTTCTGGCTGAATTCCATACTGATTTACAATTTCAGCATCCTATCAAGACAGCCGTCTGTGTTATTCCTGTTACTCTGCACCTGATTTCCACTGAACGTACTGTGGAGAGGGTCTCTACACCAGCCCTTTACATTGCGGCACTGGCACAAGATGGAAGGCCGGAGAAGAAGCCATAAGATTTGTGATTCTGTGGATCCAGTTGGGCTAAAACTGCACACAACAGGCATAGAAGGGCTTCAGGGAGCCTGTGCAGCCCCATTTTCTGGCCACAAGTTGGCAGGTGGATTTACCTCATTAAGCCCAGTTACTGGACTTTCACCCACAATGAGCAGCTCTAGCTTTAATGAAGGAATCTATAGCGCATAGATTGGCAACTTTCAAACACTTGTAACGGTGGGGAAAAAACAAAAACAATTTTTCCAAGCCATCTAAGCCATTTCCCCCCTGAAGCTCCGTCTCTAAAAAAAATGTGGTTTGAATTTTTCTAAATCAGGAAAAATTGATTTTTTCACCATTGCTGTGCTCAAAAATGGCTGAAAGGATTTTGCTCAAACATTACAAATGTCAGGGGAACATTAATGGCGTCTTGAAGTAAGTAGGCACTAAGTAGGCCACTACTGCAGTAGTCCAGTCCAATACACCAGTGGTCCCCAACCCCCGGTCCGCGGACCGGTACCGGTCCGTGGAGCATTCGGTACCGGTCCGCGGCCGCGTTCCCCTCCGTCCCGCCCCTTCCGTTTCCGGCCGCTTTCCCTTCCGCTTCCGGCCCTGCCTTCCCTTCCGGTGCGGCAAGAGTTCCGCTTTTTTCTGCTTTTCCCTCGTTTTTCTGCGGCTTTTCGGCGGACATACAAGATCCCGCCGCGCCGAAAAATAAAAAAATTAAGATGGGCTACTGAATTATGCGGGTTTTCGGCGGACATACAAGGGTCCGCCGCACCGCACAGAGCCCCCGGGCCGCAACCATTACTCGGCCGCGTTGACCGGTCCGCGGTGAACAAAAGGTTGGGGACCACTGCAATACACCACACACAAGGTACACAACTGTGTCTTAGCCATACCCTGTTGGACTGATAATTCCCTCATTCCACAACTTATACAATAATGCTCACAGGCTTCCCTCAGGGATACCCGTTCCCTGACCCATGGTGTCTGACAGGAGCTCTATCAACTGTCGCTTACCCCAACGTCTGACGGCCTAGACCCTGGTGCCGAAGCGGCTGGGAGAAATCTCCCGTGGCGCCTGCCACTTCAGGCACAGAGCATCAATTCCAGTCAGGCGCAGGGGCCGCCAGTGATCCCGGACGAGCCCCCAAGATTGTCAGGGGAACATTAATGGCGCGTCTCTCCCCCTTACCGTACACTCCGGATAGTAGTGGCGGCGTTGAGGCAAGGAGCTCACAAGCTGTCAGAGACCATTGAAGAAACACACAACTCAACTTTGATCAAAGGGGAAACTGAGGCACCGTCCTCTCGGTCAAGAAAGGGGGTTGGTAGCAGCTCCGTTTATTATCAGTACCAAGCAGACTTTTATAGAGTATATTCAAAGGGGAGGGGGAATGGGTGGAGGGAGGGACAGACCTACTTGAAGCATGCGCATTAGCAAACCCTGACATCAGTCCTAGGTCAGTGCCCTCTTGAGGCACCTGGTGTGGGGACCTTGAGAAAGCTTACATGATGCCAACCAGCTTATGAATAGAGTATATTCATTCTCTAGCAAAGTCGTTACACACATGCAATCTGGAGATACAATACATTAGCTCATCTAGTGAAGCCTACAGACTGCTTATTGTCTGAGACAAGGTTACATTCCAGGGACTGAGAAGGTTACCACAACAACCGGGTGTCAAAGCAATATTTCACTGAGCCTCTAAGACTCAAGCGAATGCTTGTACAAGCCTTGGGAGTTTAACTATGTGATTGCTGGTGAGGAAGAATACAGGTGGGAAGGAGCGAGGGAAACTGAGTTAGCCCTAACACAAACACAGAGGGACAGATGGACAGACAGCACCGAGCATAGGGAGATCCTGGGCTCCTACCATGTGGGAATACATATAGTAAATAATAACAGATGGATGGTGTAGCGAAGGGGCATTGCCTCCCTCTGAGATTGACAGGGAGGAACCCATGCTCAGCCCATGATGGACAGAGCCAAGACACCTATGCCTGCCCTGCAGGAAGCAGAGGGGCAGGGCAGGAAGTATAAAAGGCGGGCCTTGCAGCTCAGTTGGGCTGGAGGCACAGGAAGAGAGAGATGCAGGATGCCTGGTGCTTGAGCCTGAAAAGGATCCCTGCTGCACTGAGGGCTTATCAGAACTGCCAGACCAGGGCACCGAGGACCTGCTGAGACTGCTGCTTGCCCTGTACCTCAGGGAGACGGGGGATGATCCTGAGCCACAGGTACACTGCAAGGGGAGTGTAGGAAGTAGCCCAGGGACACCCGGCAGTAGTTTGGTTTTGTTAATGCCTGAACCTAGGTCAGCGTGCTTAAGGCAGATCCTAGCTGACCCAGTGGTGGAACACTCTGCCACTTTTAGGGCCCTGGGCTTGGACCCGGTGGAGTAAGGTTGGCCTGGGACCCCTACCCCTTGCTGCCATCTGCACCCATGGGGTGGCAGCTTTCCCACCTGTCAGGATTGCCTCCCCACTCTGAACTCTAGGGTAAAGATGTGGGGACCCACATAAAAAAAAAAAGAAATAACCCCCAAGCTTATTTTACCAGCTTGGGTTAAAACTTTCCCCCAGAACACAAACTTCTCCAGTGTCTGGACCTGGAATCGCTGCCACCACCAATTTAAGCCCCCAAAACCATGGGTTAGGGTAAATTGGACCCCCCCCCCTGTAACATCTCCAAATCTCCTCCCTTTACCTGGGAGAGGCTTGAGAAGCAAAGAAAATAAACCCTCACTTTCTGTGAGACCTGCCTGATCCAAACCAGGATCTATCTAATGGAAACAAGCAGTCAGAGTCTTAAAAGAAAGATTTTAATCAAAGAAAAAACAAAAGCATAAATCCCTTGTACAGAAACTAATAGAAAAAAAAAACACTTGCATCACACATCATCATTGACCCTCTCCCTAGGAATTCTTCCTTTGCTAAAGCTTAACAGTATCAGGACACTGTGGATCAATTATTAAGTGATACAGTTCAAGTATACAATTCACTTACTACTGAACTTGACTTGTTAGACGATTATAGAAAGGTAGAGTAAAAGACATAGGTGTGGTTCATCCCATAGCCGGAGCGAACAGCAAGAGAGAGCTAAACCGAAACTAAAAACTCTCTTTGTCTCCATGGTTGATTAGCATCTCCGGTTCCTCATCCCCCTCAGGTTACCTTTAGCTTAACCCTTTACAGGTAAAAAGTTATTCTAGGCTACTTTATACTTATGACACCACCTTAGGCCAAGAGGCCTGCATTTGTCTGCCAGAGCTAGGACATCAGACTGTTTGTGTCTGCCCTGCCTGAGGGCCTGAGCCCCTAGCCTGTTTGGTGATCTGCCATGTCTGACGGCCTGAGCCCAGACTCTTTATGGCTCTGCCCTGCCTGCAGCCAGGGCCCTGGGCTACCTACTGCCTGGCCCCACCTAGAGGGTCAGGGTCGAAGAGACTGCTAATCTCCCAATAACCCTTGCCTCATTAGAGACCTGAGATTGAAAGGCCATGGCCTCCCTCTGAGATGGACAGGGAGGGATGGCCACACACTCCTACAGACAGACACAAATCACCTTCAAGCAAGCTTACACATAGAAAAATTCAGTCCAAAGGGTGGCTATTTCAAAAGATTATGGACAGCTGAAAACGGGCTGAATAAGAACATAAGAATGGCCACACTGTGTCAGACCAATGGTCCATCTAGCCGAGTGCTTCAGGAGGAAAGAACAGAAATGGGCAATTATCAAATGATCCGTCTTCTGTTGTTCAGTCCCAGCTTCTGGCAGTCAGAGTTTTCCAGACACCCAGAACTTATGGTAGCATTCCTTGCCCTCTACGCTAATAGCCGTCAAGGAACCTATCCTCCATGAACTTTTCCCATTCTTTTTTAATCCAGTTCACATAACATAAGAACCTGGCTCAATGAAATTAATAGGCAGCAAGTTTAAAACAAGCATAACGAATTATTTCTTCATATAATGCATAGTCAACGTGCCCCCACAACGAGGTGTACAGGTTGACTGCATTGTATGAAGGAGTACTTCTTTCTTTGTTTTAAACCAGCTGCCTATTAATTTCACTGGGTGACCCCTGGTTCTTGTGGTATGTGAAAGGCTAAATAACACTTTCTTATTTACTACTTTCAGACCATTCATGGTTTTTTAGACCTCTAGTCATCTCTTACAAGCTTAATAGTCCAAGTCTTTTTAATTTGTCCCCATATGGAAGTTATTCCGTACCCCTAATAGTTTTTTTTGTTCTTCTCCATACCTTTTCCAATTCTAATGTCTTTTCTGAGATGAAGTGAGCGTGTGTGGTCGTACCAAGGATTTATTTAGTGGCATTATGATATCTGAACATCAAAGCTGTTATGAACGTGTAGCTATAGAAATAAAAAAACTCTTTGTGGGATTTGAAGGACTGGTTCCTACCAGATCCCTTGTTAGAGCTGCGATGAGCTCTACCACCCAAGAGAGATGGTGGATGAGGAACTGGGTGACCTTGGTGAACAACAAAGGAGGACGACAGGTGCAATTGCCTAGAACTGTTGAGAGTAGTCTATTTGAATCAGGCCTCTTTATGAGAAGGCAGCTCCTAAGTTATATCATTTGTCATAACTTCTATAGTGCGGAATGCAGAGAGCTCCAATACACCACATTGGTAAAAGCAATCATTATTATTATTCATTATTTTTATTTCTGTAGAGCCTAGGAGCCTGAACAAAAAGTGTTGCCCTTCCGAGCATACAATCTAAGTATAAAACAAGAGATAACAGATTGGTACAAGGGGTGGGGTGGGGGTACAAGGAAACAATGAGACAGTGTTGGTCTGAATCACAGGCAGTGGTCTCACGCACCAGCAGCCTCACTATCGTCCAGTTTTTTGTAGGTATCACAACAAAGGAGAGTTTTATGGAGGCATATGAAAGTAGGTGATGAGGTAGCTTTGTGGATGTTTCTGGGGAGCCCCACCCAAGCATGGGGGGGGGGGGGCAGAATAGGAATTGATTCAGGGGCTGTGGCTCTGATTTCTGAAGGGACGTACAAACTAAAATGTCCTAATGGAAAACAAATAAACCAACATAGTTTTGAAAATTGTAGTCAGTGAGACATAAACTACTGGTTTGTCTGCAGGCCAGTGTTAATTATAAAGATATCTGTTTATCATTATAGTTATTTGGGACTGAAGGAAATGGGTTTTCAGCTAATTTACAGGTAATAATAAGAAAATGTACTTTGTGGCAGATGCTTATTTCAGGTGGACAGAAGCAGTACACATGATGGGGGGGGAGGGGGGCGGGGATGTATAGCTCAGTGGTTTGAGCATTGGCCTGCTAAACCCAGGATTTTGAGCTCAATCCTTGAGGGGGCCATTTAGGGATATGGGGCAAAAATGGGGGTGGTCCTGCTTTGAGCAGGGGGTTGGACTAGACGATTTCCTGAGGTCCCTTCCAACTCAGAGATTCTACGATAATGAATTTCTGCTGATTAAAGCATTGAGGTATATGTTTGCCGCATATGGGTCACTTGAAGGAAAATTGTCAGATAATGATTCTCAATTTGTTACTGAGGAATTCAGTGACAAATGCTAAATTGGCTACTTCAACCCAGCAACAAACCGAGAGTCAGCTTCAAATGGGTTAGCAGAATGCTTCATGCAGACACTTACGTGGACATTGGAAGCAAATTAAGTCAGAGCCGTGCAACACTGTATTGGAAATGTTAAATTGTGAGACTACACCACATTCTGTCACTCCGAAAACAGACTGACGGTTACATAGCTAGAGATACAACAAATCACAGTTTCCATGTCTACACTAGGGGGTTTCCCCAGCATAGCCACATCAAAGTAGCTACACTAGTGGCTAAAAGCCAATGTAGACAAAGACGGACTCTGGGAAATCCAAGGATTCAGGAAATGCAAAGTTAGCTAAAAGCTCAGCCTTAACTCTCCCATCTTGCGCTTCTGCCTTAAAATATGGTCTTTTATCATTATAAATGATTTGTTAATTATTATAACAACACAAAATTGAATTTCTTACACATCCCTAAATACAAGTTACAGTATAAATAGGGCCAGGTTCTGATCTTATCTTATTTACACCAGTGTAAACCTGGAGTAACTTCATTGACTTCAACAGAGTGACTGAGGATTTACAGAAGTGCAATTGACATCAGAAAGTGGCCCACAGCCTTTAGAATTGTCTTGATTCTTAAGTTTCAACAAGATCTACAAAATAAGCCAAATATGAAGAAAAAACATTTGATATTTTTTGAACATAAGAATGTCCCTACTAAGTCAGACCAAAGGTCCATCTAGTGGCCAGTGCCAGGTGCCCCAGAGGGAATGAACAGAACAGGTGATCATCAAGTGATCCATCCCCTGTTGCTCATTCCCAGCTTCTGTCAAACAGAGGCTAGGGACACCATCCCTGCCCATCCTGGCTAATAGCCATTGTTGGACCTATCCTCCAGGAACTTATCTAGTTCCTTTTTTTAAACCTTGTTCTGGTCTTGACTTTCACAACATCCTTTGGCAAGGAGTTCCACAGATTGTCTCTGTGTTATGGATGTTTAAAGTAAGTTAACTGAAACATTTTCTATTGGCTCAATCAGCCAACCAGACTGTAGCCTTGAATAATCAGTGACCTGTTGCAGACTTTGATAGGGACTTTGCTCTGTAAATTGGGGCTAAGAGGAAAAAGCAATCTGATTTGGGGTACATTTTCAAAACTGTCACTGGACTGTAAGCTGTTAACTCCCATCAACTTTAACACCATGCTTTGAACATGTACCCCATTGAGAGGATGTCTCTGCCTGCACCAGCAAAGTCTTTTCTACCATTTTTATGGGTGGGTGGGATGAAGGGGTATTTATTTTTGCTGCAATGAGAGTTAGACAGTGCAATGATGATGTCTGACAAGAAGGGAGAAGGAAATGGTGGGAGTTGGGGGTATGTTAGTAGACTATTGGGCAGCAGGTAGAGTTTTTGTTTGGCTTAGGTAGAAAGGAACATTTTGGGAGAGGGAGTTTTCTTCTTTGCTTTCCCATTTCAGGAGTCTAGCCTACTAGCTTAGTCTCTGTGATGTTGGGGCTAGGAATGTTCAACAAGAAGCCAGCCCTGCTGAGTGAGAGCTCCATGAGGGTTGGGCTGAGAGTTATGGAGGGAAAGAGAATGGAACATGTCCCTGTGTACAAATCTGGGAGTTCTGGTTGGGGGGTTGCTGCGATTTGGCTTCTGCTCACCTAATTTTTTTAAAGGTAGGGAATTATTTACAGCTGTTTTTTTTTTAATATTGATGGCATGGCCCTGCATTCCACCCTGGAAGTCCTTGCCCTGGAATTCAGCTATGGTTCAGTGCTTATTCAGTGGATACTGTATAATGACTAAGCAGGGCTGGCTCTAACTTTTTTGCCACACCAAGCAAAAAAAAAAAAAAAAAAAAGGGACGTCCGGAGAAGCGCCACCGAAGCAAAAAAAAAAAAGGTTAAAATGGGGAAGCGTGGCCGTTGGAGTGCTGTCAGAGAAAAACAAAACAAAAGGAAAAAAAAACCCCTTTGACTAAGGGTTTGTCTACACGTACAGCACTGCAGCTGTGCCACTGTAATGCTTAGTGAACACACTACCTATGCCAATTGGAGAGCTTCTCCCCTGAGCCTAGGTATTCTGCTTCTATGAGAGTTGGTGACTATGTCGAAGAGAGAAGCCCTCCTGTCGACATAGTGCTGTCTACACTGGGGATTAGACTGATATAACTGTGTCGCTCAGGATGTGGATTTTCCACACCGCTGAGCGATGTAATTATACTGACATACGTTTATAGTGTAGACAAGGGCTAAGAGAGCTCAACGGTGCTGCTGCAGATTGGGAGTACGGAGCAGCAGGAGGGGGTACTGGCTCTGTAAGACTCCTTTTACTCCTGTCATGACAGGTGGCTAAATGAAGCGGAGAGACCTTCTAGATATAAACCAGGTATTGTCATTTAACATCAGTCCCAATGATCTAGTCAGCAATCCCATCTCTGGATCACAGGCCCTTGGATCTTGGTATACCTTGTCTGCTAGATTGAAGAGCCCATTATTAAATATTTGTTCCTCATGTTAGGTATTTATATACTGTAATCAATTTGCCCTTAACTTTCTCTTTGTTAAACTAAATAGATTGAGTTCCTTGGCTCTATTCTATCAGCATAAGGCATGTTTTCCAAGCCTTTAATCATGTTTGTGGCTCTTCTCTGCTTTATCAACATCCCCTCTCCAATTTATCAAAATCCTTCTTGAACTGTAGACACAGTGCTTTAATAGTGGTCATAGCAATGCCAAACACAGAGATAATGTCTTTGCCATGCTCAATATTTCCCTGTTTACACATCCAAGCTGCGTGTTACATATTCCAGGTGCCCTGTGCAGTGTGCCTAGTTGCTACATTTAAATACTGGTCTCTCTCTCAATCACCAAACTCCCCATCCCTAACCCCTCAAAGGACAATAAGCAGAAATCTTGAATAAATTCCTCTCTTCTGTTCAAGCAAAGGCTCCTGCCTCCATAGCCCGAGCCCAGGGATAATATTACAAATGCTTTCTTGCATGAGAGGGGAAGAGAAAGGTTGGGTTTGCTTAAGCCTTTGCTTTTGTAGTTTGTTGAGAAGAGTGAGGTACACTTAAGTGTCAGGTTTCACAGTGAGACTTCTCCACTCAGTTCATTCCCTGCCAATCATGTATCCTTTCTTCTCCACAATAAGGAGCAGCCCTTCAGCTCCGGCATCAGAACTTTCCCACGTATCCCAAACTCTCCTTGACTCAAAATAAAGGAGGGAAGAGATAAGCACTATGCACTGTACTTGTTTTTGCAAAATGACTCAAAGTTGCTAGTCGATGGTGGGGACCAGTGTACATACTAATCTCGAGTTTCTCAAGGCAGCATAGTTTGAAATATGGAAATTGTGCCTGTGAACATAGCTGTCTCTTTGGGAAATCTGTGGAGAGAAAAGGGGTCTCTTAGCAGCTTGGGCCAGTCCCATAGAGGACTTCAAATATCAAGCCCAAACCTCCAATTGTTCAGGGGAGCCAGCCAGTTACTCTTAGTGCCCTGGGCTGAGAAGTGAGCTACTGTGTTCTGAGCCAACCGAAGCTTTATGAGAGTCATCAGCGTCATTTCTAAGCATAATGAGTTGCAATAAACCTGGCACTTACGAATCCTTGGCTTGCCAAAGCCGAATCTGA
This sequence comes from Sternotherus odoratus, assembly GCA_032164245.1. Classification (NCBI taxonomy): domain Eukaryota; kingdom Metazoa; phylum Chordata; order Testudines; family Kinosternidae; genus Sternotherus; species Sternotherus odoratus. The sequence goes on from JAVMKO010000001.1 coordinate 124,210,763, forward strand.
ATGTCCTAGGATGGGTCCCAGTTTTCTCGCCAGCTGCACATGGGTGATGGCGTTCTTAGCATGTCTGGTTTTTTGGATATTCAGTAGTGTGAAGGGTCCTCAAGAAGTGAGGCTGTAGACTGGCCTGATGGTTAGAAAGCAGATACCCTGGTTGGAGGAATAGATTCTGTTCTGATGATGATGAGTTTTTAAAAGGATTTCCCCCTTCCTCCTAAAATTCCTTCCCCTCCCCCTCCTTCTCCCCCCTCCCCGCCCCCCCCCCCCCCTTGCCAGGTTCAGCACTGGCTTGCTGTTCTTTGTCCAGGTGCTGATGTCTCCCAGGCATTGAGAGCTGGAGCTGGTGCTGGTTGCATAGCAGGTGAAAGAGATGTGGAGTTGTGTGTCATATGCATGCTGCTTACACCTGGACCCATTCTGCCTTGCAATCTTGGTCTATAACTTTAAATGTTTAAGGGGGCAGGGAAGAGCAATGAGACTTGTAGAACTCCATAGAATCATAGAATATCAGGGTTGGAAGGGACCTCAGGAGCTCATCTAGTCCAACCCCCTGATCAAAGCAGGACCAATCTCCAACTAAATCATCCCAGGCAGGGCTTTGTCAAGCCTGACCTTAAAAACCTCTAAGGAAGGAGATTCCTCTACCTCCCTAGGTAACCCATTCCAATGCTTCCCTACCCTCCTAGTGAAAAAGATGTTCCTAATATCCAACCTATACCTCCCCCACTGCAACTTGAGACCATTACTCCTTGTTCTGTCATCTGGTACCACTGAGAACAGTCTAGATCCATCCTCTTTAGAACCCCCTTTCAGGTAGTTGAAAGCAGTTATCAAATCCCCCCTCAGTCTTCTCTTCTGTAGACTAAACAATCCCAGTTCTCTCAGCTGCTCCTCATAAGTCATAGCTGAGAGACAGAGAAGCAGTTCTCCATCATGGCTTTCTGGGATCAGAATGATTTCAGTGCGTTCTTGTTCAGACCTGCTCTGTCTATACAGCATGTGCATTTGTTTTTTGTATGGCATATTATGAAGACATGGCTGTAGTGTGACCAGATAGCAAGTATGAAAAATCAGGACAGAGGGTGGAGGGAGTGTGTGTGTGTGTGTGTGGGGGGGGGGGGGGGTAATAGGAGTCCATATTAAAAAAGCCCCAAATATTGGGACTGTCCCTATAAAATCGGGACATCTGGTCACCCTACATGGCTGCCATAGCCCCAAAGCCCTGTGTCCTATGCACTAGTATAAAGTATGGGTGATGTATAGGCCCCTTAAATTGACAAGGCTCCAAAGCCCTATGCCTAGTCTCTGTGTGCTTTGTTTAAACTGGCTGTTTTCTGGGGCCAGGACTGTTTGTCTTGTACAACACAGAGCACACTGACAGTGCTTAACAAATAATCAAATAAATAATCATTCGGAATGGCAAGGAAACACGGCAAGGAATGGCAAGGAAACACTGTGGAAAGAACAAAACCAATCTCATTTTCAAAAGTACCCTGACAATGTGCTTTACAGATTTTACGCAGCAGTTGGATGGCTCATAATCGAGACCTTTTGTCTCCAGCCCAGCATTTATCTCTCAGCCCTTTGAAGCTCATCCCAAGTGGAAGAAAATGTTTGTTTGCTGCTGGCATTTGTGATTATGGCAGCCACGTTCACTTTCTGGAGACAAGAGCTCTTTGTGCTACACCGCAGTCTGCTGCCGGAAGCAAGTGGGTAAAACTGCACCTCACCTCTTAGCCCAATTTCACACATTGGCTTCACAGCATTAATAAATTGGTTTCGTTTGCCACACATTTGGCAGGAGAATTTTCTAATAACATTTTTATCCCCTTTGAGAACATGAATCACTCACACGCTGAGTATAAAATTACTTCCCTCTCTGACTATTAAAGGTACCGCCCGTTAACAGAGGTCAGACACTCAGCCTCACTAGTGGCAAAGTCAAAAACAGGGGCCATGGCTCGGAGGCACAATTGTAAAGCTCAAAGCTTTTCTTTCCTAGGGAGGGTAGATAACCTATTTAGCACTTGGAATATATAGTTTTCTACAGCTGTCAATCCTACCTGGTTGGGGTACAGATTGAGAAAATGTGTTAGATATACTGCATGACTCATAAAGCCAAGCCAATAAATAAATAAATAAAATGTGTGCAGCAGATGTTTGCGTGTTCTGTGCCTACACGGACTTTGCAGACGCTTCCTGTTTGGAACTGGGAATCTTCAAGGACAGATGGCCTTAGCTAGGACAGGACGTAGCACATCAATTGCTGCAAACATGCAAATATCATGCGGCTTCCACTCAACGTGCACACATGTAACGTTGAAAATAGAACCCAGGACATATGGCTCCAAATGCATGGCCCTCTCGGCAATCGGCTAGCTCTTATTTTCTTAGGCCTTTAGCCACAAGGGGGCGGTGGAAGACACACACACACTAGCCAGTCTGTTGCAATTTATTTTGGAAAAGTAAAATATTGTATCACAACAGCAGCCTCAAGACTGCAGCTGGTGGAAAAAAAAGGTTTTAATTTTTTTTCCAACAGAAAAGGGCCTTTTAAATTTCATTTAACATTTTGGGGGGAGGGGTGTTTTCCAAAGAAAAATTAAAACCATAATATTTTAACTTTTTAAAAATTGATCAATTTTTGTCTTTTGAAAAAAAAAATGGTTTCAGTTTTGCACTGAAATGTTTCATTGGAAAATTTTGATTATTTTTTTTTAATTGCCACAAAAAAGCTATTGGCAAATTTGGCCAGCTCTATCATGAGGAAAGGACAAATTCTACTTGTTTTGAATAGTGCTGAGCAATGATCACATGCACAGTAGGGGAGCGCAGCATGGAGGAAGAAGGAAACTTAAGAGAACAATCCTCTCACAACATGCACAATTTGCTGAAAGCAACTATGTGACTTTCATTGAGAATTTTGTTGTAGCCATGTTTGTTCCAGGATATTAAAGAGACAAGGTGGGTGAGGTAATAGCTTTTATTGGTCCAATTTCTGCTGGTGAAAGAAACAAGCTTTCCAGCTTACACAGAGCTCTTCTTCAGGTCCCGGGGAAAGGTACTCAGAGCACAACAGCTAAATACAGGATGAAATAGATGTTGCAAGAGACCATGCAAGGTGAAATGGGCAGTTAACGCTTCTACAGTCATAGGACAAAGGAAGGTTTGCAGGTTCCAGATTGTTGTAATGAGCAATAAATCCAGTGTCTTTATTAAGTCCATGATTTTTGGTGTCTAGCTGAGTTATGAATTTTTGAAGGTGTTGTGCTGCTTTGAGGACAAGGACTGAGAGGTCAGATCATCCTATGGAAAGTGTTCACCCACAGTACTGATAATTGTAGCCGGGGAGATATGTTTGCAGGTTTTGCATCTGCTGTTATGGCAGATATGACAGATATGGCAGCTATGATAGATGCAAAACCTGTAGACATTTTTCCATTGCTCTGATGATCTATACCCCCCACAACATACCTCTCAAGGTCCATAGGTCCTACACATGCCTATCACAACATGCAGCATGTCTCATCCAGTGCACTAAATGTCCTAGTAATAACAATCTGAGTGAAACCACACAATTGCTTTGCTCTCAAGTGAACTCAGGCCAGCCTGGGGCTCCTTTGGCCGAGGGGGGGGGGAGGGGCAGAGGGTCGGGGCAGAGCCGGGGGCCAGCTTCCCCAAAGGGAGCTCCAGCCCACGATGCCTCAAACCAGTAACTGTCTGAGATTTTGCTAGAGTCTAGACAGTTCTGCCCAGCAAGTGCAGATGAACCTAATGAAGGGGAAAGGAACTCAAGACAGTGTGTTTCATGCATTTTTCCTTATAGTGTTTAAATTTAAAGAAGGAACCTGGCCGATCCCCGCCCCCTCCCCCCAGTTAGCAAGACAAAGGTACCGACTTTTTACTGTTTTACTCATAGAGAAATGTTAGAGGTCCAGCAAGCAGAGGTAGAGTTGGCATCTGCTTTTCATTCTCCTGTTGGGTTGGGTGGGGGCGGGGCACATATGGAATACTTTGGCTAAGTGAATAGCGACATCCCTTTTATCATTCTGAGAGATCTTGATGAAACTTTCATGGAGATACCCTGCAATCCTCTCTTGGAGGTTTCTAGGGATGACAGCTTTATTTTTTCCTGTGCAGTAGGACACTTTCCCATGCCACTCTGCAATGAGTTCTGCCGGTAACGATGCAGTAAATAGGCTAGTTGCATACAGGCCTGGTGCTAGTAGCAGCTGTGTTATCTGTGCCTTTTGTGGCCCTCAGGAATGAGATACCAGCTAAAATCACCCCTGCCTGTGGAAAACAGTGCCAATATTCTGTTCCATTGCCCTATACTTGTTGTACCCGTGGAATAGGAACTGAAATTTTACAGCTATGTGCAACAGAAAATCTTTTCTCCTCCCATCCCTGGTGGGCCACGCTCACCATGGCTGGGGCTGGACAGTGATGCTGTCCTGTGACACTCCAAAGCTGAAATGTTTGTAAGTATTTCTTATTAAAAGTATGTATGGGAAATATGGGAAGGGAATTTTGAAACCTTCCCTTGTGACTGTAAATCCAGTGGCACATCTCACTGTTTTATCTGCTCTGCTTCTGTTGTGGCCTTGTTGGGTTGACCCTCCGTGCCCGCAGAACCCCTGGCCCTGTGGTGGAGAAAGAAGAGGACATGTTCTGTGAGATGCAGCAAGCTAGTGCAGCACTAGAACATGAAGAAAAGCCACTATGATTGACGAGTCACTATGATTGACAGCACGGAGAGGACAAGAAAAAAGCCCAGGAGTCCCAGAAGAACAAGAAGGGGGAAATGCACCAGGACATACCTGATCTTCTGAGGCAGCAAACCCAAATGCTGGAGACCCTGTGTCACAGGTCTGGCCCTTTAAAGGAGTCAGATGTCTAGCTGGCCTGTGACAGGCTCTACTGAAGGGATTAGGGAATGAGCCAAGGCAGGCCCACCTGGGGATAGTTAACTGCCTGAGTTGCTGGAAGGCAGTTAATTTAGGAAGCAGCACCTGGGCCTAATAAAAGGCTTAGGACAGCACACTTGAAGAAAACAGTTCCTGAGGAGAAAGGAAGCTGCAGAGGAGGGGAGCGCTGAAGGAACCTGAACTAGGCAAAAGCTCTCTCCGCATGGAGGCCTGGGAGAGTCTGATGGCTCTTGGAGCACTCGAGGCCATGAGTGGCAAGATGGGGCCTTGCCTGTGGTGGCTGAGTATCAACTCCTGGACACTACCAGCCATTCAAGCATTCTCCTCTAGGGTCTGATCGCCGTAACATCACCTTGTACATTAACATTAGGGCACTCCAGTCTCCAAATCCCCTAGAAGTGTTTCCCTGTGATAGCCAGCCCCTGACGCTGCTACTCACAGAAATCCCAGAGCCCTTGTCCCCAAAGGAGAAGTGTACCCCCAGTTTGCCAGTTTGCTCTTAAATCACCATTCCTGTAACCCACATAGCACTTTTAATACAACAAAAGTAGGTTTATTTAAGAAAGAATAGAGATTTAACTAGATATAAGAGAGAGTGGTGGAAACATTCAGATCCAAACTTTGACTGGACATAACCATTGATACAACTGAGATATACTCCAACCAATGCGTCGTTCCATCTGTCGTTGTAGGCATTTTATACCTACTGCCAGGTCTTAATAAGAGGCCGCTCCTCTGGAGAACAGACGCCTTTTGCAGCCGCTTCACTGAAGTTCAGACGCTGCTAAATGAAGACAGTTCTTCCTCTTTATCTGCTGTTGGGGCCTGAGGTCCTCTTCCGCCTTCAAAACCGTTGACCATCTTCTCTTGTAACCCTGGGAAGGGGCCCTTACGAGATGCTACCAGCCGGGCCAGCTGGACCAAGGTTTGTTTTTTTTTTTTTTTTTTTTTTTAGGAGGGGTTACTCCTCCATCACTCACCCTTTGTGCTGGCTTGTGACAGGCAGAGCCTGGCTTCCCAAACGTTGGGCCCAGGCAAGGGCGACATGACCGAATGCTCGAATTATCGACCGATCCGACTCCTGTGTCATGCCATGAAAATATTTGAACGGGTTATCGATGCCAGGCTCCGCAAGATTATCTCCATCACTCCGAACAAATGTGGCTTTGTCAAAGGAAGCAGAACGACAGATGCCATTCACGCTGCTCGGCTGCTTTTGGAGAAGCATCGTGAGAAGAACAAGCCCGTCCACATGGCATTCCTTGACCTGGAAAAGGCCTTCGATCCCATCCCACACAAACTCATCTGGCACGCCCTACGATCCCACAATGTTCCCGAAGCATACGTCCGGTGGATTCAACTATTGTACCATAGCGTCACCAGCATGGTCCAATGTGCAGTGGGAACATCACCTCCCTTCGCCATCAACGTCGGAGTACATCAAGGGTCGGCGCTCTCGCCCCTATTATTTGTCCTTTGCATGGACACTGTGACGTTTGATCTCCAATCCCCTCATCCATGGTCACTCCTTTATGCCGACGACATCTTCTTGGCGAGTGAACAACGTGACGACCTCCAAGAGCAAACACGGCAATGGAATGAAAGGCTCGGTGAATTTGGACTTCGGCTGAACATCAAGAAAACTGAATATATGGAAGGTGGTCCCCAAACTAATGGAACCATCAGCATTGGTGGAGAAGACCTGAAGAAGGTGGAGCAATTTAAATATCTCTGCTCTCTTATATGCAGCAACGGAGATAGCCTTCCGGATGCCCGCGCCCGTGTCAACGCCGCCTGGATGAAGTGGCGTCGGGTGAGGGGAGTCCTCTGTGATCGCCGGATGCCTGTAGGCCTCAAGTCAAAGGTCTACAGAACGGTCGTGCGCCCAGTTGCCCTCTATGGATCAGAGTGCTGGCCAGCGATAGCAAAGCATGAGCAGGCCCTGCACATGATGGAAATGCGAATGCTCCGATGGTGCATTGGACTAACGCGATTCGACCATGCCATGAATGACTATGTCCGGCGACGACTGGGAGTCGCACCAATTGTGGCAAAGCTGCGAGAAGGAAGGCTTAGATGGTATGGACACGTCGTACACGGCAATGAAGACTCGGTGGCAAGGACAGCCATGCGCCTGGACCTGGTGGCCGGCGACCCTGTAGTCGACCCAAGAAACGCTGGATGGATTGCATCAAGGAGGACATGAAATGCGTGAACGCCACCCCTGAAGATGCCCTGGATCGAGCCAAATGGAGACGGATATACCGACAAGGGGACCCTGACATAGCGCGGGAACAACGCTAAGAAGATGATGAAGAGAGAGTGGTGGAAACAAATGGTCACAAAACAAAATCATAAAACATGAACCTGGGTCCACATTTATCATTCCTATCTAACAGCAGATTTCAAGTTCTTATTTTGGAGAATCCAATGATCTTTACTAGGGCACAATGAATACTGCAGAATGAATAGCAGTAGTCAAGCAAACAGTACTTGGAAGTGCACAAAAAGCACCATACAATTCATAGCTTTGGGGAAACACACAGTCTTTGTTGTGTATATATACAGCCAACACTGCACAGTTCTTAGCAGAACTCAAAGCTCCAGGCTCACAGATCAATCCAGGACCGAACATTACTGTGACTGACCATTAAACCGCTCAACCACAAAGATCCACATTTGGTTCTGTGTCTGGGTATTGTGACAGGGTGCTGGCCAGGAGTGCCTGAGCCAGCCCTGCTGGGCCCTTTAAGAGGGAGAAAAACCCTCTGCAAACTTCCCTGCAGAGAGGGCTAATTAGCCACCTGGGCTGCAGAGGGCTCAGGCTTGATGAGCTGCACCTGGCAGCCTCCTCAGGGGGATAAAAGCCTGCCAGGAAGGAAGCCTGGGGTGGTGGTGTGGAGGAGTGAGAGAGAGAGAGAGAGAGAGAGGTATAGAGCTGGGAAGTAGAGCTGAGGCTAGAGGCCTGGCAGAGCTGACTGCTTCCAGGGACCAGCCAGATTGAGGGCTGGGGCCCAGCTGAACTGTAGAGTTGTATATAGTAGGTGGTGGGGTTTGCTCTAGCTGCACTGTGAATAAAGAGCACTGGTGAGGCACAGAAGAGTCTCCTGCCTGTTTGTGGAGTGGGGGCGAGAAGGCGATCTTTTACAGTATTCAAAGGCAGCAAACAGCTGCTCCACCTCCACCATGGTGGCAGCTTTTCCCCATTTTGCCTCACAGATATTATGCTGGATCCAACAGGCAGCTATAACCATTTGGGACATAGGCGCTGACTTCTGCTCCTGCTGGTAGATACTCAACCCCACTCTGACCCTGGCCCTGCCCTGACTCCACCCCTTCCATGAGGACCCACCCCCATTGAAGCCCTTTCCCCAAAGTCTCTGCCCCAACTTTGCCCCCTCCCTGCCCCTATTCCGACTCCTTCCCCAAATCTCCGCCACAGCCCCGCCTGTTGCCCGCCTCGTCCCCTGAGCGCACCACATTCCCACTCCTCCTCCTCCCTCCCAGAGTGGCCAAACAGCTGTTTGGCGGCAGCTGGACAGGAAGCGCTGGAAGGTAGGTGAAGGAGCGAGGATGCATGCACTCAAGGGAGGAGGTAAGGTGTGGGAGGAAGATAGCTTCGCTGCTGGTGGATGCAGAGCATCCACTAATTTTTCCCTGTGGGTGTTCTAGCCCCAGAGCACCTGTGGAGTCGGCTCCTATGATTTGGGATAGTTTTCTCACTGAGATCCCAGCTAGAGAATAAACATCACCAGTACCCCTTGAATGTACTAAAAACACATTCAACAGACTTTCTGCATCTGCTGTGCTGATACTCAGATCCTTCCTGGGTGCTATCGAGGTGGCCAGTGTACTGCTTCATGAGTCAGGGGCAGAAGGGGTAGGCTGGTACTCCCAAAATCACTACTGGCATTTCAATATGGTCAGTGGGCACCTGTGAGTTTGGAAAGAAAATCCCTACTGGCTGTTTTCTGACCAGTTCTGTGTTCTTAAAGAAGTGAGCATCATGCACCTTCCCCGACCAGCCCACACGGATATCAATGAAGCATCCCCGGTGACCAACTAGAAAATCAGCCAAATTCTGTTGACATACTCTGTGGCAAGGTGGGCTGGTGCCAAAATAGGGAACTGCAGTTTGGGAACTCCATTGCTGCAAATCCATCCACTATATCTTGCACACTGCCAAGAGTCACAGTCCTGCGCAGCAGGAGATGATTAATGGCCCTACAAACTTGCATGACAACAGCCTCACTGAGGCTTTTCCAACTCCAAAATGATTTCCTACTGACTGGTAGCAATCTCATGTTGCAATTTTCCAGAGTGTGTTCACCACTCATTTCTCAATTGTCAGTGAAGCTCTTATTCTGCTGTCCATACACTGGAGGGCTGAGGCAAACTCAGCACACAGATAAAGTTCTGCAGCAGCTGCTCATCATCCCAAACCTGCATTATGATATGATCCCACCTCTCAGCGCTCATTTCTCGGGCCCAGAAGCAGCTCTTTTCCATCTGCAATTGCTCCCTGTACACCACCAAGAAGCTTGAATTGTTTTTTGCTCTATCCCTCAACAAACTCCTCTTGAAGAAACCCTCATTGTTGCGGTACTTCCTGAAAGTCTGTACATAAAGAAGCAGCACACATTCTGTATTTGCAACAGGCATTGGAATACTGCAGAGCTCTGCAAGCTCCATGCGTCTGTCACAGATGACAGAGACCAAAAAGTGCTCCATGGATTTGTGGGATTTTTAAAAAAGTGGTGTGAAAATTATGGACTATAGATGGCATGGGATGGAAAAAGTTGCATGCTGGAAACATGAACCATAGTGCCCAGGGATCCCAGGCCCAGTCACTACTATCCCACAAAACATTGCAAAAATATCCCAGAAGGCATTGTGCTAGATGGCAGTGCATGGCACACTGGGATACTTACCATGGTGCATTGCACTTGACATTGACACAAGTACTCCTTGGTGAGTATGTGCAGCACTGACACAGGCAGGTAAGCATGCATGCACCCAAATGATATAGAAACTTCAGCGACATACCTTGCACTGACCAAAGTGTATAGTGTTGACATGGTCTAAATTAGAGCAACCTTAGGGCTCTGGATTTTCTCCTCATCTCTGCAGTGCTGATCTCAGCTCACCCAGAATGGAGAATGAGGACCAGAATCTTTGCTGGTGATGCTTGACCCAGAAAGAAGTCAGCTTCTGTCTCTGGTCCCAGGTGAAGTTTGTGGAGCCAGCAATTAGAAAAAAAACACAATGTTTTACTTGTAGTCTAAACTAATTTGCTCTGGATTCATGAAAGACAATAAACCTGAAGTCCCACAATGATATTTTTTACAGTTACCTTCCAATGTAGAACTGCACTTTAACCTTATACTATACCGTACATCTTGTATGTATGAAAATATACAATGTAATAAACTCAGTGAACCATGGCTGTGTTATAGTGTGGAGAATAAGGGAGTTAAGTGTATTATTTTTATTAATATCATATGCACCTCAGCTTACTTGTTTGATATTTGCCTGCCTGCCTGCATAAATTTAAATCAAAGGAGGTTGTTAGGGGGCAAACAAGCAGGAAACAAAACAATGGCAGAGCTAAGGCTCCTTAAGGGAACAATGGAGGGAACTATTAACCAAGGAATGCCCCTGCCTGGCTCCAATCAGGCTAGCAAGGTTTACATTTCCCAGGCCCAAGTCTAGGATCAAAGGAGATATTCAACCATTAAAGGACCCGGGGTCTAGGCAGGAGAGTTGGGTTGAGTGGATGGTCAACAGCTGCCGGAGGGAGATGCTGAGGGTGACACATGGAAGGAGGAAGACAATGCAGCAGGGCAGTCTGCTTCCCCTGCCCTGAGATGGTAACTGGACCGAATGCACTTACCAAAGCTAGCCAGGAAGAGTTAAGACTTAGGTAAGGGGAAATATCCATACAGGCCTTTGTTTTAACTCTTGTTTCTGACTGCTATGTACATATGGGTGAATGAATAACTCAATGCATATTTTCAATAAGTTGGTTTGGGGCACAGTTGGGTTGCCGTCCATCCAGGTTTTCCTAGGATTGTCCCTGTTTTGAAGTAAAAGTCCTGGGAAATCTGTACTGGTGCTCAGAATACTCTGCCAGCTGTCTAGTTTTATAGGCTGGGGCTCATCCAGGATGTCCCTTTTTTTTCTACCTCAGAGGTGGTAACCCTGGGTCACAGGCTCCTGAAGGAAAAGGGTTCACAGGTGCCAAACACAGCTGGGCCTGTCAGGTTAATGCAGTTGGTTAACAGGGGCTGAAGTCTAGAGATCCAGTCTAATTATGGTAGGACTTCTCCCCAGAGAAGGCTGAGGGTAGCAAAACCTGTCCCCAAAGAGGTGCAAAAGAGAGGGCTAATATCAGTGAAAAGCACTGCCATGCAACCATGACATGCAGCATTACAGTAATGACTCTGTAGTCAAGAGTATGAAGGACAATTCATGCTGAAATACCTCATTTTTTAGATGTAATTACTTTCTTCAAAAATCTTGTGTGAAAAGCTTTTTGTCTCAGAAACCAGGGAACAGCTCTTTGTTGTAAAGATTTTTTTAAAAAATCTATGCAGCCATTTTCAAGTCAGGAAAGTGGGTAGGTGGATGAATTGAAAAATAATGTGATGTTCTTTAAATTATTCCAACCTTTTCCCTCTCAACATTCTGACAGCTGATTCTAAAATGACTACAATACATGGGAAAGGGCTAGTACTAAGGGAGGAATAGTTATTTGATTAGGTATAGGAAAAATGTGAAGACATAAAATTGTAAACAAAACAGAATTGCATGCTGACAGGTGCCATGTCTAATGGTGCCTATGAATCAAGCTACTATTAATGAGCCAAAATAAACAGAGCCCAGGTTGTTTCCCTCCAAACCCCAGCTGGAGGGGATATTCTATGCCTGCATCTGCCCCTGCCCTTGTAAGGGGTAGATTAAATATTTTGTATCATTGCCTCCCCTGAACTTGACCCCATAGATGGCTCGCTATTGTGTCAGTGTCTCCACTGCAAAGGATGTGAGGGAAATTCCCACACTAGAGCCCATTCTTCTTTTTAAGTGACAAATCTAAGGAACTCATAGAATATCTGGGCTGGAAGGGACCTCAGGAGGTCATCTAGTCCAACTCCCTGCTCAAAGCAGGACCAATCCCCAACAAAATTATCCCACAGACCTTTGCCCCATAGCCCTAAATGGCCCCCCTCAAGGATTGAGCTCACAACCATGGGTTTAGCAGGCCAATGCGCAAACTACTGAGCTATCCCTCCTCCCAGTCCCAGAACTGTCCCAGAATGAGGCTCAATAGAGGAGATTTTTCAACAAATTGGTAAATTAAACAATAATAACCAGGACCAGATGGTATTCATCCAAGAGTTCTGAAGAAATTCATATATGAAATTGCAGAACTACTAACTGCGGTGCATAACCTAGCGCTTAAATCAGCCTCTGGACCAAATGCCTAGTGGATAGCTAATGTCATGCCAATTTTTTAAAAGGCTCCAGAGGTGATCCTGGCAATTACCAGCAAATTGGCTGAAACTACTATAAAGAACAGAATGATCAGATACATAGGTGAACACAGTACGTTGGGGAAGAGTCAACATGGCTTTTGTAGAGGGAAATCATGCCTCACCAATCTATTAGAATTCTTTGAAACGGTCAACAAACATGTGGACAAGGGTGATCCAGCTGGATATAGTGTACTTGGACTTTCAGAAAGCCTTTGACGTGTGCCCTCACCTCTTCTCCTTCAACTGTGTCCTCAAACTCTCTCTTCCCTCTTGGCCTGCACTCTTAAGCAAAGAAAGCAGTTGTCGGATAAGAAGGAGTGACTCAAGCGCCTTCTAGTGGGTGGGTCTGCAATCTTTTTTCTTCTCCTGGCATCCCCTATAAGTTGCCACCAAAGCAAGATATATAGGAGAACTGAAGCACGAGACAAAAGCAAGAAAATGTATTGTAAGGAATAATCTTGCATTGGCCTGCAGGAAGTGGACTGAACGATCTAACACAGGGGCTTTCAGACATTTGAATAGACCACATGTTAATAAAACTGTGTTTGTGGACAACCACCCTCCCATTTGCAATCTTGCAATATCGCTAAAATAACATCATCTAACATATTATTTATTGTGTTTCGCTCTCCTGACTTTTTATGACATTCATGAAAAGGTTAAAGTTCAAAAAGTGAGAACCTCCTTTTTGTGAATCCGTATATCTCAAAAATACCTCATCTACTATGCCTTAAACATTCCAGAAATGTTCTACTCCAATCTACAACCCTACCTGTGAAATGTCAGCTTTGGTTTGCCCAAATTAGAAGTGGGGTTAGAATCAGGCTTATAATAACTATCTCAACTGCAGTTATGTAAGAAGCTAGCCTCTCATTAATAACAGAGAGTAGAATGTGTTCGATTGAGACATAATTATCAGCTAGGCAAGAAAGGAAGACAGATAGAAATGGAGATGGGCACTATGTTCTCTCTCATCGCAAATTATAGGTGCCAACCATCAATGGCTGTATAGTGTGAAATGTTCAATATCTGACTCAAACATTCATTCTTCATCATATCTCAGTGTGAAGGCCTAACACTGAAGCTCTGTGTTATTATAACATATCGGTAGATGCAATGTTTTCCTCTCTGTGTGTCATTGTAAAGTCTGATGGTGGCATTCCATGTTGGCAGACGATTTTCCAGCATCAGTGAGGTGAAAGGCAGCTGCCATTCTCCCCAGCAGCAGCTGGAGAAACCAGAGGTATGTGTAAAGAGTGTCAGAGGTGTCAGAGCCTCAGGGGCAAAAGAGGGAAGGGAATTGCATGACTGTAACAGGAACTTTGTCTGCTTGCCTATCTGTCTGTCAGCATGGCATTCTGAGTCAATAAATACTAGTCAAAATGCACAATTCCTGCTGACCCACAGTCCCCTCTCTGTCTCTGGAGAAAATAAACAGGGATCTTGGGTGCTGAGCAGTTCTGCCTTCTTCAGAGCTTCCATTGTATTTGTATTTGATGTTTTCAGCCCAAAGCCCTCGGTAACATTGGTATGGCAGTCCCAGGAACTTGGAGGGACTCCCCAGTTATTATGAGATGATCCTTTCATCACAAAATGAAAGGTTCTTTACTGTTTCCAAATCCAACAAAGGAGGGTTCTCTCACAGATGTCGAGGAGTCTGGATGGGCTGGGTGTTTGATCTAACATGTAAATCCTCTCATAGTTAGCTGACGTTACCAGCACATTGCAACTCTCTATCCCAAGCATCCAACGGGTATGTCTTCACTACAGCAGTAGTTCGATTTCCTTTATTTCGATGTTGTGAACGCGACTGTATACAGTCGATGTTGTGTGTCTTCACTAGGCACAGCTAAGCACAGCAAGTCGACAGTGTCTGTCTGCAAAACTTTTGCAAGCGTCGACATAATGAGCGTTGCACTGTGGGTACCTATCCCACAGTTCCCTGATCCCCCAGCAGGCACCATTTCGAGTGCTGCACTATGGGTAGGCATCCCATAATTCGCGCCCTTTCTCCGCGCCGTGCTAACGCCATAGCATTGCAAGCATGGAGCCCGCTGACACCACGGCTGCAGTAATGGACGTTGTGAGGACCTCGATCATGGTTGCGGAGTTCATGCTGCACCGTCTGCAGAGGAGGAATGCGATCCGGGGAGAACTGCGCTTTCTGGAATCCGACAACAGTGAGGAGGAGATGGACAAGGACGTGCACAGCGGGGACGACATGGACACTGCCGTTTTTGGAAGTAGGGCGACTGTCAATCTGTCAAATTTGGTGGCAATGGGGCAGGCTCATGCCATCGAACGCCGATTCTGGGCCAGGGAAACAAGCACGGACTGGTGGGACCGCATAGTGCTGCAGGTCTGGGATGACTCCCAGTGGCTCAGAAACTTCCGCATGCGAAAGGGCACCTTCATGGAACTTTGTGACTTGCTGTCCCCGGCCCTCCGGCGCAGGAATACCAAAATGAGAACGGCCCTTACAGTGGAGAAGCGAGTGGCGATAGCCCTCTGGAAGCTTGCAACGCCAGACAGCTACCGGTCAGTGGCGAATCAGTTTGGGGTGGGTAGGTCTACAGTGGGCTTTGCTGTGATGCAAGTAAGTAGGGCAATCGTCGAGCAGCTGCTACACCGGGTTATAAACCTCGGAAACCTGTAAGCCACAATAGATGGCTTTGCCATGGGATTCCCTAACTGTGGTGGGGCTATAGATGGGACTCATATCCCTATCCTGGCACCAGACCACGAGGCCGCCGAGTACAGAAACCGGAAGGGATATTACTCAATGGTCATGCAAGCAGTGGTTGACCACAAGGGACGTTTCACCGACCTGTACGTGGGGTGGCCGGGAAAGCTTCATGACGCTCGTGTTTTCAGGAACTCTAGGGTTTTTAGGCAGCTGCAGCAAGGCACTTTCTTCCCCGACCAGAAAATTTCCGTGGGGGGGGAGGTGGAAATGCCGATCGTTATCATTGGGGACCCAGCCTACCCCCTACTGCCCTGGCTTATGAAGCCCTACACAGGAGCCCTGGACAGGGGTCAGGAGCTGTTCAACTACAGGCTGAGCAAGTGCAGAATGGCCGTAGAGTGTGCATTTGGCCGTCTGAAGGGGAGATGGCGTTCGTTACTGATTCGCTCAGACATCAGCGAGAGAAATATCCCCATTGTTATTGCTGCTTGCTATGTGCTCCACAATATCTGTGAGAGCAAGGGCGAAACGTTTATGGCAGTCTGGGAGGCAGAGGCAAATTTACTTTCTGCTACTTATGAGCAGCCAAACAACAGGGAAAGTAGAAGAGCACACCGTGAGGCCCTGCGCCTCAGGGACGCCTTGAAAGACAGTTTTATGAGTGCCCGAGATGGCGTTTGAGAATCTGCTCCCTTGCTGTGCTCTAAGTCTGCTGCCCTTGAACCCTCTTTGCCTCCCCCCTCCCCATGCTTTCCCTCCCCCCTCCCCATGCTTGCAGAGGAAATAAAAACAATGTTTGAAAAATCATGGTTCCTTTATTGGTGCATGGGAAATACAAATACAGGGGATCACTGTCCTGGTATCCTGGAGGGAGACCGGCAGTCGCAGTGGGGGAGGAGCGGACAGAGCGGGGGCGGGGGTGGGAAGGGGGGAGAGGAGGGGTGGGCAAGACACAGCAGCTTTTAAAACTTTTCTGAGAACGTCAGCCTGCTGCTGCTGCTGCAGCTGCTTCTGCTGGCTTGTGGGGTCGAGTGGAGCGGCCCACGGAGCTTGCCCCCCCGTGTTCTCACCCCGCGTCTGGGTGGGGAAGCTATGGGAGTTGGGGAGGGGGGGAGGTGGTTACACGGGGGCTGCAGAGGTGGTCTTTGGGCATGCTGCAGCTCCACCAGAGATCGCAGCATGTCGCTCTGGTCCTCCATTATGCGGAGCAAAGCATCCATGCGTCTTTCTTTGCGCTCTTCCCTCTTTTCTGCAGCGGCTCTCGATTCCTGCCTCTCTTGATTCCTTGCCTGTATCTCTCGATCCCTTGCCTCTATCATTCTTTCCCTCCAATCCGTCTGGCGGGCTGCCTCAGCGCGCGAGTTCTCCAGGAGTTCAGTGAACATATCATCGCGCGTTCGCGTTTTCTTTTTACGCTTTCTTATCTGCGATGCACGGCGGGAGGAGGAGCAGGACGGGGGATTCTGAGATAATTGTTCATCTGTGGGCGAATGTGGGAAAAGAAAGTTTGAAAGTTATGAGACAGATACATTCAAGGTTAGGAGGCAGATGCAGTCTCGGACGGCACACAATGGGAGTACTATGCAGTTTGCAACCTCAGTATTCAGAGGCCTGATATGATTTCTGTACAAGGTCATGTTCTACACCTAAAAGTGACTGAATAGCTCACAGAAAAGTCAGAGCATCTCACACACATATGCGTGCCTCAGCCCAAGACGGCTTCTGAAATCACCGTGCAGCCGGACATGATAAGTTAAAAGTGGCACTTGCATATTGTAGAGTAGCCCCACCCGCTTCCCCCCACCGCGTGGCGCCCACTGACCTGCAAACTGCAAAGCAAATGCCAAAAAATCTCTCGCTAAGGGCTAAGGTCTTTTTGGGGCTCTTCAGACCGCTTGTGGACTGTTCAGCTTCCCTGCTAGCTACCGCTACGGGCTGGGGGTGGGGGGGTTGGGTGCGCGTTGGATCTGAAGCGGAAGCAACCGCGTGCAGACTGCTCAGATTCCCTGCTAGCTACCGCTACGGGCTGGGGGGGGGGGCGGTCAGCGTTCGTGGGGGGGTGCGGTTGGTCGGTCCTCAGCAGAAAAGAGTACTTTGCAGCTGGGAATCTTTATCTCCCTACTAATTGCAGTCCGTATCTCAAACAGGCAACCATGAATGACATCACTTTGCTGAGAATTTCTCGGAGAGATAGGGAGCGCATGCTCCTTGACTCCATGCAAAGTCCTGGTCCATACGCCGCAATGCTAGCCTGCTCAATGATACCAGACAACTTACTACTTTCGTGGCGTGGGATGGTCTCCTATCACGGGAGACCACATAAGGCGGCTCTCCCCAGAAATCTGCTGCGCTGGATTCAGCGCTACCTCCTGGATAGCTTCCTTGAAATGTCCGCGGAGGACTTATGGTCAATCCCGGAGTATATTGACAAACTCTTTGAGTAGAAATTGACCAGCAATGAAAGCACGCTAAGTCCTTAGGGCAAGTTACTCATTAATAAATGCGTCCTTTACAAAATCACGTGTCATGTAATCCCTTAAAAAAGAAACACTTACCCCCCTGGGAGGCTTGGGAGGGTGCTGGCTCAAGGGTGATAAACAGCTCCTGGCTCTCTGGGAACACGGGTTCTCCGCTGGGCTCCTGCTGCTCCGTGAGATTTTCCTCTTCCTCATGGTCATCCTCCTCAGAATCAGTCTCCTCCCTGACGATGATCCCATCGGTGGAGTCCACGCACACCGGCGCGATGGTGGTGGGGGCGCCCCCCATTATCTGATTTAGTTCATTGTAGAACCTGCATGTCCGTGGCGCGCCCCCCGATCGTCCGTTTGCCTCTTTGGCTTTCTGGAACGATTGCCTCCGCTCCTTAATTTTCACGCGGCACTGTGTGGTGTCTCTGTTGTGGCCCCTTTCTAGCATGGCCTTGGAGACTCTTCCATAGGTGTTGGCATTCCGTCTGTTGTTGCGGAGTTCCAACATCACGGATTCCTCTCCCCAGATAGCGATGAGATCCAGCACCTCACGAGTGGACCATGCTGGAGCTCTTCTCCTCTGGCTGGTTTCCAGGGCAGATGAGCTCTGCATGGAGTCTTGTGATGCTGAGCTCTGCATGGCGGCTAGTGCTGCTGATTGCTCTGAATGGCGACTGAGCTGTTCAGGTGAGCTGGCCACGCTGACCAAACAGGAAATGGTATTCAAATGTTCCCGGGTCTTATCTACCTGGCCAGAGCAGCGAGTTCAGAGTGCAGTGCAGAGCGGTCACAGTGGAGCAGTGAGGCAGTCCAGAGCAGTCAGAATGGAGCATTGTGGGACAGCCTCTGGAGGCTATTAATGTCGGGTTCCGTCTTCACTAGCCCACAGTCGAGCTTGGAATGTCGAGATTAGCCTTATTTCTCTCGTCAGGCTGGAGTTCCAAATTCGATCTTGAGGGCCCTTTAAATCGACGTTAAGGGCATGTATGTGAAGACAGGTACACGTTTAATTCGACCTAACGTCGTTAAAATCGAAATAAAGTGGTAGTGAAGACAGGGCCGAAGTTGTAGTGATTCTGTAGATGGCACTCTTCCTCTGAATCAAAACTGAACGCAATGTCCCCCCAGCATAATGCTAGAGAACCCAGTGCTGCTGGCTGAACCTCCTTTCAGTGGGATGTCGTCATGAGGCTGTAGTGAACCGCGATGACTCACCAGTGCGGTGCCTCCTGCTGGTCATCTGGGAATTAGCTCTTTCCAGCCTTCGGAGTGCCCTCTGCAGGCTGGTGTCTTGCCTGCCGCTGACCTCGTGTCCCTCCCAGATACTGGTCCCCTGTAGGATAGGTTAATCAATGGCTATTAGCCAGGATGGGCAGTGATGCAACACCATGTCTGGGTGTCCCTGAGTGTGGATGACGGAGGATGGACTGCTTGATGATTGCCTGTTCTATTCATTCCCTCTGAAGCACTTGGCGTTGGCCCCTGTCAGAAGATAGAATACTGGGCTAGATGGGCCATTGGTCTGACCCAGTATGGCCATTCTTATGAGGTGGGCCTGGGTTCCTCCACTGGCAAAGTGGCCTAAGTCCTGAGAAGGGGACAAATCTCCTTTAGAAACCTGAGTGAAGGGCTGATTTTATAGGGCCCAGGGATAGGGCTGAAGACCCTCATGGGGGCAGACAGTTTGGTGAACTCTTTGCTACCCAGGAAGGGGTTAATTTGTGACTGTGTGACTTAGCCAGAAGGCTGAACCACTGAAGACATACCTAGTGAGGTTGGCAACCTATAGGGGGTTCCAGGAGCAGGAAAAAAATCTACAGTACCAACCCAGCTGATAGAAGGCACTCAAGAGATGAGTTTTCTCTGTCACAACCTCTTTCTAACTTTCCTTCCAGTTCTCGGCCTTGGTGCCCTGCATCGACTCCCTCTGTTCCTTCCCCTGCACTACCAAGCATCTTGAAAAATATCCAACAATCATGCTGACTTCCACCTAGAAATTTGTCTTGTCTGAGTTCTGCTATGTATCTTGCTTTGTTTCTTCTCCTTGAATTGCTCTATGTTCACAAACGTCATTCCCCCTTCTCATTCAACTGTGTCCTCAAACTCTCTCTTCCCTCTTGGCCTGCACTCTTGCCAGTTTCCTGAAGGACTGACACCATCTGGTACCAGCTCTTCTTCTCCCCTTATCTCATTTGCTCCAACCTCTCCCTTTCCACATTCTCCTACATGCTGAGAAATCCCTTCTCTTCTCCTCAAAGTACAAATGATATATGGAAAGGAAGGAGAGAGATCCTAGAGGCCAAATTTAGCTACTAGGTAAGAGATTAAAGTCCAGGACCTCTATGGTAGCATTCTCTGAAATGCTTCTGGTTCCATGTGCAGGGCCAGTTAGACAAGCAAAACTATATGGATGAATCTATGATGTTCAGAGCAGGGATTTAGGTTTATTAGGAACTGGGCAACCTTTATTGGAAAGGAGGAGCTGATACAAATAGATGTGTTCCACCTAAACCAAAACACAACCAGATTGCTGGCATGTAAAATGAAAAAGATTGTAAAGGAGTGTTTAAACTAAGGGCTGGGGAAAAGCCGAAAGCAGTGGTATAAATAGGCAGTGGTAGGGTACAGTATGCCATTCCAGTAAGCTATTTATAGCCAGGAAGTAGTACTGAAAGACACAGGAAGAGCTGTGCCACCCCCAGCCCTGCCACATAGCTGCATACCTGCGTCTCCTGTCTGGGGTCTGTACAGCAGCCCTGTCAGAGGACAGGGCTTAGGGCAGGGTTGGGGGTGGTACAACCATGCCGGAGGAGCTGCCGGCGTGAGGCCACCTGGTGGTCCCTCGTTCTGCTCCTTTCACTACTGTCCTTCCCAGGAGAGCCCAATGGTTCAGGAGATGCAGCTGCACGGAAGGGCCTGGGGCGGGACTGGGGATGGTACAGCCACGCCAGAGGAACTGCTGGTGTGGGGCTCGGTTGACAGCATGTCTGAAAAAAATATTCTCTGCTGTCAGAGGGAGCTGATTTGAAGCTCTTCTGCTGGCAGTTCCCAAAGCAGGTGTGACTGCGAACTGGCTATTGTTCCAGCGAGCAAGCCCTCCTCTTCTCTTAGCAGCCCACACAGCAACTGTGCCATGTCTACCCACTGGGAGCACTCACCCCACCCCAAGTAACATGGGATGGATCATGGGGAGCAAAGGGGGAGAGCGGAGGGGTGACGTGAGGAGTCACGGGGGGGGGACCACGTGAGGAGGTCATTTGCACACATCCCCCCAGTTGGTGCAGCGTACGAGTAAGAAATGAAATTTACTTGTACCACTGGCGGATAGGTGCAGACGAGAACACAGTTCAGACAGGAGAGAATTTATGAAAGGGGATTTTCTATATCCTAGTAAAGAGGAGAAGATAGAAGTTGATAAAGTATATGTAGGAACTGACGAGAGACAGTCAAACAAAAGTCCCATTCGGTTATATCATATGAAGGCAGACAACTGAATACTGTCCAATATTATAAGTGCTTGTATACAAATGAAAGTCAAAATACTAAGATGGGTAACCTTGGGGGCCTATTAGTAAATAAGAATATTGATAAAACTGCATGCCTGAATAATATGAGTATAGCAGTAGGAATATACTACAGACCGCCCAACCAGGATGGTTACAGTGATTGTGAAAAGTTCAGGGAGATTAAAGAGGCTAAAATACCAGAAAACCCAATAATAATGGAAGACTTCAATTATACCCATATTGATTAGGCACACTTACCTCAGGATGGGATGCAGAGAGAAAATTTCTATATACAATGAATGACTGCTTCTTGGAACAGCTAGTCCTGGAACCCATAAAGGGAGAGGCGCACAGGATCTGGTGCAAGACATGACTATATCAGAACCAGTTGGTAATAGCGATGATAATGTAATTAAATTTAACATCCTTGTTGGGGGCAAAATAAATTTAAAAAAACACCCCACACCCGTAGCATTTAACTTCAAAAAGGGGAACAACACAAAAATGAGGAAGCGAGTTAAATGGAAATTAAAAAGAACAGTCGGAAGAGTGAAATGCCTGCCAGCTGCATGGAAACTTTTTAAAAAACACCATAAGAGTGGCCCAGAATATATGTATACCCAAATAGAAAAAAAAAATAGTAAGAGGACCAAAAAATGCCACTGTGGATAAACAACAGAATAAAAGAGGCAGTTAGAGACAAAAAGATATTGTTTAAGAATTGGAAGTCAAATCCTACTGAGGAAAAATAGAAAGGAGCATAAACTCTGGCAAGTCCAGTGTAAAAGTACAATTAGGCAGGCCAAAAAAGAATTGGAGGAGCATCTAGCAAAACACTTAAAAATGAACAACAAAAATAGTTTTAAGTACATGAGAAGCAGGAAGCCTGCCAAACAATCAGTATGACCACTGGACAATTGAGGTGCAAAATCAGCACTTAAGACAGATAAGGCTGTTGGGGAGAAGGTAAATACATTTTTTGCATTAGTCTTCACTGCAGAAGATATGAGAGAGATTCCCATACCTAAGCCATTCTTTTTAGGTAACATATCTGAAGAATGGTCCCAGATTCAGGTGTCAATAGAGGAGGTTTCGGAACACATTAATAAATTAAGCAGTAATAAGTTATCAGGACCAGAATGTACTGTTAAGAATGCTGGAAACACAACACAGTTCATGCGACCAAACATGGCTGTGGCATCATACTTTCTATTTAAGCAAGAGATCCCACGCACTACAAACTGGAGGCTATGTTAAGTGGATTGTCACTTGTTCTTCCTGAAGTTGAACACTGGTTCCGAACAAAACCAGAAATGCTCACTATCTCTCTGCAAGAAATTCAACTGACTGGCTAGACGCATGCGGTGCAACAGTGAAAGACTCAACAGTTAAAAAGTGAAGAACTCTCACCACATTCCAAAAATTTGCATATATGGCTGATGAATGCACAGATGCAAATGGGCAACAAGTGTTAAGTCATTATGTACGTTATCTTGATGTCAATGATAGGCCAGTGGATGCATTTCTAGATGTTCAAGTTATAGAAGACACATCAACTGCATCTGTGACAACCCACATCTTAGAAGAGTTAAATGCTTGTCAATTGTACCCCAAACAGATGGCTGCGTATGCATTTGATGGAGCTGCAAACTTCTCTGGAAGACATGGTGGAGTACAAGCTTTTCTCATAGAAAAGTGTAACCTTAATCTCGCCTATACACACTGCAGAGGCCATCTACTCTAAGTAGCGCTAGTACAAGCAGCAGACTCTTCAAAAGGCATTTAAAAAACTATAAATGTAATGTCTTCATTATATTCTATTTTCAACAGAAGTCCAAAAAGACGGAACGTCTTGGAAACAAATAGAAGATAACACTGGGACTGAAGTTCAAATTAGTCCAACCTCTGGCTTTCTCATGAGCGCTCCTTGGCTGTTGTCTTAAAATTACTCCAGTCATTATTATTGGCTTTTGAAAGTATCTACCAAGATCGGGAAGAATCTAAGTAGTGAGGCTGGTGGCTTACTTTTGCTACTATATTCAGAGAAGGCTGTTGCCATTCTCTGTCTTGTAAGTCTACTGTTGAAAACACTTGGGTCATTAAACAGTGACATGCAGGCATCTGCTACAACAGCAATAGAAGCTACATATGGATCAATCAGAGAGCTATCCATTGAAAAAGTACTGGAAGAAGCAAAGACTTCAGTCAAGAGGTTTACTAATGAAGGCATTTATATTGAATCCTTAAGTGAAGAGGACTAGAAGTGTTTGTTAAGACAACTGAAAAATGTACATAGCCTTGATTCTTAAAAATCTACAACAGCAACTTCTAGGTTCTAGTCAACCTCTACCTAGCTTTTACAGGTCCCTGTCCTATAAAACACTGATAGTTGAGTGGAGTGAGGCACTACCAGCAATGAGGCTGCCATGTGCTCAGGACAGAATAGAGAATTTGAACACAGGATGGCATACGACAAATGAATGAAAATTTGACTTCAACTTCTTTTTTATCATCACTAGTGACTGGACCTGATCTTTATACTATGTTTCCTGGGATGAAAAAAGTAGGAATTAATCTCTTGCTACTCCCAGTAACAACTACAGTTGAAACAAAGTCCTGTGGCACCTTAAAGACTAACTATAAAGTTTTGAAGCATAAGCTTTCGTGGGCTAATACCCACTTCCACTGCTTGCATCCGACGAAGTGGGTATTAGCCCACGAAAGCTTATGCTTCAAAACTTTATAGTTAGTCTTTAAGGTGCCACAGGACTTTGTTACATCTGCTATTCCAGACTAACACGGCTACCTCTCTGATTCTTAACTACAGTTGAGTGTTCTTTTTCATCATGGAAGAGAATTTTGTGTTCTGAAGGAAGTTGCTTTCTGCCTGATCATGTGAATGAACTAGTGAGCATAACAATTGAAGGAATGGAAGTACAGACACAGGAGAAGCCATCAAAGATGAACACATTGCAATCAATAAATTTATAAACAAAGTTGTGCAAAATTATAACAAGAAACCAAGAAGGCTGTAGATATAGTGCTTCATAGAAGGTTTGAGTAGCCAACTTTAATTTGTGTGATGATTTTAAAACATGAGTTAAATCTAATGAAATGGTCAGTCATGAAACATTTTTCAATTTTTACTATGGTGCCATACAGCCCACCTTCACCCTTACAGTCTCAGCCCTGATCCCTCTTCCCCTCGATCAATTTGAACACACTCCCCCATTTCAATTCCTGGGGAAAACGCTGGGACAGCATCAATGTTTTTCAACGGTCAAAAAGGCATTTGACCACCATGAGGAATGGGGCTACCTCATCCAAGCAATTAGCTTAGTAAAGTGCCATGGCTCATTAAAGAAACACTTCAATGAAATACAAAAGGCCGTCTAAACACTACATCTAATTACAAAATAGACTGAATGAGAATGTAAGAGTTCAGAAAAAATAAAAACAACAATTAAATAAAAACAAGGTTGCTAGGAAATTGCCACATTCACAGCCTTACAATGCAGGGGAGGACTCAGGCAACAGATAAGTCATATGAATAGAGAAGAGAGAAAAATTCAAAACTTGCAAGAAAAATTGATCATTTTAGAAATTAACTAAATGGGCCAAATCCATCCCTAGTTAAGTGCTGACTAAGGAGGAACTTGGTAATTGTCTTCAATTTGAAATAAATAAACACCAAGCAATATGAAGAATTGTTTAAAGTTGTTCATGGAATAATGGGATGGAAATGTAGAAAAAATATCTTGCTAGTAAAGATCAAATAGGTGCCGGAACTCTCTCCTTGGAAAAGTGGTAGAAGCCCTAGAATTTGTAATCTTTAAAACTGGACTGGACAAAGCACTAGATAATATATTGCTGGTAACAATTCTGCCTTGTCCCAACTTTATCTCTTATGATTTTGTGATCAAAATCAGTACTAATTGTCAGTATCAGACTCTCAGCAAAGAACTCAAGGACTGTCTAGACCAGTGGTCGCCAACCTTTCGGACCTCAGGGACCACTAAACTCACAATTTTGAATCCCGCGGACCACTAACATGAATTTTTTTAAAAAGGCCCGGGGGGGGTGGGGGGTGGAGTGGGGGGTGGCAAGAGCGGGGGGGGGGGTTGTTTAACTTTTAAATGACTTTTGTGTTATGCCTTTTCATATAACCATGTTTTAGAAACTCTGTATTGAACTTTGGTAATCTGTTATAGCCCCCAAGGTAGTATAATTAAGGTAAAAGAAAAATGTCTCTGCTAGAAGTAGAATAAGATCTCCCCCACACACACACTTTATAATCAAGTGCCCTGTTGAATGAATGAGGTGTGAATGAGGAAGGAGAGACAGATCAAGGACAGTCAAACTTGTCAAGTGGGCTAAGAGCAGACATAACCCTCAGGGGTTAGCACCAGACCAGAGAGAAGCAGCAAAAAGGAGCAATGGACACAGACCCATATTTGCAGGAGAGGGAAGCTGCTATAAAATACCAAACTTGGCAAAATTTTTACCTTGCGCCTCTGCCCCCCCCCCCCCATTCCCTTTTCAAAATCGCTTTAGGTCCTTGTTTGGTGGTTTTCTCTTCCTGGCACACAACTCATCTAAATATCACGACTCTTTCATTTATTATAGAAAAAAGTTTTTAAATACCCTGAAAACTATTTAAAATGCAATTTGCTAATTTAAAAATAGAGATGATGGTAGCTATTCCCTGCAAAGTGGGAAAGCACCCTGTTCCCCGGCAGGCATGCAGGGCTCCCGTCACTTACCTCCCCCCCCCCACCTCCGGCTTGCCTCCTCTCCCCTCCCAGCTCCGCTCTCGCTCTTCTTCCCCCCCCCACCCCCTCGCCTCTTCTCTCCCGGCCCCAGCTCCGTCTCCGGCCCCGCTCTTCTCCCCACCCAGCTCGCCTCTTCTCTCCCGGCCCCGGCTCCGTCTCCGGCCCCGCTCTTCTCCCCACCCCGCTCGCCTCTTCTCTCCCGGCCCCGGCTCCGTCTCCGGCCCCGCTCTTCTCCCCACCCCGCTCGCCTCTTCTCTCCCGGCCCCGTCTCCGTCTCCAGCCCCGCTCTTCTCCCCACCCCACTCGCCTCTTCTCTCCCGGCCCCGGCTCCGTCTCCGGCCCCGCTCTTCTCCCCACCCCGCTCGCCTCTTCTCTCCCGGCCCCGGCTCCGTCTCCGCTCTTCTCCCCACCCCGCTCGCCTCTTCTCTCCCGGCCCCGTCTCCGTCTCCGCTCTTCTCCCCACCCCGCTCGCCTCTTCTCTCCCGGCCCCGTCTCCGTCTCCGCTCTTCTCCCCCTCCCCGGCTCGCCTCTCTTACTGACCCCGCCCCTCTCCTCCGGCTGCGGCTCCGCGGACCACCCAAATTTTCTCGCGGACCACCAGTGGTCCGCGGACCACTGGTTGGCGACCGCTGGTCTAGACCAGTGGTAGGCAACCTATGGCACGGGTGCCAAAGGTGGCACACAAGCTGATTTTTAGTGGCACTCACACTGCCCAGGTCCTGGCTACTGGTCTGGGGGGCTCTGCATTTTAATTTAATTTTAAATAAAGCTTCTTCAAACATTTTAAAAACCTTATTAACTTTACATACAACAATAGTTTATTTATATATTAAAGACTTATAGAAAGAGACCTAAAAACGTTAAAATGTATTACCGGCACACGAAACCTTAAATTAGAGGGAATCAATGAAGAATCGGCACACCACTTCTGAAAGGTTGCTGACCCCTGGTCTAGACCATGGAAACTGAATTTCCCTCTCCTCAGAAGGGGGATGGGGGTATGCCTAGGGCATGGGTGAGGTGCTTTGGTGAGGGAACTCAATAGTGGTGCCCAGGCTGTACCTGTTTTGTGGATAAATCAAGGACTTCAGTTTCTAAGGTTGTCAATTTGAAACTATTCATTGGAACCAAATTAATAAAAATGTCATTAAAAACATGTTTAAAGTGCTAAATAGCCAGAGATTGATAGTCTGGAGCCCAGGGATTGATGGTGGAGATTGAGCAGGGGGTCTCTTTCTCACCTAGGTAATCATTATACGAGCCCCATAAGGACATAGTTAAATCAAATATTAAGAAGACTGCACTTAAGAAGGGAAAAATATGTCAATCACACTTTGCCTTTGACAAAAGGAAATTCCTTGAAACTGAGAATGGAGAGAGAGCAGGAGGGAAAGTGTCTCCTCATGTGGGTGGCCAGGAAATTGGAGGCCAGGAAAGTACGAGAGAGAAAGAAAGTGTAAGAGACAGGAGGAAAAAAATCCACCAGATTGAATTCTAATCCAAATGCTGTGAGGCGTTCACACCAGGCCTTGTGAGAATATTAACAAGGTTACAGAAGAGGGGCCTTTAGCCTCGGGAATTATTAGTGAATATGGAATTATATTTGCACAAACACAACCAGATGCAAGCAGCTAAATGTTCTGCAGATGTGAAAAGAGCTGGAGTGTGTTACATGAAGCTGCCACCCATTTGGATTTTAACCCTCTTTCTTGGTGCCATCCTGCATGTTACAAAAGGGCTACATTTCTCAAATGGCAATAGTACTGGAGGGATGGGGGTTTCTCTCTTGTCAAAGTTGCATATATGGGTTCAGTTTTGGGATTGTTCTTTTACAGAGCCCCCAACACGTCCCAAGTGACATAAAGCTGAAGAATGAGTCTTTACTTCATTCTTTTTCATTGTTTGTACTTTTCCTCAGACCCATATTTTAATTTCTTGTTGAATTTTTTCATTTTTTCTATAACCTCTGTCCTTCTCATTGTTCTATTATTAGAACAATGAAAAGGACACAGTTTCACCTACAGCCTCAACTGACAATACAGCTTTATTGTTTTACACACTGTACAAATATAGAAAGAGGCATTCCCAGCCCTGGCTCCATGAGGAAAAAAATCTAATGCGTCTTTAAACATCAGTTTAATTTCATTTGGGTCCACAAACACTAAAGTGCCTTAATCATAACTGTATGGTTTTTGGATGGTGTCATTCTAGGGTAGAATTTAGGATTTTGCTGAAGAAAAAAAATGTCAAGTTATGTAGAATGGGAAAAATTACTGTTAATCATAGAAAAATATTCAAGTGTAGCCTATGGATGTGAGTTCACTGAGTTTTAACTATATGGGAAGTTTGACAAGTCCATGACAGGGCAGAATTAAAGTTGTTTGGCAGCCCTATACCATTTGTATAACTTCAGATGTTAGGGTTTCTTTTAACTTAGCTGTAAATTTCCTGGATTTGTAATGCTTGGTTTTAAGATAATTACCTTAAATGTAGCTTATCCTAAATTACAGTTGATGTGAGCTCTCAGCCTAAACTTAATTCTGAAGTATATTTGTCTGGGAATATAGACTATGGAGGCCTTGTTAGTAATTCCATAGTTAAGGCTGAGTTGAGTTCTGCGCTTAAAGAGGGATTCAACCTCTTTGTAATGCATGAAAAAAATACATTGTCCTCCCCAAAATTGCAACACTTTACTTTATAAGTATAAAATGAATTTTCTGAGAATTTGTAATGCATTAATTAATTATTTTTTGAATAAAAATGAATGAAAAATAGGTCCATTAAGAAATATATCATCCACTCTTATATCTTGTTTTTGCCTCTAATAATCTCAGTAGCAGAATAACAGACTCTTCAAACTTCCCAAGTAGTTAAAAATCACTGAAATCTTATGCATAGACTACATTTCTGTTTTGTTTTTGTTTACAATCACTGTTTATATCAGGGTGGGCAAACATTTTGGACTGAGGGCCACATCTGAGTATAGAAATTGAATGCTCACAAAATTGGGGTTGGGGTGGGGGTAGTGGCTCGGGCTGCAGGCTCCGGGCGGTGCTTACCTGATGCAACTTCCGGAAGCAGAGACATGTCCCTGCTCCAGCTCCTATGTGGAGGTGTGGCTGAGTGACTCTGCTATGTGCTGTCCCATCTGCAGGCGGCACCCCTGCAGCTCCCATTGGCCATGGGCATGTAGAGCGGAGCCTCCTGACTGCCCCTAAGCATAGGAGCCAGAGAGGGACCATGGTGCTGCTTCTGGGAGTTACATGGAGCAGCCCCTGACCCTGCTCTCCTGCTAGCCCCAGACTCTGTTCCACAACGGGAGCTTGAGGGCCAGATTAAAATGGCTGGTGGGCCAGATCCAGCCCACGGGCTGTAGTCTGCCCACTCCTGGTTTAGATCATTTTTCACGTCTTTCTTCATGACTGATTTTTTCCCCCCTCAGCAGTGGCTGAAGGATAGAATAGCCTACTACAAAGAATTCCATAAAGAATTGCTCTCTTTCAAATGGCTGCCATGTTCCATTTCTCTCAGTGGGACTGAAGCCACAGTGCCCCCCTGTTCTCAACAGATCTGAATTTCTCCAACCCTTCACAATACAGTCACTCGCCATCTTCTCTGAGGACAGCTGTCAGAGATGGTGGGCATTTTGAAAGGGAGCAAATTCATGACAGATAAACTTTCAGTTGTGAAAAAGAATGGCACATATGATCATTCATCCTAAATATCTTTTCAAAAGCCACCCATTGCATCAAGTAGGCCATGAGAGAGGGGGAAACTGGAATGTTTGTGTGTGCATGCAGGGGAATGTAGGAGGGTATAGGAAGAAAGAAGAGTCAGACATATGAGTGCAGGGTCATGTAGACAGCTGCCAGAGGAAGAGGGAATTTGGAGTGTGTGTGCACAGGGTTTTTTTTGCCAGTTCTAGTAGGATGTATTCCTGGAGGTTTCATCACATGACATAATCATTAATTAAAGATTACCGGTAATCTTTAATTCCTGGAGGGTTCGCAAACCTAGCACAGGTTTATGTGAGAAGGTGCAAGAAGCAGGGGAATTTTGTGTGCACACAAGGTAATGCTGTGAGGTCGAACAACAGGGGTAATCTGAGGGTTCTGAATAGTGGAACATAGGGAGGAGCAAGAGAGAAGTGGAATTTTTGCCCAGGACAATGCTGGGAGGTACAAGAGGCAGGTAAAATGTGGAGTATGGAAAGCAGGGCTCTGAAAGAAAGCAGCCATAAATTCAGTTTATATGACCCATAAACTTTGGCTACTTTGTGCTGCTCCAGAGTGGGGTAAAGCAGCCAGAATGTATTAGTGAAACTGGTCATAAAAGTTAAAATTAAAAAAACAGATTTAAGGCTGATACTGCATATATTCAAATCATTAAAAATATCAAATGCAACGTTCTCTTTGAATTTCTTTTTTAATGTTCTTCTATGAAATTTTCATTTAAAAAAGAAAGGAAATTCCCAGCCAATAACTATGTTAAAATGGTTTTAAAGGTTAGAATAGATTTCAGTATTTCAGATACAATCCATGTTGTAATTATATATCAAATAAACACAAAAAAAGTCCAAACTGTTGTAATCCGAGGAAATTCACGATTAAATTTAAGATGAAAAGAAATCCAAGTTTGTTACAGTATGGAGAGGCACAAACTAGGGCACTGAAACAATCTCAAATCTGCCTGGACACAGACTCTTGAAATGTTATGCGTAGGCTACATTTGAATATATTTCTTTAGAATTAACAGTCATTTTCCTCCACAAGGCTTCATAGCTAAAAGTTTCTTGATCTGCAAAGACCTTAACTTTGCCCTGTAGGACAAAACCATATTATCTATGATTATGATTAAGGCATTTTAAGTATTTGTGGTTCCAGATTAGATTAAAAGATCTTTTAAAACTCATTAGATTTTTTTCATTATTTTCTCCTCATAGTTTACTACAGGTTAAGGTTATTTGGGTGCCCTAACTGTGCATTTCCTTACTTTAACAGGTTTGGATTTCTTTAAAATTTAATCTTAACTGAATTTCCTGGGACCATAATACTTGGCTTTTAGGAAATTACAATATTCCTGTAATTTATTGTGTACAGATAACATCAATGAAGCACATGTTAAAGAGATTTAAAACTGACAGATTTTCCAAAATAATTGTGATTGGGGAATCATCAGATAAGGGTGTTTTTATGAGTTTTCTACAGCGATCTGATCTTGCTCTAATGCTCGTGAATGTCTTTATCAACAATCTGGAATACAACTAACAATCTTTTAATACAACTAAGTGCAAGGTCATACATCTAGGAACAAAGAATGGGGGTCAT
Organism: Sternotherus odoratus; assembly: GCA_032164245.1. NCBI lineage: Eukaryota > Metazoa > Chordata > Testudines > Kinosternidae > Sternotherus > Sternotherus odoratus. The sequence continues at coordinate 124,241,982 of JAVMKO010000001.1, forward strand.
ACTTACAGGATGAAACACTTTCTTTGAAAGCAGTGACTGAAAATGATTTAGGAGATTATAGTGAATAAGCAATTGAACATGATCTACCACTGCTATATGGTGGCTAATGCTATACATACTTAGATGTATAAACAGAGGAATATTGAGTAAGCAGTTGCATTGAGGTTGTTAATGGAATACTCTTCCCAGTTTTGGTGTCCCTGCTTCAAAAAGGATGTTGAAAAAGTAGAAAATGTTCAGAAAAGAGCTATAAAAATTATTTGAGGTCTGAAAAATCCTGATTTAGAGTGAGAGACATAAGAAAAATCTATTAGTTTATCAAAGACAAGATTAAATAATCAAGTTAGTTCTTTAAGAGAAGATTTCTGAGAATAGAGAGCGCTTGCTGGGATGATTTAGTTGGGGTTGGTCATGCTTTGAGCAGGGGTTTAGACTAGATGACTGCCTGAGGTCTCTTCCAACCCTAATCTATGATTCTATTATTCTATGATTCTTTAGTTTATTGGACAAAGGCATAATAAGATACAATGGCTGGAAGTTGGAGTGAGATTAGTTCAAACTGGAAATGAAACACAATTTTTAATAGTGAGAATAACTGGAATAATTTGCCAAAGGGGTGGGGGAAGGGAGGATTCTCTATCACTTGAAGTATTTAAATCAAGACTAAATATCTTTCTAATATCTTTCGGCGGCTTTTCAGGCTATTTTGGGAACGCTCGGCATGTCCGCCGAAAATAGGCACCGAATGCGGAAGTAATTCATTCAGCGGTTTTTCGGTGGACACTCAAGCGGTCGCGGCGCCGTGCTGCTCAGAAAAAAGGGGTCTTGCTAAAGGTAAGTTTGAGAACCGCTGGTTTAGAGGATCACAATGATCACTTCTGGACTAAAATCTATGATTACAAGTTCACACATACATGGATGTATTTAACAACATCCCCAATATATTTCATAGTAGCCTGTACATAGCCAAACCATGAGCATACACAGGATTTAAGATGTCCTCAGCTTTAGGGAGCCAGACTAAAGGTTAAAATGGCTGTAAAATGTCCAATAGCTGGTGTAAGGGAAATATATGGGGAAGATAGGATGGGTGTTGGATACATTGTTGGTGTGTATATGGTAAGATGTTGCTGTCTTGTCAATGAAGGGTGAATCTGAGAATAGTCTATGATCACATTGATGGAACATACCCCAGGGAGGACAGATGACTATGTGGTAAGGGCACTGTACTGGGAGTAAAGAGATCTGGGTTGAATTCTTGGGCCCATCACAGATTCCTGTGTGACGTTGAGTAAATCACTTAATACCTCTGTGCCTCAATCTCACGCCTGTAAAATGGAGATAATACTTCTCCACCTCCCAGGTGTGTTGTGAGAGTAAATTCATTCATTCATGTTTGGGGAGGGGGAGGTTCACCCAGGGGCCTTGGAGCAATTTTTATAGTGGGGGTGCTGAGAGCGATTGAACCAAACTGTAATAAATCCTGTATATGGTAGAAACCACGTCAAGCCAGGGGGGGCAGCAGGCCTCCCTCAGCACCCCTAATTCCAGCACCCATGGGTTTTTCTAACTACCTTAGATAGATATTTTTTCTCATGCTATATATATTACAATCTTAGCACTATTTTAGCATATTTTTTGTTTGGGAATATCTCTTTCAGTTTGTACGCTCTGGAGACAGGTTCCATAGATAAGAGGAACAGCAAAGGAGATAAGGTCTAGTAACTCCTCAAAGTAAAATCCTTCAACTCTACTCCATGAATAGTTATTTAAACAGATGGTGCAGAATATATTAATTTAATCCAAGAAAATAATATAGGGACCATTGCAGATGTTTTGCACATATAGAAAAGAAATTGCCATTCCACATGACAGACTCTTCTCAGCACCCAAGAAGAGAATGATGACTGGGGATCTAGTGGAGAGGATGATGTTTAAATGTCTGCTGTCAGAGCCGTACTGATTTATTATTAAAGCCTGCTTGATCTCTGTGCATCAGCGTAGGAAGGAGTCTGTGACTCTGGTGGAAACTATTTTGGATAATATTTGCGTTTGTTAAGCTACATTGATACCTGGAAGTTTTAAAAGGAAGAAGCGTGTGGGAGGGAGGGGAAGAGCAGTTGAGGTGACACCCCAGCCATTCATTCCCCCCTCTCCCATACACTTCTGGGTCATGTTCCTGTAAGACTGCTGTATAACATGAGGAAATACTGTATACATCTGTCCCACCCCAATAGTTCTCTCTCATATATACACACTCTTTTCTCCTTCCCATCCCTCTCTTTTATTTTGGAAAAGCATATAAAAGTAGGTACCAGATCAGCACTAAAACTTTTCTTCCAGTTGTCTGATTTGGATATTCATGCATCCTTTTCTTGCAGCATGGAGATTTCATGTCATTTTAAAGTAGATAGGTATTTCCACAATCCTCATTACTAATTCATATTATCAACATCTAAACAGCAACACTGCTACAAACCGAATTTAGGAAGCAGGATACATGAAATTGTAATTATTAATTATTATTTATGGTGCATCCAAAAATGTGCTAGGCACTTTATAGACATGGAATAAGACAGGGCCCTGCCCTGAATATGATTGGATCTGTCTTCAGACATTCAGACTGGACAAACTACTGGAAATAATAGCAGGCTTCAGCTTTTTTATTTACCATAATAAAGCAGCCTAGTCTAGAAACTCCTTATTGCTGCAAACTAAAGGTGTATGTCTGGGGAGGGAGAGCTTTTCCCCTTGATGTTCCAGGACATGGAAACACAATCCTTTTTCAGACACAGATGTTTGCAATAGAAAACTTTCACCCTGCTCTCCTCTGTTTTTAATCTACCCATGACAGGAAACACAGATTCAAAATGAATGTAAGAACAGAGTCACCACAATGGGTGATAATACAAAAGAACTTGTAGGAAAGATCTCCTTCTCCCAAAATAGTAGAGAGAGAAAATTCCAGTATTAGGTGTATGTATTTCTGCTATGTTATCAATGCAATTGTTTTTCATGTACTTCAGAGAAAATAATCCTTTATCAAACTGTGCCACATAGTACTGTGCAAATTTCTCTGGTTTCTGTGCACAATACACATTTACTGTCTCTGCCAGATACGCAGCTCTTTTCAGATCGCTAAACTGCTTCATGTGACAAACTCTGAGCACAAAGCAGAAATATCAGTTTTTAAAGCTCCCTCTTCTTATGTGTGTAAAGTTTTTAATGGAACAGATATGATTATTTAATCCATTCCCTAGCCCCTCAACCAGTCTCTAGCCCTGCTCTAGCTCAGTAGGTCAGGACTGCTCCCAAGTTCTGTACTCCCAACGATATCCAAACTATTTCAACATATACCTCTCAAATACAGAACCAAACATGCACATGTACAAAGATCATAGAAGTGTAGATTGGAAGGGACCTCAATAGGTCATCTAGTCCAGTCCCCTACACTCAAGGCAACACTAAGTATATATACTCATTCATAAGCCTAATTTTTTTTAGTAAAAAAGGGGGCCAGCTTATGAAAGGGTAGAGAGAGGGGGAGAGTTGAGACACAACTCCTTGACCCAACAGAGGAGGCAAGGAGAGGCAGCACAGCCAGCAAAGCCAGAGTCTCTCCTCTTCTGGCCAGGCTGTTCTCCCCGCAGCCTCCAAAGCAGCTGCAGCTCCGGGGCTGGCAGACTGAGGCCGCATCGCCCGGCCATGCCACCTGATCTTTCCCGCTGGAGCAGGCTGCGGCTGTGCTGACCAGCCTGCTGGAGCAGTTCTGGCCAGGCCAGAGACATCGTCCCCGGGCCCACCCCAGCTAAGGTGGGAAGGGATGGGATGGGGAGAGTGTGGGGAACCTAGACTGAGGGTTGGGTCATGTGGGGGGTGGTCACAGGGATTACTCCACTGACCCCCCCAGCTTCCTCCTCCCCCCCCCCCGGAAAAATTTTTACCTTTGAGCTCCTATTCCGGCCCATCGGGGTAAGTAACTGGCGGGCTAGAACACTTTGTTTACTTAGGTTTACCTCCATGCTTGCAGATGCTCAAAGAAAACAAACCTCCTCGGCCCACCAGTGGCTTATCCTGGTGGCTCAGGAGCCAAAGTTTGTTGACTCCTGAATTATAAGGTTGGCTTATGAATGGGTCATAAAAAACTTCAATTTTTTACTTATCCATCTTGGGGGGAGGGTCGTCTTATAAATGAACCAGTTTATGATCGAGTATATATGGGTAATAACTAGACTAGACTATTCCTGACCTGTATTTGTCTAAACTGTTCTTAAAAATCTCCAGTGATGGAGATTCCTAGGCAATTTTTTTTCAATCTTCCCTCATAGGTCATGTTTTCTAGACCAGTGGTTCTCAAAAGTCTCAAAAGCGACCCTTCTTTCTGTTCCTCGGTGGCGCAGTGGCTTCCGAGAGCACTCAGTATGTCCACCGAAAAGCCGCCGAATGCGGGACTAATCAATTTGGTGGCTTTTTGGCGGTGGCAGGAGCTTGCGACCCCCTTGGGAGCGCTCGGTGACCCCCCTGGGAGGTCACGACCCCCAGTTTGAGAAACCCCATTCTAGACCTTTAATCATTTTTGTTGCTGTCCTCTGGACTTTCTCCAGTTTGTCCCCATCTTTCCTGAAATGTGGTACCCAAAACTGGACATAATGCTCCAGCTGAGGCCATATCAGCATGGAGTAGAGTGGAAGAATTACTTCTGATGTCATGCTCACAACACTCCTGCTGGTACATCTCAGAATGATCATTTTTTTGCAACAGCATTATACTGCTGACTCATATTTAACTTATGATTCACTATAAACCCCAGATCCCTTTCCACAGTACTCCCAAAGCAGTCATTTCCCATTTTGTATGTGTGCAGCTAAGGGTATTGTGGCAGACCCAGGGCAGACAGCTGCCAGTAAGGCCTGCAATTAGGAGGCTTACCACAAGGGAACTGGGTCCAGCTGAGCAGGGCTGCCACAGCCAGAAGCAGGGCCAGCTGGGGCCAATTAAGGAGGCTGTCAGAGCCCTTGAAAAGAGACTCCTCCCCAGAGAGGCTTGTGGGAGTTTGAGGAGTGAGTTTGGAGGGAGTGAGAGTTTGAGGAGTGAGTTTGGAGGCAGTAGGAGATAGAGGAGCGAGTTTGGCAAAAGTAGAGGGGTGTGAGGGGCAAGTTGGAAGAAGCAGGGGCAGAGAGGCGGCTGGCAAGCAGGAGGAGAGAACTAAGGGTCCCTCCCAGGGGGGGCCCTAGCTTGCCTAGCTTGCAGGAGCCTGACCCTGAGAGAGAAAGAAAGGGAACGAGCTGCTAAGGAGCAGCAGGAAAAACCGGGTCTGGTGCAGTCTGGTCAGGGCGCCAGGGCCGCACCAGCACCCCAAAGGACTTGAACCAGGGGGAGCAGAGGAGCCACCTTGTCACACGTGGTGTCAGAGGTGGGATAGCGAGTAAATAGACTTGGTGGCCAGCCCTTCTCCCCCCCCCCCCATACTCAGAGGGAAGATGGAAGAGGTGGTGAAGGCCCTGGTCCAGGCCACTGCGGCCCAGCAGGAAGCTGTCCAAGTACAGCAAGAGACCAACCAGTTGCTGATAACCCAGGCAGCCCAGGACCGAGCCACCTTGCAGGAGGTGGTGCGGCAGATGAAAGCCCTGAGCACCATGGGCCGTGGGGGGCCTGACGACCGGCCACTACGGGCCAGCCATTTCCTGCAGAAGATGACGGCAGGCGACGACACCGAGGCCTACCTGCTTGCCTTCGAGAGGACGGCCCTGCGTGAGGCTTGGCCCCGAGGACAGTGGGCAAGCATCCTGGCCCCTTTTCTCTGGGGGGAGGCCCAAAAGGCCTATTTCGACCTGGCGCCCGAGGCCGCTGCGGACTACCCCCAGCTGAAGGCTGAGATCCTGGCCAGAGCGGGAGTGACGCCAGCCCTGCGGGCCCAGCAGTTTCACGAGTGGAGGTACGAGGTCAGCAAGACCCCGAGGACTCAGCTATTCGACCTGATCCACCTTGCCCGGAAGTGGTTACGGCCCGAGACCCACAGCCCGGAAAAGATGATAGAGATCCTGGTACTGGACAGGTATATGCGGGGGTTGCCATCCGAGCTAAGGGGGTGGGTCCGAAAGAATGATCCCCCCTCCTACGACGAGCTGGTAACCCTCGTAGAGAGACACCTTGCCTCCCAGGAGTTGTCACGGACTACCACGGAGGGGCTGCGGGCAACCAGAAGGCCAGCCTCCGGACCAAAGCCCCGGATGGCCAAGACCCCAAGCCGCTATAGGGAGGAAGGAGAGGAGGCTGGGGGATGGCCGGAGAGCTTGGCCAGACTTGGGGACTGGGGGAACGGGACTCGGGGGGTAGGGCCGAACAGCCCGAAAACTGGGGGGCTGTCCCGAGCCGGGAGGCGCTGTTACGCTTGTGGGGAAATGGGACACCTAGCCGCCCAGTGCCCAAACCTGGCCGAACCCATGGAATGTGGCCTGGGGTGTATGGGGGATCCGTGTGACTTGGTGAACCAAGTGGGGGTCGCGATGGCTCCCCATAGATATACCCGACCCGTTAAAATGAATGGTATTAAGACCACCGCGCTAGTAGACTCAGGGAGCGCAGTTACGCTGGTCTCCGGGATGGTGATCAGCCAGGACCAGCTGTCCCGGGCCAAGCGCTCGGCAGTATCCTGTGTGCATGGGGATATTAACTACTACCCCACTGTCTCTGTAAGCCTAGATGTCCTGGGACACCCCACGAAAGTAGTGGTGGGCGTAGTCCCGAGGCTCCCCTACCCGGTCCTCATTGGACGAGACTTCCCTGACTTTGACAGCCTGCTCCCCGGACGGGGGACAGAAGGAGTTAGTGCCGGGGTCCCGGAGGTGACGCCGAGAGGTCCCGGGGCACCACCTTTCCGGGAATTTGACCCGGAATTATTCTCTCTAGGTGGGGGGTCCCGGAAGTCTCAGAGGGAGAGGAGGGCAGCCAAGGCGTTAGGGACGAAAATCCTCACCCAATATAGGAGGGCTGCTCTAGTGGGAGAACGAGGGAGCCCCCAAGGAAGGAGGACCAGGTGAGAGGAGGGGGAGACCGACCCCGGGCCTAGTGCCCCCCAGGCGGTCCCCGAAGGAGAGGCAGAGGTAGAGACCCCGGAGTTGGGGCCAATTGGCCCGGCTACGGAGAATTTTGGGCAGGATCAGGCCAACGACCCACTCTACCAAAATATCCGTAGCGAAGTGGTGGAGGTAAATAGGGTCCCGGTAGAGGGGAAAAGTAAGGGCCGAGGGCCGTACTATATAATCAAGGGGGACCTGCTGTATAGGGTAGTCCCGATATCCGATATGTTGGTGGAGCAACTTTTGGTGCCACGGAGACATCAGAGAGGCGTATTGGACCTGGCTCACAGCCACCTCTTCGGGGGCCACCTGGGGGTGGAGAAGACCCTCGATCGGGTCATGAAGAGGTTCTTCTGGCCAGGGGTCCATGCAGCGGTCCGGCGATACTGCGCCTCCTGCCCGGAGTGTCAATTGCATGCCCCCCAACCCCACTTGCGGGCCCCTTTAGTGCCCCTCCCCATCATTGAGGTCCCATTCGAGAGGATCGCCATGGACCTGGTGGGCCCGCTGGAGAAATCGGCCCGAGGCCATCGGCATATACTGGTGGTGCTGGACTATGCCACCCGGTATCCCGAGGCTGTGCCCTTACGGAACACACTGTCCAAAACCATAGCTCGGGAGCTGCTACAGATCTTTGCCCGAGTAGGGATACCGAAGGAGATCCTGACCGACCAAGGGACCCCCTTTATGTCCAAATTAATGAAGGACCTTTGTTGCCTACTCTGTGTGCGGACCATAAGGACGTCGGTGTACCATCCCCAGACTGACGGCCTGGTCGAACGGTTCAACCGGACGTTGAAGAGTATGCTGCGGAAGGTAGTGAGTCGGGACGGGAAGGATTGGGATACCCTGCTCCCCTATCTCCTGTTTGCTGTAAGGGAGGTGCCCCAGGCCTCCACGGGATTTGCCCCATTCGAGCTGTTGTATGGACGCCACCCTCGGGGCATACTTGACATCACCAAGGAGGACTGGGAAGAACAGCCAAACCGGGGGAGGAATGTCGTTGAACATGTAGCTCGGATGAGAGAGAGGATAGCCCAGGTCACCCCAATAGTGAGGGAACACCTCGAGAAGGCACAAAAGGCCCAGCGGACATACTACAACCGCCAAGCGAGAAGCCGGAAGTTCCAGGTGATGGTGCTGGTACCCACGGCGGAGAGCAAGTTGTTGGCCCAGTGGCAAGGGCCATACGAAGTAGTAGAAGCCGTGGGGGACGTGGACTATAAGGTCCGACAGCCGGGACGCCGGAAGCAGGAGCAGATTTACCACGTCAACCTGTTAAAACCGTGGCAGGAGAGAGACGCTCTGGTGGTTGCGCTGGGGGCGCCGCCCCGGGAAGGCAACCCACCCGGCCGGGTGGGGATATCCCCGGACCTGACCCCAAACCAGCGAACGGAGGTGGTCCGCATGATCCGGCGTAACCAGGACGTGTTTTCAGAGACACCGGGCCGGACTACTGAGGTGCACCACCACATCCTCACGGAGCCAGGGGTAAAGGTTCATGTCAAGCCCTACCGGGTCCCAGAAGTAAAGAGGAAGGAGATCAGAGCGGAGGTCCAGAAGATGTTACGATTAGGAGTCATCGAAGAATCCCATAGCCAGTGGTCCAGCCCCGTGGTCCTGGTGCCTAAGCCAGACGGCACGGTGAGGTTCTGCAATGACTTCCGGAGGTTGAATGACGTCTCTCGGTTTGACGTGTACCCGCTACCCCAGATAGATGAACTGATTGACCGGTTAGGAGCAGCCCGGTTCATGTCCACCCTAGACCTGACCAAGGGGTACTGGCAGATCCCCCTGGCCAAGGCAGACAAAGAAAAGACGGCCTTTGCCACCCCGGAGGGGTTGTACCAGTATACGGTCCTCCCCTTCGGGTTGCATGGGGCCCCTGCCACCTTCCAGAGGCTCATGGACAAATTGTTGCGGCCTCATAGGCAGTACGCGGCCGCCTATCTGGATGATGTAATCACATATAGCCCAGACTGGGGGACGCACTTGCGGAAGGTAGAGGCCGTCTTAGACACCCTGAGGAAGGCGGGTCTGACCGCAAATCCACCCAAGTGCTCGATTGGACTGGCAGAGGCCAAGTACCTTGGCTATATAGTAGGGAGAGGCGTAGTGAAGCCCCAACTTAACAAACTGGAGGCGATCCAGAAGTGGCCCTGACCAATCCGAAAGAAACAGGTCTGAGCGTTTCTAGGGTTGGTTGGGTATTACCGATGATTCATTCCCCATTTTGCCACCCGGGCCCGCCCGTTAACTGATCTAACGAGGGCCCGGGGCCCAGACATCGTAAAGTGGTTGGACGCCGCCGAGACAGTGTTTGGGGACCTGCGGACCGCCCTCTGCACCGACCCGGTGTTGATAGCCCCAGACTGGAAAGAAGAGTTTATTTTACAAACAGATGCCTCTGAGGTAGGGCTGGGGGCGGTGCTCTCCCAGATGAGGGATGGAGAAGACCACCCAGTCCTATTTCTCAGCAGGAAGCTTCTGCCCAGAGAACGGAAATATGCCGTGGTGGAAAAGGAGTGCCTGGCGGTGAAGTGGGCCATAGAGAGCCTCCGTTATTATCTACTCGGTCGACGGTTTACCCTAGTTACGGACCATGCCCCGCTGAAGTGGATGCACCAAAATAAGGACAGCAACGCAAGGGTTACAAGATGGTTCCTCTCACTGCAGCCCTTCCACTTCCGCGTGCAACATCGGTCCGGCCCCCTGCATGGGAATGCAGATGGGCTATCAAGGATACATTGCTCCGCGACCCAAGTAGCCCAACCCCATGGTGTTGCGCGGGGGGGGGGGGGAGGGGGATATGTGGCAGACCCAGGGCAGACAGCTGCCAGTAAGGCCTGCAATTAGGAGGCTTACCACAAGGGAACCGGGTCCAGCTGAGCAGGGCTGCCACAGCCAGAAGCAGGGCCAGCTGGGGCCAATTAAGGAGGCTGTCAGAGCCCTTGAAAAGAGACTCCTCCCCAGAGAGGCTTGTGGGAGTTTGAGGAGTGAGTTTGGAGGGAGTGAGAGTTTGAGGAGTGAGTTTGGAGGGAGTGAGAGTTTGAGGAGTGAGTTTGGAGGCAGTAGGAGATAGAGGAGCGAGTTTGGCGAAAGTAGAGGGGTGTGAGGGGCAAGTTGGAAGAAGCAGGGGCAGAGAGGCGGCTGGCAAGCAGGAGGAGAGAACTAAGGGTCCCTCCCGGGGGGGGCCTAGCTTGCCTAGCTTGCAGGAGCCTGACCCTGAGAGAGAAAGAAAGGGAACGAGCTGCTAAGGAGCAGCAGGAAAAACTGGGTCTGGTGCAGTCTGGTCAGGGCGCCAGGGCCGCACCAGCACCCCAAAGGACTTGAACCAGGGGGAGCAGAGGAGCCACCTTGTCACAGTATGGCTACACTATCCGCTGAATCGGTGGGTAGCGCTCGCTGTATCTGGGATCGATTTATCACATCTCATCTAGACGTGATAAATCGATCCCCGAATTGACTCCTGTATTCCACCTTGGCAAAAGGAGTAAACCGAGTCGGCGGGGGAGCGGCCGTGGTTGACCTGCCGCCGTGGGGATGGCCAGGTAAGTTGACCTAAGATACTGCGACTTGAGCTACGCTATTTGCATAGCTGAAGTTGCGTATCTTAAGTCGACCCCCTCACCCAGTGTAGCCCAGCCCTAATTGTTCCTTCCTAGGAAAAGTACTTTGCATTTGTCCTTACTGAATTTCATTCTATTTACTTAAGAACATATTAACATAAACATATGTTTTCATAGAACTAGGCACGACTGCAAGATCTTTTTCTTGAGTGGTAACAGCAAATTTATACCCCACCATTTTAAATGTAGAGTTGGACTTCAGAGCATTTATCCACTTTGTCCAAATCATTTTGAATTTTAGTCCTACTCTGCAAAGCACTTACAATCCCTCCCATCTTGGTATTGTCCACAAAATGTATAAGTATACTCTTTATGCCATTATCTAAATCACTGATGAAGATTTTGAACAGAACTGGATCCAGAACTGATCCCTGCAGAACCCCACTCGATATACCCTTCCAGCTTGACTGTGAGACACTGATAACTGGTGAACCCACAGAGTCGGCACCTACACTGATGTGGTTGTCCCTCAATCTCCCACTGAAGTTCTTCCACTTTATATGAATAATTAAATATTAATTTGGACTGAGAAAGAATGAGTGACTCTATAGCTCAGTGGTAAGAGCACTCATTTCAGAGGTGGCAGATCCTTATTCAAATTAGGCATGTAAATACGTTTTAAAAAGTTCACTGTTTAAACAATTTAAAATATTTCATATAAACGGGTAACTGATTAAGTGGCTTAGGCTGATCCTGATGAGTGGCTGGGGCTGCTCCAGCTGGCCCTGCTTAAAAACGTACACCTTATTTCCAGCCTGAAGCTGCTTAGCTTCAACTTCAAGCTATTGGATCACGTTATGTTGTTCTCAGCTAGACTGAAGAGCCCATTATTAAATATTTGTTCCCCGTTTAGGTACTTACAGAATATAATCAAGTCACCCCTTAACCTTCTGTTTGTTAAGCTAAATAGGCTGAATTCCAGTCTTTCACTAGAAGGCATGTTTTCTAATCCTTTAATCATTCTTGTGGCTCTTCTTTGAACCCTCTCCAATTTATCAACTTTTTTTTTGAACTGTAGATACCAGAAGTGGACACAGTATTCCTTAGAGCAGTTGCACCATTACGAAATACAGAATAAAATAACCTCTCTACTAGTTGAAATTCCCCTGTCTATGCATTCAAGGATTCCAATAGCCATTTTGGCCACAGCATCACACCGGGAGCTGACATTAATTTGATTATCCACCAATACCCCCAATTTTTTTCAGTCACTGTTTCTCAGGATAGAGTCCCCCATCCAGTAAATACTGCCTACATTCTTTGTTCCTAGAGTATACAATTAGCTGAATTAAAACACATATTATTTGCTTGTTCCTAGTTTACCAAGTGATCCAGAGTACTCTGTATTAGTGACCCCTTCTCTTCATATGAATGTTTTAATTAAGTAGACTGCATAAGGATTTATGATTTTTTTTAACAATTTGACTAAATAAGAGGATTTCTGTGAAAATTAACTTTTAAGCAGTATTGTGTGTTGAATATCTCTGTTCTAAGATCAGACCACTAATCTGATCTAACCTGCACTAAAACATAATGTGTGCAGATGACCTGAGGTTGAAAATAAGAACTGAGCTTTCACCTGTTTCTTTGTAAACTCCATCAAATGGCAAAAATGCCTCATATTGAACACCTGTGGGAGCATATTGTGGATTGGCAAAGACCCCTACTGCCACCCATACTGATACAGCCTGGAATATACTACCCACAGACTGCAGGAAGAGTTTAGGGTTAGTACTGACTGCTCCTTCCTGAATTAGTAATGCACTCACTTCCCACAGCCAGAAGTGGATTATGGCTAAACAGTAGCTGGAGCCACCAAAACTCTAGGAGACCCGCATAGACTGGTGGTCTTGCTCAAAAATTGAAAGGCAGCTGGAAGCAAACACCTGTGTGCTACACACAGTCACCTTCTGCTCGCCCATTGATCCACTGCTGATCTGTCTCTTCCTAGCTGTTGGGCCAGAATCACACAAATCCCGCAATAATCCACCCCTGCTTTTAGCATCACGCAGGGTCCCAATCCTGGATCTGAGGTTGCCTATCTCTGTTCAGCTTGAGCTAACTGATCACAAACCTATCAGGGAACAAGTCACCTCTTCTTTATGATGTCGAGAATCAGAGAGGTAGCGGTGTTAGTCTAGAATTGCAGAAGTGACAGAGAGTCCTGTGGCACCTTAAAGACTAACTAAAGTATTGAAGCATAAGCTTTCGTGGGCTATACCCACTTCGTCGTCTGCATGCATCCAACGAAGTGGGTATTAGCCCACAAAAGCTTATGCTTCAGTACTTTAGTTAGTCTTTAAGGTGCCACAGGACTCTGTCACTTCTTCTTTATAATCACCCCAGTGATGTTTATTGCTCTTGGTTCTGTCACCCTGAGCATGGCCAGGGGGTTGGGGTGCAAGATCGTGCTGGGTGATGAGGGAGCAGTGTTGGCCTTCTCAATGGGGCTGGGAGAGAAGTGACAGGTTTCGGGCAGGGGGGGGCGCTAGCGGTGCTCTGTGCACGTGGGGTCTGTTTCTCGGTTTTGAGGGGGCTCTGGGAGCAGACTCGGAGCAAGGGGTGGGTGGGGGGAGGTTCAGTCTGACCCTTGGGGTGGGGCCGGGAAGCGAGCTGAGCATCCCCCCTTGTGCACGACTCTGTGGGACGGGCAGGCGCCGTGAGCGGGGAGCTGCGCGCGCGGCGGGGTGGGCAGATGTCCTGGGGGAGCGAGGGAGGGGCCGCGGGGAGAGCTCGGAGGCTGCGCGCGCGGCGGGGTGGGCAGATGTCCTGGGGGAGCGAGGGAGGGGCCGCGGGGGGAGCTCGGAGGCTGCGCGCGGGAGCCGTTGGCAAGGGCCGCAGGGAGAAGCGGTGTTTGGCAGAACCAGGCGCGCGGGCGGGGTATGAAAGTCTTGGCTGGGGGACGTTGGGATGACGTAATGGAAGGAGGCAACACGCGCCGGCGGCTGTATCACTCGGGGGTGGGCGGAGACTCTGACGAATCTGCCGGCCCCGCCCCTAGGCAGGTCGGTAGATTATGTTCTGGCCCCGCCCCTTGAAGGCGGGTGTCGAGTGCGCAGGCGCTAGCCGTCAGCCTGGCCGTCCATGTGCGCAGGCGCGCGTTTCCCGGCTTGCTCTTCCCCTTCCCCCAGTCATGGCGGCGCCGCGCGGCGTGATCCGGGCCCTGCACCGCGGGACCCTTTCCCAGGTAACGGGCCGGGGCCCCTCCCCTGACCCTCCTGGGCGGGGCCCGCGCGCCTCCTCGCCCCCCCGGGCCTCGCTATGGCACCGGCCCCACGCTGCGCCCCGGCCTCTGCCTGGAGCCGCCCCGAGTCGGAGCCTGGGGAGCCGGCGCGTGTCCTAGGGCCCCTCCCCCACCTCTCCGCCCCGCCTCGCCTCGCTTCCCTGCCCCCCGGTCCTTCCCCAGCGCTCATCACAGCTCTGCCCCGCGGCATTGCAGCGCCCGCCGGCCCTTGCCCTGCCTCTCCCGCCTCTGCAGCACATCGCCCCGCCCTCTGCCCCACATCCCTGCCCTTCCCTCCGCCCTACACCGCCCTGCTGCACCATGTTCCCACCCTGCAGTGCCCACATCAGCACCTCCCCTCTGCGTGGCCCTGCCCTGCTGCAGTTGTGCTACATCTCTACCCCGCCCGCCACACTGCATCCTTGCTCTGCATCTCCTGCCTGCACCAGATCACCACCTCCCTGCTGTGCTGCAGCAATGCACAACTGTAGTGGCATGTTAGCTTTATTTTATTGTAGGAAAACAAGTCAAATTTAAATTAGGTTTAGCTGGCACACGTGTGAGCTAAACCCTACTTTACAGTCATCCACTGTCCCTAGTCAAAACAAAGTCTTTGGCCTTGTCAGGGCTAGGGAGAGTGACTCCAATTTAGCACATTAAAGGAAGACTACTTTGTCTCAGTTCTTAAAAGGTGTTTACTAACATCACACCATGAAATCCTAGTCTAAATACTAGATAGTATGTAGTAATAGTTTTTCTCGGGGTAATGAAGAGCCAGAGCCTGACTTTCTAACCTTTTTTCCATAGTTTGCAGTGTTTATAGGTGAGTTTTAGAACTTTTCAAAGCAAACCCTTTGGGCTGAAATCTATCAACACTCAGCCCAGGCATGGAATAGTTGGAAAACTGGTAAACTCTTTATAGCAAAGTTATGTGAATCGGGGAGGATGAAAATAATTCAGTTTATCCAAAAGTATGTAGTGGAATAAGGTTTTTTAAAATAAATATTGAAAGTTTTTATCAGTCGTCCTCTTGTAGAAACAATCTTTTTCTCAAGACAAAGCTCACAAATGCTATGAAGAAATAGGTTCCCCGGGGTCAGCCTCATCTGCCGTTGCTCATGCGATCGGTGTGGATGTCACCAGGGCTGCCTGTGCAGCTGGCCCTGGTGCCTTTAGAAAGAAGGCCACTAATCCTAAAAATAAATCAAAATCAAAGTGTAGACTATGTACCTAAGACTTCACCGAGTTCTAATTGTATGGAAAATTTGGAGGGGGAGTTAAGGTGGTTTGGATGCCCTGACTTGTAGTGGATGCTACACTGGGACCTATCTCATTGTTTTTGAGAGTGCAGAGACATGAGGATCATGCAGTGTTTCCGGGTGAGGTGCAAGTTGGAAGTGGCAAAGATCTGTTTGATCCCCGACCACCCCATGGAGGCCTGTGCAGGATTGTTTAATACAGTGTAATTCTCATGGTTTTTTTTCTAGTCCCGTTTTAAATTACTTGAAGTGTGGCTTCCATTTCTTCCTTAATAGACTGTACACAGAAGAGCCTGTCCGGCATGATATTCTCCCTCAGTTTTTGTTTTTATTATCCTTCTAAGGTTATGCCTTTGAACTGTTATTGTTGGGTTTGCTCCTAGGCCTTTCTTACTAGTCTTCTGTTCTGATATAGCATATTGCAGAGGTGGGCAAACTTTTTGGCCTGAGGGCCACATGAGCTTGTAAAATGGTATGGAGGGACAGGTAGAGAAGGCTGTGCCTCCCCAAATAGCATGACCTCCAACCCCTCCCACTTCCTGCCTCCTGACTGCCCCCCTCAGAATCCCCAACCCATCCAACCCCCCAAACACACTCCTTGTCCCTTAAATGCCCCTCTAGAGACACCCCCCCACCGCCCCTAACAACCCCCCCCCGGTACCCCACCCCCTTATCTAAACCCTCCTGCTCCTTGTTCCCTGACCGCCTCCTCTAGTGATCCCACCCCCTCCCCAACTCCCTGTCCCCTGACCACCCCATATCCACACCCCTGCCCCAACCGTCCCCCAGAACCCCACCCCTTGACTCCCCCTCCCCCTGAGTCTCTGCCCCATCCAATCGCCCCCTCTTCCCTGACTGACCCCAGGACCCCTTGCCCCTTAACCAATCCCGCTGCTGTCCCATCCCCCCCCCCCCCCCCCCCGCTTGCCGGAGCCAGTCACACCACTGCAACACTCCACGGCAGGAGCAGTGGGGTGGAATGCTAGTGGTGTGTCCGTGGGGGAGGGGGGACAACGGGGGAGAGGCCGGGGCTCACCTCCCCGGCCAGGAGCTCAGACGAGCTGGACACGACGGTCCTGTGGGCTGTAGTTTGCACACCCCTGGCATATTGGGTAGCTTCACAGTCATTTGCTCTAAGGATTGAATATCTCTTTCAGATATCCCTTAGGAGAATGGAGGGAAACCTGTGGGCTGCATGTGGCCCGTCAGGGTACTCTGCTGGCGGGCCACCAGACAGTTTACATTTGCACAGTCACCCGCACCTCCCAGTGGCCGCAGTTTGCCGTTCCCGGCCAATAGGAGCTACCGGAGGCCGTGCAAATGTAAACAAACTGGTGGCCCGCCTGCTGATTACCCTAATAGGCTGTAGGTTGTCCTACATTAGGGACATTGTCTAGGCCAGAATTAAGCATCTGCTCTTTTCTCACTTTCAGAGATCAGAGTGAGCCAGTATGTAGCAGTACAATGTACACTTTTGAGAACCTCATTGACTTCGGTGGCATCTAAGCTTTCATATAATCATAAGTTACAAGATCTAGCCTCATTTTGCAGACAAAAATGAAAGGTCTTTGAGATATGTATTAAACCTGTTCATCTCAGTTGCATATTAACAATGAAGTATGACAAATGGCAAATGTTAACTTCTCTAGTGATCATTTTAATAGGAAACCCCGCTTCATTCTGGTGTCTTGGCAGGGCTTGGTTAGAGTCTACCGCTCATTCCCTCTCTAGCCCGTAATTGAATCTCTTTGTTGAGCCTGATGTTAAACTGATAGTCCCGGATGTTGACCTGTAAATATTCCCAGAGCAGGTTGTGATTGTCACCGTTTCAAGGTTAACTGCTCTTTCTGACCCACCCTCCCCCTGGTCTTCCTTGAGGACATCCATGTAAGGTTTCAGACTTCCGGTTGTCACCTCTCAATGACAGAGACTTGTATCTCTTTCTCACCATGCTGGGCTTTGCAGTCCCTCGGTCCCTCACTGTGATTTTCTCAGCAGGTGTGACTGGGTTCTAGCATCTGTGGTTAACCTTTTTCCAGGGGCTACAGCAGTGTTTACCAGTTATCAAGCAGCCTTCACAGAGTCAAATACATTCATTCTTAGAATAAAAGTGTTCTGGAGAAAACCTATAAAACAGCAATAGACGTTCCTATACGCATGCGAAAAGTTAATCCCGTTAATTTTATGGGATTCTAGTAAGCCACAGTCCTTTCAACTCTTCTGCAAGGATTGGGTATCCTCCTTCTTGGACAGAGGGTCCTGTCTGTTTACTGGGTCAGAAACTCAGCCTGTTTGTACCCAAAGCCCTTTCTTTGTTTGAGTCTCTGGAAAACAAAATGTGAACCAATATATGTAAACCTCTTCAGGGGGTGATACCACTATAAAGTATTTAGTCTCAGTGATTCACCTTAATCACTCCATTCCCCACACATACACACCATTTTTAGTTCCTGAAGGATCTGTGGTAACGTTCCCCATGGAGTAGTACGTAGTCATACATAAACCATGCATACATTTAGTACACTGGTCCCCAGAGATACTACCTGGGGTTGCAATATCTGTCAGAGTGATGATGTGTGTGAGATTATGAACTCTCTGTATGTATCTTTATCAAGCTGCAAACTTTATTTTGAATGTGCAAGTTGTTTGCCTTCTCTGTTGTCTTTTTACTTCCGTCTTGGGCTGGAATTCAAGGGATAGTGGCCCAGGCTGTCAATGGAGGATGGTTAAAGCTTGATGGCCTTCTGTTCAAATAGAACCACCCTACACAAAAGACTGGCTGCTACCCAGAACTGGTTTATCAGGGGAAGGTTGCCTGACAATAAAGTCACCTGGTAAAGGTCTGTGGTCACCAGTTGAAGCCGAGACTGGAAGGTTATAAAAGGGCAGGAGCTGCTCTATTCTGCATCTCCAGCCATTTTCACCAGCCCAAGCTGAAGAGAGCTGCTGCTGCAGGAGCCTTGATGAAGCGGGGGGAGACCTGGCTGTCTGAACAGAAACACAGGGTATGTCTTCACTACAGGACTAGGTCGATTTCCCTTAATTCGATTTTCTAAACTCGATTTTAGAAAATCGAATCAGTGTGTCCCCACCAGGACAGTAGGTCGACAGTGGTCGACACTGTCTGTCCTAGAACTTTTGCAGAGGTCGACATAGCCCACATTGCACTGTGGGTAGGTAGCCCACAGTGCAATGCGTGCCAGACCCCCCCCCCCCCAAGCAGCCCCGCGGACCCCCCCGCTTGCCTGAACAGCCCCCCCCCGCCCGCCCGAGGGGGGGGGGGAGCCGGCGCGGGGCTGCTTGGGCGATCGGGTCAGCTGCCTGGTCAATTTCAGGTGAAATTGACCAGGCAGCTGACCCGATCGCCCAAGCAGCCCCGCGCCGGCTCCCCGCGGACCCCCCCGCGCGCCTGAACAGTCCCCCCGCCGTACCCCCCCCCCCAGCAGCCCCAAGGGGCTGCTCGGAGGTCAGAGGGTTAACTTCAGATGCCTCTTCACTACCTCACAGTAGACATAGAGAAGTCGATTTTAGCCTTACTTCTCTCGTCAGGCAGGAGTTACAAATTCGATTTTGAGGGCCCTTTAAATCGACTTTAAGGGCATGTATGTGAAGACAGGTACACGTTTAATTTGACCTAACGTTGTTAAGGTTGAATTAAAGTGGTAGTGAAGACATGCCCACACTCAAGGATTGGGTGAGCAGGAGTAAGGGGACACTGCATTTAGGATACTTGTTTTCTAAATGAATTGTGCTTTCTCTTAAGTAAAGAGTGACTGAGTTAGACTATTTGCTTCCCTCAACCAGCAGGCTCACAAGGTATTCTGGGGAATGTGCAAGAGTTGCTGGGGAGTCTTGGAGAAAATGGCACTAGTTTCAAGACCTAGCATTGGTCCTCATTGCCAAGACTGGCATCAGATGCAAGGAAGGTCTGCACCTGGAATGCATGCATAGAGGCCCAAAGGCAGGGACAGTGCTTTAACTCATCTTGCCGAGGCAGAGCCCACATGTGTCTTCAGCGTTTAGATCCCCTCACAATTTTCTGGCATGTCTGCTGTAGGGGGAGCTTGGCCAGATCTGTGACAAATACAATGGGGCAGTGGGAAACTTCCTCCAAACTGGCCTGCCCTCAGCAAACTACTCTTGGGGTATGTCAGGTGTAGTGTGTATAGTCCTGTATTAACTGAATTTAATTGACAATTTAGTTAACTCAAGTTAACTAAAATATGATTATAAATGCAAGTTGAGACACTCCACAGCTCTTTGTTACAGGACATCAAAATTGTTGGTTTACCTTCGGACTTCAAGGTCAGCTGAACAAACACTTGTGGAATTGACTTTGTTCTCCTGTTGTAATTCAGGTTCAGGCAAACTTGAAGATTGAGGTCAGTTAAGTCTCCTTGGACCATTTAGCCCTTGACCTCAGCTGAGGTTGCATATAAGAGGGCTGATCTTGGTGGTTTTTTGTGACTTGAGCATCTGTTCCCTAGGAAATGGGCTGATCCCTTTCCCCTTTATTCAAACAGGCCAATGAACCGCCTTCAGGAGCCTCACTTGTTTCTGTTGGGTTTAAAAGATTTACCTAATACCTATTAGTCAGACAAACAATACATACAAACAAACATACATGATTCGCCACAGGTGTCCAGCTTAAAAGTGCTCCGCTGCAAGGAGGAATATTTTCTGTCTTTGACCACTCCCACACTATTATTGACTGGCTGCCACAAGGGCTTCTTTTTCTGTGAGTTCTTCCAAGGTTTGGTGCTGCTTCTCCAAGCTTTTCTAAGCAGCAGAATGAAGTTGACCAGATTCTTATTAGTTTCACTGATCCCTGCATCACTTTGAATAGAAGCTTACAGTACTCTGGTCAATTTTCATGCTATTGCATGTGGTGATTAGCAGCAGAGGTAGAACCACACCAGTTACAACATTTTGAGTTTAGACTATAAAAGCGCTACACTTTTTTTTTTTTTTTTAAATGAGAGCTTATAGTTTGCAGGAGTGGAGTTTTCAAGCCCTGGGAATAATTCTTTGTTTTTTATGCAACCTTCATATTGGGCTTTTTCTGCCACCCTGAAGTGCTGCCTCTCCTACTGTGTGAGGTTGGGCATTTGACCAGTCCAAAAATAGCTAGCCATACATATTGTCTAATAATGGCCAAAATGGTCAAATATTTTAGAGCATTACTTTATTAGAACAATAACAGTAACCAAAAAAAGCATAAGACTTGGTGGTCTCCAGTAGG
Source organism: Sternotherus odoratus (assembly GCA_032164245.1). Lineage (NCBI taxonomy): Eukaryota > Metazoa > Chordata > Testudines > Kinosternidae > Sternotherus > Sternotherus odoratus. The sequence continues at coordinate 124,262,414 of JAVMKO010000001.1, forward strand.
CTTAGCCTTGTGTACTTATGCCTAATAACAAAAATATTTTATGAAACAGAGTTATTTTAATGCAGAAAAATATGTAACACAATGAAATTAAGATAAAAAATGAAAGAATGATGCAATCAAAAAGGGAGGGAACTGCTTATATCAGAATATTCTTGCAATATTTTAGTATTTTACAATATTTGGCTGTGGTCAAATAATAGGTGCTCAACTGGCCAGTCAGTTGACTGGCTTGCCAAGCCTAATCTGGTCAAATTGTAGCACTTAGTGTCCCTTATAAAACAGAGATCCCACTATTTTATAATTGACACTAAGATCTACAATCATCATACTCCGCACCCTCCCCATGTACACACCTCTTGTTACAGCAAATGCATACTGACATACATAAGGATTTGCACTGGGAGGTTTCTGAAAATGTAGTGTCGGTGTCCTTTGAGAGGTGGACCATTGTCCAGTGAGAGCACCAGGCCTAAAATAGGCTAGTGCTCTTGTCTGTCTGCACTCCAAAATCTGCCACATTTTCCAGTTTAAATGAGCTGGAAACTCTCACTTTCAATTTCTGATGTACGACTGTCCTAGAGTTAACGCAGTTCATTGTAACTCTTTTTAACATGTGACTCTGTGTAGCAGGGGTGGGCGAACTTTTTGGCCTGAGGGCCACATTAGGTTTCAAAATTGTGTGGAGGGCCGGGTAGGGAAGGTTGTGCCTCCCCAAACAGCCTGCCCCTGCCCCCATCCAATCCTCACCCACTTCCTGCCCCCTGACTGCCTCAGAACCCCTGACCCATCCAACCCCCCCCATTCCTGATGGCCCCCTCTGAAGACCCTCCCCCACTCTAACTGCACCCCCAGGACCCAACCCCCTATCTAAGCCCCCCATCACTTTGTTCCCTGACCCCCCCCAACTCCCCCCACCCCTAACCACCACCCTGGGGACCCCACCCTCTATCGAAGCCCGCCTGCTCGTTGTTCCCTAACTGTCCCCTCCTGAGACCCCCCCTAACCACCACCCCCAGGACCCTCCCACCTAAGCCCCCCCCCCCCAACAACCACCCCCCGGGACCCCACTACCTACTGGAATGATACTGGGGAAAGACGTGCTGCTGGATGTACTATCTGCTAAATAAGACAAAACTTAGGCCCTTGTATGGATTTGATATTCACTTACTGTCCCAAGCAGTTAAACAGTTACCATATTCCACCTCAGCGATTGCTGAATCATAGTGATTCCTGTGTATATTTTGTGTATAATGTTAAGCTTGTAAATAACTTTGGGATTCTTTAGGGTGGCTGTAAAATACTTAATAATCAGGAGAAAGTGAAAATTTTGGAACATTTATTATTTGGGGTGTTTTTAAGATGCTTTCGTGTATCCAGGAGAACATGCTCAAAAGTCGCTGTATCCATCACAACACCACATTGCTGTGTTGCATTGAATTTTCCTCCAGGAAGTTAGAGAAAATTACAGCTGGCATTTGGGATACACCTTTCCATTACTCTATCAGCCTGTCTCAAGGATATACTTACTGGAAAGTTAGCAGTTCGGGGGACGTGTGTTTTAATGAAGAGTTCATGCTTATATGCAGCAATTCATTTTGGAGAGGCTGGATTCAGAAAATGAGGATTTCCTGTGTAATATCCTATATTTCTGTATAGCTTCTTTTAACCTGAAGGATTCCAAAAGCACCTTGTGACCTTACACTGTAATATACTGCTTAGATTCTTAGACTTAAAAATTTCAAAATGCCGAATTCATTGAAAGTCAATGGAACTAGGGGCTGGCCTACACAATGGAGCTTAATGCGCTTTTCTACTCGTGTAACTCTCCACACTAGGGGGTTGCATTGCTTTGATTATTATTTCCTAAACTGACGTTGTTATAGTTGTACAAAAGTTGTGCAAACTAGCCCATCGTCCCACTGACTTTCAGTGGGACAGTAGTCTTTACGGTGCTTTTGAAAAGGTGTGTTTATCGCTTTGGTGCCTGAGCATCTTCCTGTAATTATTCTACATAAAGATCATTGCCATGTTTGGGATGTAATTGGGCATCAATTCTTTGGTGCACAGCAAAATTGTGCAACTGTTTAGGACAGGAAGAGAAGCAGAATTCTAAATCCAGCTGAAACTGCATGGGGACTTTATTGAGGCAGGATGTAATATGGGTTGAAAATTCACCAGGATGCTGCTGTTAATGGCCCAAGCCTTGCAAAAAGTACCTTAGGATCGTTAATAACCCAGTGTGGTCAGATTCTCAGTTTTCCATCCCCTCTGAGGACTGATTTAAACAAGCTGATTACCATGTTCAGTTAAGAAGAAAAAAGCTTCAAGTGATTTCTTGACTTGTTCAAAGGATTTTGCTTGTTGCCCAACCCTGAGAGTTGTCTGAAAAGCCAGCATTTCACATCAGTCAAGTGTAGACCTTGAACTGATGAATTTGATCTTTTACCATCTGGATACAGTAGAAGGGATGATGTTTTTGCATTGGTTTACTGGATACTATCCAGAAAATAACATGTCTTGGGCATCAAAGAGCTAGATCAGAAGTCGTGCCTACCCCGTGGGATTGACTTTTTTTAAAAAAACATGGTTATGAGACATCCTGGAATGAGATCAGAGTTGCCAAAATTTATGATTTTTCTCTTTTGCCACCCCTAAATATTCACTTATGCATTCAAGCTTACCTTGGAGTTAAACCTCATTGTCTCTCTAAATGAGATCACTTCTGCCTGGGTAGCAGAACCAGGAGGGAGGGGGGTAGGGAGTGGGCTTTGTCTTCTTGTAAACTCATGCACAGCAAGGGGTGAAGGTGGGGACCAGAGGTGACAGCGGGAACAGCTAGCTGCTCAAGGGCCTGGGATCATTCCAGGGAATCGCTGGGGTTCGCTGTTCCTGACCAATGGGAGCTACAGGAAGCAGCGTGGGTCACAGGGATGTGCTGGTTGCCGCTTCCCGCAGCTCCCATTGGCCAAGAACAGCAAACTGCGGCTACTAGGAGCTGCGGGCGGCCATGCCTGCAGATGGTCGATGTAAACAAACTGTCTCGCGGCCCAGGGCCTCAGGTTGCCCACCACTGCTACAGGCTATCCATCCACTCTAGACTTGTATTAAACAGGGCAGATTACAAATGGTCTCTCATCTTTCTTGCAGAGGAATGGCTCATTAAGACTACAGATGCAATCACATGCTGCTGCATGGCTTAAGATAAATAACAAATTAGACTGACTCAGGAGATGCATTTTGGCCACCCTATGGAAAGAGTCCTCTGGATTTTAAATATCTTAGAATTCTTTTAAGTGGCATGCTGCTAAATACCTGGCACTCGGTAAGGGTGGAATTCACATTTTCATCTGTAGACTAATAGTTTTCTTGTAAGTCTACCCTTGGTTACTGCGACAATAAGGATAATATGGCTTCGACTTTTGCAGCAGCCATAAAAACAACTGTTAGTTGTGTTGGTGTCTGTTAAATATGCTGATACATTAGGTGTCTAGATGTGAGAGAGGGCTAGGTTGAATTGGTAGTTTCTTACAATGTTTTAAGTGAAAGCAGCATTGGTGAAAATGCTTGGACATACAGAAGTAGAGATTGAAAAATTGTCTCTGAAGAATATGTCCAACACAGAAAATGAAGGTGAAAGCCTGCCATCTTCCTGATCTCCCCTGGGGAGCTTCAACCCCACGCTAGATTGAGCTTCTTGAGAGGAGAATGCAACTTTAGAAAAGATTTAGAAGATTTAGAAATCTTAGTTCAGTAATGTTGCAACACAAAGTATGTTGATTAGGTAAAGGTTAAATATGTCTATGTGAGGGGTTCACACTGATTTAATTAGTTCCATTTAAATCCATTTAAACTGACACAACTTTTCTAATATGGACAAGAATGGGCAATTGTTGTTTTTGTCATCTGCACTTTTGCCCATTAGGAAATGCACTGAGACTCCCAACTCACACCAACTTCCGAGTACCATCAGATGGTGTAAACTTTAATTTCTACCTGAGCTAGATTTGAGCCAGAGACCACAAAGTGAAAGTTTTTAAACAGCTGTGTTAATTTTGGCACCATATAAAAGGTAGCTAGTGGGCAATTGCCAAACAAAATACCCAATAGAAAAAAAAACGTATTTTCTGTTTTTTAAGATGTATTATGAACAATTGAATAGTGAAAACACAAAACACATGTTTTTAAAAAGCCACTTTAAATGTGACTTGATACTGTTTGTCCTTGTTTGTGTTCCTTTGGGCCAGTCTTGTTAGCATACAACTACACACTTAAGTGCAATAAAAAAAAGTCCCCTTCACCTGAAGGTCAGAGAAGGAGAAACTGAGATTGTATGTTTGTAAGGCACTTAGACACTACTGTGGTGACTGCAATATAAAAACTTTACTAGCTAGTTCACTGAGAGGGAAGCTGGCAGTTGGGAATTTGGTTGTCCTCCAGTAAAAAGAGACTGGGAAGTCTTTTTGCAAATAAATGAAATAGTTGTTGACATAATTCAGAGATCAGAAAAAGGAGGCATTCAATAAATTAGCTACTACCCTTTGTATGTCCAATGGTCATTAGTCTTAAAAGGTAATAAATACATACTGTCTTTTCATATTCTGAAAATAAGTCTTGCCTCTGTATTGCTTACTCCTCATTTCTAAAATCACTTTTCTTTTTGGAAACAAATCAGACTTCTTTCCAGCGGTCTTATTTGGTGCGAATAAATGGAGGTTTCTTCTATTTCTGAGTGATACTACACAGGAGGCTATAAGTACTAAATACTGAGCCACATTTCTTTGTTTCCAGAACATCTCTGTCAAGGTACAACACAGAATGGTTTCAGAATTGTCAATGTTCAATATGTACAGAACATTGACAATATATATTGTCAATGTTCTAATAATTTGTTAGCTAATTTATTGAATGCCTCCTTTTTCTGATCTTAATTATGTCATTATATATTGCCAATGTTCTATAATGGGTTTTTATAATCTCTTCCCCAAAACTTGTCAGAATAAGACAGGATCAGATCGCATGATCCACTGAACCTCCTTGTCATTTCTTGCATATCAATACTTTTTTATTTTATTTTATTCTTTGGCTTTGTCTACACTGGAGACTTGCAGTTGTAAATTGACTGGTATAGTTTAAAACAGTACAATCCTATAGTGTGGACATAGTTATACTAGTGTAAAATTGCTTTATATCACTATAATTATTCCTGTATGGAAAGGGAAAAATTCCCCTGCTGTAGTATTCAAAGTGTACTATGGCTCCCCCCGACTCGGCCTTTCTGTCTTCAGTTGGTGGATGTGTTCCTTAAAGCCCATTGGTTACCACCTTCTTCCTCATGGCCCCTGCAGCCCTGCTGGGAGTGTGGAGGGGCTAGGAGGAGGGTAGAATTGGTAGCTGAGTGGCAGTGAGTTGTTCCCAGGACACCACTTTCTATCCCCTTATTGTCACCACTTTCCTCAAAACACAAAAGGAATTCACTGACTAAAAACTGAGTGCAGAGTTAAGTTTGACCAGCAGTGCATCGTACCCCTCCAGAAGGTCAAATGAACCTATATTTAACCCTCTGAAAACCAGGAACTGTAGACTTAATGTACCATCCCTGTCCTGTAACAATAATTGTGCATTCTCGGAGTGACGCGCCACTGCAGCCCTTCCACCAGACATCTGGGAGGACACAGCGCTGTAGTGTAATAGGATGAGCTGTCAGAACGTGGTCTCACTAAGGGAAAAGTTGTGTTTAGGGCAGGCTTAGTAGCACCAGCAGGCTACGTCTGTTCACCTGCTTTTCACAAACCATTCCAAAATGACTAGATGTTACCATCCTTTGATCCTTGTCCAAGGGTTCTCTCTGCAACATATCTGCACCGACATCTGCATTATGCACCAACGTATGCTGCCAGACTGCTACTGATCTGCGTGGCAAGAATAGATTTTATGCTCCTATGCTCGCACAACTCAGCACAGAAACGAGGGGTCTGTGATCCCTTTGGGCACACGTCTCTCTCCTGCTACTGCAGTCTTAGTTGGGTCAGCCTGCTGCAAGTAATCCCGTCACTCATCAATACAGTACTGCTGTCTGTAACAAAGTGAAGTGCAGTTGCAGTGTGTGTAGATGACTAAGACAATGCAGTTCTGTGGGATGCAACACATCACTTAAAATGGCCAGTTTACGTCCTACACTCAGTACTTCCCAGCTCCAGGTTGTGCGGGACTGTTGTGTATCTTAAATCTTCTTTCCTGGTTTTCAGAATTTCAAGTAAAGGTGCATTTGGCATTTGGAAGAGTACAAGGCACTGCTGGAGAACCTTGCCTCTACATTAACTAAGATTTTGCACAGTGCATTAATATAGGTTCTTAGTGTATGTCTATTTCCAAAATCTTGCGTGGAATAAATCTTTAATTTAATTACATCAATGCCAACCCCTAACTCTAGATGCACTTACATCAGTTTGAACTGCATTTATACCAGTTTATTTTATTTTGATTACCAGATTAAGCCAAACCAGTGTAAATATATTTTACATTACGAATGTGCACTGATGTCATTAAATTGTTTTAGTTGCATCAGCACAAAAAATGATGTCTAAGACAGCCTTTGGTTTCCCTATTTCTTTTAAAAAGGAAGTGAAACAAATGCCTATACTTGATGATGATAGCGCTTCAATGGCCCCAGTTACACTTTAAAATGTATACCTCAGTTGCAGGGATTGAATGAGGTATGGTAAATTCCTACCTTTCTTACTGCTTCAGACTTTGTTTTGTTAGTCTAGGTTAACAGGCCATTTAGAAAATAAAAAAAAATATTTGTAAAATGTTAAAATATCTAACAAATATCTGCAAAATCTAACAAATATCTGCAAATTGTTTCTAAAATATCATTTAGAAAATAAAAACTTTTTATTTGTAAAATGTTAATAAGGGAAATAAAAATTATATGCAGACCTAAAGATGCAGGAGTTCATATTTACAGCCAGAAAATTTGTCCTGTCCCTGAAGATGAGGCAAGTTTTGGTTTTGTTTTGTTTTTTTCTCCAATCCCCTCAGGAAGATCTTGCTTCTGTTTGATCAGATGCTTACAATGTCAGGCACTTTTCTTTTCACTGCATTCACTTATATATTTTCGTTCTTCCTTCTGACACAGTCTTATATGTTTCTCTTTTTTTGACAAATTTCAAGATGTTTCGGTTGGAAACAGCTAGGGCTATGTGAACTGCCTTGGATAAAATAACGATAAAAAGGAGAAAAGTCTGTGAGTGATTCTTCTCTGTTTCCTGAGTCATTCCAGCCCCATTAATCAGTGCTAGTGCTGTGGAGGCTGTATGGTGTGTTATGTCGCCAGCACAGCAGCTCTTCAGTCCCTTTCCCCCACCCCCTGCATGCCTACACAGTGGGGAAAACTAGAGAGGGAAGCCATCAATCTTTCCCGTCACCACATGCCAACAGTGATTCCCCTCTCCACTTCCTGTTCTCTCTGTCTTGCTCACCACCTGTGTTTAGAATTAGCTCTGAGTCTACTAATCTCACTCTCGCCCTTACCTGATCTGCTCTGAGAAAATAGCAAGTGGTCATACTGCTATAGCATTTGTGAATAGTGACCACTTGCATTGGGATTGTAAAACAATTTCCCTTATAACAATCTGTTGTGACTCTCTCTGTTTTCTGTAACATTCATTCTTAAAGCTGAAACTCTGCTTGCTTTCACTTCAGCCCAATGATGAACTTTTGAGAGAGTTTAAACATTTTTTTAGATAGCCATTTATATTATCTGCAGGAATTGAAATATATACTATGCACTTTCTCGTGCGGGGACGAAACTAGCTAGAGGCAGATATAGCAGGTGTATGGATGAAGGTTGAACACAGCCTGCAAAGTAAGTCCACAGGCAACAGTTGGGTTAGAAGCCCAGTCTTTATGCTCGGCTGCTGGGAGGGTTCTTATCTAAAAGCTTGTGTAGCCGGTTTGGGGCTTGGTCTTGATATCTGCATCTCACTAGGTGTTTTGAAAATTAGAAGTCCCATCCCCTCCTCTTTTGGCTACTAATAGATTGGAACCTCCAGGTTCAACTCCACGATCTCATCAGTATGTTGAATAATGTGGCCAAGTAAAACCTTTATTCTCACTGTCGTGTATCTTGTAGCCTGATCTAGATTGTGAATAAAGTTCCCAGCTATCACTTTCAGGGTTGACAGGTTCTTGTCCAAAGATCAGGCCCAGTATTTTTAAAATTATTATATAGTTGGGAACTCCGATGTGCACAGGTACAATATGCACACTGTAGAAACTCATTGCTAAATGTATTAATACATTTTTTATTTGTAAATAAAAAAGTATTCCAGACTCTAACTCAGTAAGTTAGATAGAAATAATACAGAAGGTACATATCAACATCCACACTCACACCATCCCTTGCCGGACAACCTGAAATGTGTTAGCCATTATCTTCCTTATCACCTTCACCCTCCTCATCTTCACCCGTGACTACTATTCTGGCCCCTCCCAAGGGCTAAATCTCTCCCCCATACTGCCCTGGGATGCCACTTTTATATGTTATGCTGACATTACCATGTCTAATTCATATTCAGTGGGGTTTTCCCCCCTCTTCCTTATATATATTTCCTCCCCTTACCAAACTTAAGGTATCCTTCTTCTACAGGTACTCTATTTATGATTTCACCTCATTAACATATACGTCAGTTCGTTACCTCTTGCAGTCGGATGTTCCATCCAAAATCTCCCAGAAGCTGGGGAGAGTTCGCTGATGTCCTTGTGGAAAAAATTCCCCGCTACACTCTATTTCCAGTTCCCTAAAACTTAGGAGTTACCTAAGTTTATCTATGCCAAAGTTTGTAGGCCTCAAGCCTCATGCTAACTGTTGAGCAAGGGGTTGGATTAGATGACCTCCCGAGGTTCCTTCCAACCCTGATATTCTATGATTCTATTAAAAGTTCAGTTCCTGTCAGTGACTTACAGGATACAAGCCTGTAGATCCCTTGCATGACTACTGAATATAAAAAGCAGAATATAATGTATAACAGTGAATATAATAGAGGTAAGCTGGCTCACTGGGCTACAAGCTTGTATATAAATAAACTTTCTAGGCAAAAAAAAAATTCTTTATGGCATTGGTAGAGGTAAGGTTGTAAGCAATATGCTTCTCAAATATTTAAGAAAAAAACAGGAATGTTAATAGTTTTTACAAAACCCAAGCAGGTGCTGGTCTGTCTGTTCAAAGCTAAGATTTTGCTAAAAACAACAAAATATTTGGAAAGAACGGAAATACCCAGTTATGGGCATCCAGATAACCCTAATTCCGCTCTTATCTGGTGCCATCCTTCTATTGCACCTTGAGTGTATAATGGTGATATTCTTATAGACTTCTGGAGGGTTTCTGATAGGAACTGAACTTTTAATAAAATCATTGACTATCAGGGTTGGAAGGGACATTATGAGGTCATCTAATCCAACCCCCTGCTCAAAGCAGGACCAATCCACAACTAAATCATCCCAGCCAGGGCTTTGTCAAGCCTGACCTTAAAAACCTCTGAGGAAGGAGGTGAGCCTGGCTAACTCAGTTGGAAGAGCATCAGACTTTTAATCTGTGGGTCCAGGATTCAGGTCCCTGATCAGGCAATGAGCCTCTCACCAAGTTCTTAAAAATCTCTGTCTTTGGCATCCTTCTTCATGTTGCTTTTTGTATCAGATGCATTGGTGATATAGGGTGAGCATAGCTGCCTTCCAAGCAGTCGACCTGGGTTTGATTCCCAGCCAGTGCAATAAGGGATTGTCTCTTTGGTGGAGGGGATAGCTCAGTGGTTTGCGCCATGGCCTGCTAAACCTAGAGTTGTGAGTTCAATCCTTCAGGGGGGTATTTAGGGATGTGGGGCAAAAATCCCATTGGATGGTTTAATTAGGGATTGGTCTTGCTTTGAGCAGGGGGTAGGACTAGATGATCTCCTGAGGTTCCTCCTGACTCTGATATTCTGTGATTCTAGGGAGATTCCATCATCTCCCTAGGTAATTCATTCCAGTGCTTCACCACTGTTTTAGTGAAAAAGTTTTTCCCAATAACCAATCTAAACCTCTCCCTCTGCAACTTGAGACCATTGCTTCTTGCTCTGTCATCTGGTACCACTGAGAACAGTCTAGAGCCATCTTCTTTGGAACCTCCTTTCAGGTAGTTGAAAGCAGCTGTCAAATCCCCCCTCATTCTTCCCTTTTGCAGACTAAACAATCCCAGTTCCCTCAGCCGCTCCTCATAGGACGTTTGCTCCAGCCACCTAATCATTTGTGTTGCCCTTCACTGGATTCGTTCCAATTTTTCCACATCCTTCTTGTAGTGCGGGCCCAAAACTGGACACAGTACTCCAGATGAGGTCTCACCAATGCCGAATAGAGGGGAATGATCATGTCCCTCGATCTGCTGGCACTGCCCCTACTTATACAACCCAAAAACCTTCACACAGCGCACAGTCAACCTGTGGAACTCCTTACCTGAGGAGGCTGTGAAGGCTAGGACTATAACAGGGTTTAAAAGAGAGCTGGATAAATTCATGGAGGCTAAGTCCATAAATGGCTATTAGCCGGGATGGGTAATGAATGGTGTCCCTAGCCTCTGTCTGTCAGAGGGGGGTGATGGATGGCAGGAGAGAGATCGCTCGATCATACCTGTTAGGTTCACTCACTCCGGAGCACCTGGCATTGGCCACTGTCGGTAGACAGGATGCTGGGCTAGATGGACCTTTGGTCTGACCCAGTATGGCCGTTCTTATGTTCTTATGTTCTTATGTAAATGCCATTAGCCTTCTTGGCAACAAGGGAACACTGATATTGACTCATATCCAGCTTCTCATCCACTGTAATTCCTAGGGTCTTTTCTGCAGAACTGCTGCCTACCATTTGGTCCCTAGTCTGTAACAGTGCATGGGTTTCTTTCATCCTAAGTGCAGGACTCTACAGTTGTCCTTGTTGAACCTCATCAGGTTTCTTTTGGCCCAATCCTCTAATTTGTCTAGGTCCCTCTGTATCCTATCCCTACCCTCCAGCATATCTACCGTTCCTCCCAGTTTAGTGTCATCTGAAAATTTACTGATGGTGCAGTCCACTCCATCTTTCAGATCATTAATGAAGATATTGAACAAAACTGGCCCCAGGACCGACTCTTGGGGCACTCTGCTTGATACTGGCTCCCAACTAGACATGGAGCCATTGATCACTACCGGTTGAGTCCGACGATCTAGCCAGCTTTTTATCCACCTTGTAGTCCATTCATCCAGCCCATACTTCTTTAGCATTCCCACGTTCAAGTGGTCATAGACACATTTAGTTGATTAGGCCACCTCCTGAATGTAGCAAAGTCGACTCTAGAACCAATTCATCGGGGCGGTCTTAGATTCTGGGCTTGCCCAAGTCCTCCTGCCGGACTCCCGCTTCAGGGCCTTGGTGAGTCTCATCCGGAGCCTTCAAAGCTTCCCAATCTTGATGTGCTTGGGTGGTAAGAAAGTGCTTGAGTCTTCTAAGGCACATGGCTTCCACATGGCATGCCAGACTGCGGATCCATCCCGGAGATAGTCCTGACTTCTCTCTGCTGGTGGCTAGACCCCAGAGCAGTATGTGAAGGAGTCCTCTTCCACACTCCTCAGTCCTCCTTGTCCCTCGTCACGGATCCGTCAGCCCTAGAATGGGGTACCCATCTCAGGAATATCCAGATGCGGGGTCTATGGACCACATCTGAGCTCTCTCTCTACATCAACGTACAGGTGCTGATGGTGGTGCACCTGGCCAGTCAAGCTTTTTGGGAGCGTCTGCATGGGTGTTGTGTGGCAGTCCTCACAGACAGCACCATGGCCATGTTCTACATCAACAGGCAAGGGGGAGCGGTGGGAGGCTCGTTCTTCCCTCCTCTTTTGGGAGGCCATTCGCCTGTGGGAGTTTTGCATAGCCCACTCCACCTGGTGGCATCTTTTCTCCCAGGGGTCCAGAACATGTTGGCGGACCACCTCAGCAGGTCCTTCCAATCCCATGAGTGGTCACTCCATCCCGATGTCATCCACTCCATCTTCCTGAAGTGGGGTTTTCCCCAGGTCGACCTGTTCACCTCGCGCAGCAATCAGAAGTGCCCGGAGTTTTGCTTTCTCCAAGGCCATTTCCTGGATTCTCTTGCAGACGCCTTCCAATTCCCGTGGGCAAGCCAATTGCTTTACGGCTTCCCACCGTTTCCCCATGTACATAAGGTCCTGCTCAAAGTGGGCAGAGACAGCGCATGATCACCCCGGTGTGGCCCACGCAACCCTTGTACACCACGCTGTTGGAGATCCTTGTGGATGCCCCCGTCCTGCTGCCTATTTTTCTAGACCTGATCACCCAAGATCACAGCCGCCGCCTCTATCACCCTGACCTACAATCCCTCCACCTCATGTCATGGATGCTGCATGGCTGACCTACTCAGAGCTCCTCTGTTCTCATTCAGTGCAGCAGGTTTTGTTGAGTAGCAGGAAGCCTTCCACTCGGGCCACATATCTGGCTAAATGGAAGTGATTCTTGTGCTTATGCACGCACTGTGACACTCTCTCCCCTCCATCAAGAGTCCTTGCCTCTCATTTTGGCCTATCTCCTGAGCCTGAAACTGCAGGTCCTGGTGATATCATCCATTAGGGTTCACCTGGTGGCCATTTCAGCTTTCTACCAAGAGTGAATGGCAGATCTGTTTTCGCCAACCCTATGGTTGGTAGGTTTCTTAAGGACCTGGACTGTCTCTATCTGCAGGTACGGCAGCCAGTCCCTATATGGGACCTTAACCTGGTCCTCTCCAGACTTATGGGGGCCCCATTTGAGCCACTGGCCACCTGCTACCTCCTATACCTCTCTTGGAAAACGGCCTTCCTTGTGGCTATCACATCAGCAAGGCGTGTATCCATGCTCAGGGCTCCTACCTCGGAACCACCGTACACGGTCTTCCATAAGGAAAAGGTGCAGCTATGCCCTCACCCGGCCTTTCTTCCCAAAGTGGTATCAACCTTTCATATCAATCAGGACATTTTTCCTCACGTTTTTTTTAAACCAAAACTGCACGCTACTTGGCAGGAACAATAGCTGCACTCCCTTGATGTTTGTTGGGTCCTCACCTTCTACCTTGAGCGTACAAAGCCATTCAGAAAAATGACCCAACTCTTTGTCGTGGTGGCGGACCGGATTAAGGACCTCCTGGTTTCCTCTCAGTGTATCTCTTCTTGGATCACTTTCTGTATCCGTGCTTGCTATGATCTGGCTAGTGTCCCGACTCCACTCACTCTACAAGGGCTTGGGCCTCGATGGCAGCTTTCCTGGCCAAGGTGCCAATCCAGGAGATCTGTAGAACCACTACTTAGTCTTCGGTACATACTTTTGCCTCTCACTATGCCATAGTCTGGCAAGCCAGAGACGATGTGGCATTTGGTAGAGCAATCCTACAATCTGCAGGCACTTCACTCCGACCCCACCCCCTAGGTAAGGCTTGGGAGTCACCTAATTGGAATCGATACGAGCAAGCGCTTGAAGAAGAAAAGACCGTTACTCACCTTTGTAACTGTTGTTCTTCGAGATGTGTTGCTCATATCCATTCCAAACCTGCCCTCCTTCCCCTTGTCTGAGTAGCCGGCAAGAAGGAACTGAGGCGGCGCTGGGTTGGCTGGGGTATATATCCAATGCCATGAAGGCGCCACTGTAGGGGGCTCCACAGTCGACCCACCGAATGTTGCTAGGGTAAAAATTCTCTGACGGCCATGCACACAACATGCACACACCTAATTGGAATGGATATTAGCAGCGCATCACGAAGAACAACAGTTACAAAGGTGAGTAACCATCTTTTACTAAGGCATGACTTGCCCTTGATGAATCCATGCTGACTGTTCCTGATCACTTTCCTCTCCTTTAAATGCTTCAGAATTGATTCCCTGAGGACCTGCTCCATCATTTTTCCAGGGAGTGAGGTGAGGCTGACTAGCCTGTAATTCCCCGGATCCTCCTCCTTCCCTTTTTAAAAGATGGGCACTACATTAGCCTTTTTCCAGTCATCCGGGACCTCCCCCGATCGCCATGAGTTTTCAAAGCTAATGGCCAATGGCTCTGCAATCACTTCTTTCTCCACAGAGGGCTGTCAAGAATCAGGGTGGTAGCCGTGTTAGTCTGGAATAGCAGAGTTAACAAAGTCCTGTGGCACCTTAAAGACTAACTATAAAGTTTTGAAGCATGAGCTTTCGTGGGCTAATACCCACTTCGTCGGATGCAGGCAGTAGAAGTGTTCACATACAGGCAGTTATAGAAAAGTAGGTAAGAGCCAGGGGGGAGGTGAAAAGGTTAGTCCAATTAAGCTGAGCCAGCTTGTTATCTCCGATCAGGGAGTGTGGATTATTCGTCTAGCATTTGAATGGGGTGTGTGGACATGGAGAGATGAGAAACAATGTCTGTAATGAGCCAACCATTGTAGATCCCGGTTCAATCCCAAAGTGTGTGAGCTGAATTTGCAAATGAATTGAAGCTCTGCAGTCTCTCTTTGCAGTCTGGATCGGAAGTTCCCTTTCTGCAGAATGGTGACCTTTAAATCTGTAATAGTGTGTCCAGGCAGGTTGAAGTGTTCCCCTACAGGTTTTTGTATATTGCCATTCCTAATATCTGATTTGTGTGCATTTATCCTTTTTCGTAGGGACTGTCCAGTTTGGCCGATGTACATGTATGGCATGACCTGGAACAACGCTTCCTCAACTCTCGTCCACTCACACCCCTTCTCTATCTACGCTACATTGATGACATCTTCATCATCTGGACCCATGGGAAAGAAACTCTGGAAGAATTCCACCATGACTTCAACAGCTTCCACCCCAACATCCACCTCAGTCTGGACCAGTCCACACAGGAAATCCACTTCCTAGACACCACAGTGCAAATTAATGACGGCCACATCGACACCACCCTATACCGAAAACCTACCGACAGCTATGCCTACCTTCATGCCACCAGCTTCCATCCCGGACACACCACACGATCCATTGTCTACAGCCAAGCACTGAGGTACAATCGGATTTGCTCCAACCCCTCAGACAGAGACCAACACCTACGAGATCTTCACCAGGCTTTCTCAAAACTACAATACCCACACAAGGAAATAAGGACACAGATCAACAGAGCCAGACGTGTACCCAGAAGCCTGCTGCTACAAGACAAGCCCAAGAAAAAAAACAACAGAACACCACTGGCCATCACCTACAGTCCTCAGTTAAAACCTTTGCAACGCATCATCAGTGACCTACAACCCATCCTGGACAATAATCCCTCACTTTCAAAAGCCTTGGGAGGAAGGCCAGTCCTGGCACACAGACAACCTGCCAACCTTAAACAAATTCTCAACAGCAACAGCACACTGCACCACAATAACTCCAACTCAGGAACCAATCCATGCAACAAACCTCGATGCCAACTCCTGCCCACATATCTACACCAGCAACACCATCACAGGACCTAACCAGATCAACCATACCATCACTGGCTCATTCACCTGTACATCAACCAATGTCATATATGCCATTATATGCCACCAGTGTCCCTCTGCTATGTACATCGGCCAAACTGGACAGTCCCTACGAAAAAGGATAAATGCACACAAATCAGATATTAGGAATGGCAATATACAAAAACCTGTAGGGGAACACTTCAACCTGCCTGGACACACTATTACAGATTTAAAGGTCACCATTCTGCAGAAAGGGAACTTCCGATCCAGACTGCAAAGAGAGACTGCAGAGCTTCAATTCATTTGCAAATTCAGCTCACACACTTTGGGATTGAACCGGGATCTACAATGGTTGGCTCATTACAGACATTGTTTCTCATCTCTCCATGTCCACACACCCCATTCAAATGCTAGACGAATAATCCACACTCCCTGATCGGAGATAACAAGCTGGCTCAGCTTAATTGGACTAACCTTTTCACCTCCCCCCTGGCTCTTACCTACTTTTCTATAACTGCCTGTATGTGAACACTTCTACTGCCTGCATCCGACGAAGTGGGTATTAGCCCACGAAAGCTCATGCTTCAAAACTTTATAGTTAGTCTTTAAGGTGCCACAGGACTTTGTTAACACAGAGGGCTGGTCAACTCCTCCCCATCCCCATACTGTGCTGCACAGTGCAGTAGTCTGGGAGCTGACCTTGTTTTAATCCACTTTATGTGCATATGTTAAGTTGTCTGAGAAGCAGAGGACCAGTAATACATGTTTGATATATGTGATTACCCCCACCCCCCTGCCCATGATCTCAATGTTTAAAACTACTTAATTTGGGGTTCACTCTTTATGAAGTTCATAACCCTAGATATAGTAGCCATGGTCAAAATTTTGCAAAGGTGAGTAGTGATTTTTGGTTCCCTCAATTTGTGGGTGCTCGTTGAAGTTGCATGAATTGGCCTGGTATTTGTCAGAAGGTGTATCCACAGCACTTTCTGAAAATCATATCCCAGAATCATATTACAAATAAAAAATGTATTAATACATTTAGCAATGAGTTTCTACAGTGTGCATATTGTACCTGTGCACATCGGAGTTCCCAACTATATAATAATTTTAAAAATACTGGGCCTGATCTTTGGACAAGAACCTGTCAACCCTGAAAGTGATAGCTGGGAACTTTATTCACAATCTAGATCAGGCTACAAGATACACGACAGTGAGAATAAAGGTTTTACTTGGCCACATTATTCAACATACTGATGAGATCGTGGAGTTGAACCTGGAGGTTCCAATCTATTAGTAGCCAAAAGAGGAGGGGATGGGACTTCTAATTTTCAAAACACCTAGTGAGATGTCTTAATGAGCCATACAAACTGAGGCACCCCAAATCAATAGTCCCCTTTGAAAATCTCTGGTCCATGTGTCTAGTCTAATTTTTGCAGTATGACAGCACTCATATTTGAAATTACATAGAATATCATTCAGGATAATTCCTAAAAAGTGTTCTCCCCTAGTCAAGAGTTTTAAATCTGTATTTTTTTCCCCAGTGACTGACTGCTCATGGCCTTAAAGAAGGCAGAAGTATTTTTCTGTAGTGATGTCAAGACAGGTGTACTTTGGTTTATATGCTACAGCAGTAGTACTCAGTTAATCAACAACGGTACAGTAACTTTAGTTATTGACACAATGATTAAATGTGCTTTTGAAGATGGAATTATCTACTGCCTTTGGGTAGTTCTCTGGGTTGAAATACAGGTCAGAGTGATGGTTAGCTTTTCATGGCCATGCTTTCTGCTGTTTGCTTTTGGGTTTTTTTATGTAATCTGAACTCGGAAGTTTCAAACTAATAATGTTACTGTAATTTGAGAAACCTACAATGTTGTCAAGCCATTTCCTTACAAGATAGATAATTGAAAACTTTTTTAAAGATTAAAGTTTTTGCTTGAGAGTTTTCTTAGATTTTTGAATGCATTTTATTGCAGTTTCTGTCACTTGGACATCTTTTAAGGCTGTTTAAAAGTTGTGTATACTAATTTGGACATCTGTACAGTTTGGAGAGGCATTAACAAAATAAACTTGTTTGCAGTGTTGTTGTAGCCTTTTTGGTCCCAGGATATTAGAGAGACAAGATGGGTGAGGTAATATTCTTTATTGGACTAATTTCTGTTGGTGAAAGAGACAAGCTTTCAAGCTTACACAGGGCTCTTCTTCAGTTTGCTGAAATAAACTTGAGTCAGTTGCAAGTCATAGAACACAATAGAGAAACTTTATTGTGAAACTTTGGCTGCAGCGGTTTCTTCATGTGCATTATGAATGGCATGTGGGGACCATGCTTTATCTTGAAGTATTTGTTTTAGTCCCTAAAATAGATAATCCATCTCCAGATTCCTTGGAAATAGCAAAAGGCCCTCTTCCTTGATGTCTAAGGACAGCTCAGGAAAACATACGGAGAGGAGTATGGGGGAGAAGGGCATTTCCTATGTCAAACCACTTTTGATCTGTGAAGGGACAAAAAACAAATGAGGAAACTTTTCATAGTCAAACATTCCATTCATTTTTGGCACTCCCGAATCTTGGAAATGTCTTGTCGCATTTGCTTCAACCTTTTCAGAACATTTTTGTTCCGGCAGAGGGCCCCGTTGGCAAATGTTCAGGCAGATTAAGTGGATCTTTGAAGTGCCTAGTGTGCAATGGGTGTTCAAAATCAGCCTGATAATGGTGACAAAGAGTCCTGTGGCACCTTAAAGACTAACTAAAGTATTGAACCATAAGCTTTTGTGACTTCAATACTTTAGTTAGTCTTTAAGGTGCCACCGGACTCTTTGTCACTTCTGCAATTCCAGACTAACACGGCTACCTCTCTGATTCCTGATAATGGTATGAAGATTCTCTATACCAGTGATGGCGAACCCGTGGCACGCGTGCCGCTGCCGGCACGCCGAGCAGTCTCTGTGGGCACGCCGTCAAAACGCCGGAGCAGAGGGGCGGGGTCAGTAAGAGGCGGGCGGGCGGGCGGTGGAGGAGGAAGTGAAAGGACGGCCGGAGCCCGGGAAGGAGAGCGGAGGCGGGGCCGAGGCAGGAGGCGAGGCAAGGCAAGAAGGAGAGCGGAGGCGGGGCCGAGGCGCGGCGCGGCGCGGGGCGCGAGGCGAGGCAAGGCAAGGCAAGGCAAGGCAAGGGGGGGGAGGCGAGGCGAGGCAAGGCAAGGCAAGGGGGGGCGAGGCAAGGCAAGGGGGGGCGAGGCAAGGCAAGGGGGGGGGAGGCAAGGCAAGGGGGGGAGGCAAGGCAAGGGGGGGGAGGCAAGGCAAGGGGAGGGAAGGCAAGGGGGGGGGAGGCAAGGCAAGGCAAGGGGGGGGGAGGCAAGGCAAGGGGGGGGAGGCAAGGCAAGGCAAGGGGGGGGAGGCAAGGCAAGGCAAGGGGGGGGGAGGCAAGGCGAGGGGAGGGGAGGCAAGGCAAGGCAAGGGGGGGAGGCAAGGCAAGGGGGGGGAGGCAAGGCAAGGCAAGGGGGGGAGGCAAGGGGAGGCAAGGCCGGGGGGGGGCGAGCCGCGCTGCTGAGGCCGGGGGGGGGGGGGGCGAGCCGCGCTGCTGAGGCCGGGGGGGGGGGTGAGCCGCGCTGCTGAGGCCGGGGGGGGGGGGGGTGAGCCGCGCTGCTGAGGCCGGGGGGGGGGGGTGAGCCGCGCTGCTGAGGCCGGGGGGGGGGTCCCGAGTCGAGCGGGGGTGTTGGCACTTTGAAAAAAAACACGTCGTTTTGGTTTGTAGTTTGGGCACTTGGGCTCAAAAAGGTTTGCCATCACTGCTCTATACCATGTGTATGTGTGTGTGTTTATACACCTCCAGCAGAAGTAAATAGAAGTGTACCCTTCTGAATGAGCAATATAAACCAACTTCTAGTGCCATTGTGGCTTAAAAAATGCATTTTATGACAATAGTGCAGGGAACACTCAGATTTTCTGTCCTCATATCCAGCAATGACACTGCATTCTCCAGTTTCAACAGATGGATTTCGTATGGAAACCAACCTGAGGAGGAGGTCCAAATACTGTATGCATTCTTATCTCTAATATGGAGGGATAGCCTCTTGAGGAGCTGGGTCTCTAATGCAGTGCTCTATCTTAATGCCGAAAAGAAGGCAACATTGCATACAGGGGCCCACAGTCTCTAAAGAACACTCTAAAAACGAGTCATACGGTAGAATTTGGTGTGGACTACGCTTTGGTTGTCCTGCAATAAGTAGGGCCCTACAAATTCGCGGTCTATCTTGGTCAGTTTCACAGTCAGAGGATTTTTAACATTGTAAATTTCATGATTTCAGCTGTTTAAATCTGAAATATCACCGCGTTATAATTGTAGGGATCCTGACCCAAAAAGAAATTGTGGGAGGGAAGAGGTTGCGGTAGGACCACAATTTGGTAGGGCCCTAGCAATAAGGTAAGCATAGACAGAACAAGGAGCAATGGTCTCAAGTTGCAGTGGGGGAGGTTTAGGTTGGATATTAGGAAAACCTTTTTCACTAGGAGGTTGGTGAAGCACTGGAATGGGTTACCTAGGGAGGTGGTGGAATCTCCTTCCTTACAGGTTTTTAAGTTCAGGCTTGACAAAGCCCTGCCTGGGATGATTTAGTTGGGGATTGGTCCTGCTTTAAGCAGGGAGTTGGACTAGATGATCTCCAGAGGTCCCTTCTGTTGTCGGGTACTCTTATCTCATTGCCGGGAGGAACGAGACTTCACACAGTTGTTTCTCCGGCCCTACTTCGCTGCGCCATTGTTGCCAGGTACACTGGGGGAATCTTGTAGAGATGATACACACGTACAGTGGTTGTATAAAGTGGATGAGTTTATTGGAAGGTCTCGGTCCTGGCCCTGTGGGAGGCTCCCATACACAGGACGACCGCAGAAGGGGAATCTAGTACATCCAAGCGAGGTCTAGAGTAGAGAGGCCCGCGGGAGGGGCCGAAACATGGGTTTAAGTACAGTTACACATTTGCATCTCATACATACTCATAGCTCATGAATATCTAGCAGGCAAGCACCTGTGACTTGGTCACACGCTACTTGATACTTGTTGATTATACGCCATCTGCTTTGTTTAGCATTGCGTTTTACTTTCACACAGACCAGCTCTCACACAGACAGAAGAGCCAGCACGCAGCTGGATAGAGAACACTTTCTCAGAACATCTTCCCACAGATAACAGAAAGCCGTTACCTTGAGCACGCTAATCATGACTCAGTGCCCGTTCCGGGAGAGGCCGAGGGGAGCGCTTCTGTTGCCTAGCGACTGCACCGTGACAATCTCTTGCGCGTACTACACCTTCCAACCCTGATATTCTCTGATTCTATGATACTGCTATTCTTACTTCTGCACTGCTGCTGCTGGTGGTGCTACCTCCAGAGCTGGGCAGCCGGAGAGTGGCAGATGCTGGTCAGGAACCCAGCTCTGAAGGCAGAGCTGCTACTAGCAGCAGCACAGAAGTAAGGGTGGCAGGGTATGGTACTTCTGCTCTGCGGATGTTGGGGCACTGCCTTCAGAGCTGGGTGCCTGGCCAACATCTGCTGCTCTCAGGCCACCCAAATCTGTGGGCAGGGCAGAAGTAAGGGTGACAATACCGCAATCCCCCTAAAATAATCGTGTGTCCCCTCTGCAACTTCCTTTTTGGTCAGGACTCCCAACTTGAGAAATACTGGTCTCCCCCTGTGAAATCTGTATAGTATAGGGTAAAAGCACACAAGACACCAGATTTCATAGGGAAGACCAGATTTCACGGTCCATGCCGCATTTTCGTGGCCATGAATTTGGTAGGGCCCTAGCAATAAGGTAAGCACAGACATTTTCATTTGGCAGGATTCAGTTTAAATCGATAGATGTCGGTAAATGACATTTTCAGAGGACGCACTGAAATCAACCACAACAAAACCCATTGGTGACAGTTGCTGCAAGTGCAGCCTGCCACTTGCAAGTGTCGCTGGCCCTATGGCCACAGGGAGCCATCTACATGGAGTGAGTGGGCGGGGCTATGATAGCGGGGCTGTAGAGGGCTCCCTGCACAGCTACATGGTCAGTGACACTTGATCCCTGCAGGCGCAAGTTGCGGAGGAGCCTGGAGTCCTGGCAGAGAACCCCGTAGCCAGGGCAGCCAGGAGGAGGACGAACCCTCTGGCCACAGGGGAGCCACTCCACTGCTGAATGGTTCATTGAAGGGATGGGGTATCATTGGCCCCTCAGTCATACTGGAACCCCTCTACAGCTTCACTGTCACGGACCCACATTCTTACTCACTAGCCTGGAGTGCGAAGGCCATCCGCCCGGCAGGAACTGTTTGGCAGTGTGGTGGCCTCCCCCATGACCAGTGGCTTCTCCTCCTCCTTGCAGTCCTGGCTGAGGGCCTCCATTCCTGCAGGCCAGGACGGCATACTTCCCCACACTTTGCACCCAGGGGGCTTGAGCCCCTGCACTGTGCTGGGAACCCCCTGCAGCACTGCTGTCAGCCCTGCCCCACTCCTACCCCCCTTAAATCTCTGCAACTGTAAAAATAGATAAAGATTTAAAAAATCACTATTAATTATCAAGATGGGGGAGGGGGAATCAAATGGTACCAAGCCTGCTTATGGTAATTTAAGAGCAAGAGATATGGAAGTCAGTGGCCTATGCTTTTGCATTTGTCAAGAGGGGTAGCTGTTCATCTTCTCATGAAAGATAGGATTTGGTGAGGGAATAGCTGAACCTTGCCACGTTTCTGTGCCAGTTTTATTTAAATGGAGAGACCTATCTCCACACTTGGGTTGAGTAGCAAGTTCCAGAGGCTGAGGTTTGGAAATTTTTTCTTTGGGAATGCCATGGAGTAATAAGTAGTACTGAATGCAGAAGCCTTATTGAAGGAAAATGTGATCAAGCAAATAAAGTGTCTGAAAGGTTCCCCTTTCCTCTGCAGGGCTGGCGACAGGAATTTTGGGGCCCCGTACGCAGATCGTGCGGGCCCCCCCCCCCCGGTCTCCGGCCACCCGCGGGGGCCCCTTCCCCGCCCGCCGGTCTCCCGCCGCCCGCGCCCCCCCCCCCCCCCGGGTCTCCCGCCGCCTGCGGGCCCCAACCCCCGCATACGCTTTGGCCGCATGGCCGGCTGGGAGAAGCAAAGGGAGGCGGAGGGAGGCTGCTGGGTGCCGGGGGAGGGGGGCTGGTGAGCGCTGCAGCGGCTGCCCAGAGCCGCGCCTTGCTCACAGCCCCAGTGACAAGGGGGTACAGCTGAGTACCGGGCCCGCCCCGGACTTCAGGGGCCCCCCCTGAAGTCCGGGGCCCGGTACAGCTGTACCCGTTGTACCCCCCTGTTGCCGGCCCTGTTCCTCTGACACACTCGTATGTAGACACGTATATAGATGAATCTGCCACACAAAACCCTGATGGACTTTCATGCTCTCCATGTAGAATTAAACACACACATAACAGACTTTCACCCTGCATGTACTAGAGATGCCTGACAGAGAGACCACAGTCTGAGGACACATGTCTTGTGGCTTTCACTCTGCTCCACTGGGAAGTCTTCACTCCTTTCAGTAGTATGGCAACTCCACTGCCATACTACTATGCTACCTACTAATTCTCAGGGTGTTCAAGTGAGGAACATAAACTCTGTGCAAAGAAGCAATGTTTTCTGTATAAGTTTTAGTAGTAGCAATGAATCCAGGATGCACTTAAGGATTTTTATAGACATTTGCTAACAATGGAATATTTTATACTTCCCCTACTTGTGAAACTTTTATTTTTTAATGAATAGAATCAAAGGAGTTAAACATGAAAAGTTTCTAGTAAACTGGTCCCTCAGCTGGAAGCCAGTGTAAGATTGTTCCTTGTCTGATGAAGTGGATCTTAGCCCATGAAAGCTTATGATCCCAAACATATCTCTGTTAAACTAAAGTTAGTCTTTAAGGTGCCACAGGACTCTGTCACTTCTGCAATTCCAGACTAACACGGTGTGATAGAGTCAGACCTGAAGGGTATAGGAGAGTGCTGGAAGGCAGGTACATCAGTCTCAGGATGTGCAGGTCTCTGTTCCCCCTATAGCCAATCAAAGGCTACTCCAGG
Source organism: Sternotherus odoratus (assembly GCA_032164245.1). Lineage (NCBI taxonomy): Eukaryota > Metazoa > Chordata > Testudines > Kinosternidae > Sternotherus > Sternotherus odoratus. The sequence continues at coordinate 124,285,961 of JAVMKO010000001.1, forward strand.
CCAATCTAGACACCTGGGGTCAATTAAGAAGGTTCTAGCAGGCAGCAGGGCAATTAGGAGCACCTGCTGTCAAGTAAGGCCTTAATAAAAACCCCTGCCTCAGGCAGACAGGGTGGGTGTTTGGAGCAGAGAGGAGTTTGGAGATATTGGAGCAGAGAAGAGTTTGGAGGCATTGAAGCAGAGAGCAGTTTGGAAGGAGGCCCTGAGGTAAGGGTGAAGTGGAGAGTAAAGAAGCAGGAACTGTTGTGAGGAAGAAGCCCAGGGAATTGTATTGTGCTTGGTGGTTAAAGGGGCAGCCTTCTCAACTGATACTGTTAGGGCCCCTGGGCTGGAGCCCGGAGAAGAGGGCGGGCCCGGCCCCCCCCTCCTGCCTTCCACAATTACTCACCGAGGCTAGTGAAATCCGCCAAGAAACGCAGGACCCACAAGTACAGGCGTGGAGCTTTGTCACAACTGGTGTCAGAGGTGGGATGTCCGTACACAGCGTGGCGGAAGAAAGGATTAAAAAAAAAAAAAAAAAGGGGGTCACTGGGGTTTTGAATTCTTGTTGGTGGGTTGTCTGCTTTGTGCCACAATGGAGGAGGTGATAAGGGCTCTGGTACAAGCCACGGCAGCCCAGCAGGAAGCTACCCGGGTTCAGCAGGAAACAAACCAATTAATAATGAATCAGGCGACCCAAGATCGTGCCCTCTTGCATGAGGTAATGGATCAGCTAAAGGTCCTCACCACCCAGCCCCAAGGGTCTGATGGGATGCAAACCCTGGGGGCCTCTGTTCGTCTGCCAAAGATGACAGCAGAGGATGACATTGAGGCATATCTTCTCGCATTTGAGAGTACTGCTCAGCGGGAGGCATGGCCCCAGGAGCAGTGGGCCAGCATTCTCGCCCCCTTTTTGTGCGGAGAGGCCCAGAAAGCCTACTTTGACTTGCCTGCCACAGATGCCACTGACTATCTCCGGCTGAAGACAGAAATCCTAGCACGATTAGGGGTAACAGCAGCGGTACGGGCCCAGAGGTTCCATGAGTGGAAATATCAGGAGAACAAACCCCCAAGGTCCCAACTATTTGATCTCATACACCTTGCACGGAAGTGGTTACAGCCTGAGGCATGCAACCCGAATGAGATTTTGGAGACCCTGGTTATCGATCATTATATGCGGGGTCTACCACCAGATCTTCGTAAATGGGTAGGCCAGAATGATCCATCCGCTTACGACGAGATGATCACGCTGGTAGAAAGACGGATGACAGCCAGGGAACTGACCCGACTACCTAAAAGAGGCCCCTTCTGGAACAGGCACCCAAACCCAACACTGGAAATTTGGGCACCCAATACCCCAGGAGGCCCTAGGTGGAAGAAAGGGAGGCCTGAAAACCCTGGGGGACCCCAGAAGGAAGGGACCAGTCGGAGGGGGAGGAAGCCGGGGTTCAAATTCCCTAATTCCCATGATAGGGAAACTAGTAGAAATGACTATAGATGCTATGCATGTGGGGAGTGGGGACATATAGCAGTGCAGTGTCCCAGCAGGAGGAAACCTAGGCAATGTAACTTCGGGGATTGGGAGGTTCCGTGCTCCCTTCTCCACCTCGTAGGGGTTACGTTAGCCCCACATAACTACACCAGACCGGTGAAGATAAATGGGATGGAGACTACAGCACTTGTGGACTCTGGGAGTGCTATTACCCTTGTGTTGGGCAAGCTGATAAAAAGAAGGCAGCTGTTACAAGCCAAACGCATAGCTGTGACTTGTGTACATGGGGCTGTAAGTTATTACCCCACTATTCCAGTAGAGATAGCAGTTCAGGGGAACCCCATTGAGGTAACTGTGGGCGTAGTCCCTAACCTCCCATATCCTGTAGTTATTGGGAGAGACTATCCAGGGTTTGATAATCTACTCCCCCCAGCGAGGCTGGAGGAAAGCGGGGACCCTGAGGATAGCAATTTACCACCAGGAGAATGTCAACCCCCGATGTTCACGGAAATTTCTGAGGATCTGTTCCCAGCCCACCAAAGGACACGGAGGACGAAAAAAGAGAGGAGGGCCGCAAAGGCCTTAGGAACCCGGATCCTGACCCAGGATCAGGAGACTGCTCTAGTCGGCCGACGGACCCGTGTGGCCAACAGAGAAACTCCCACCCCAGAAAGCGAGCCAGAGGCCACCCCACGTCAGGATGGCAGTGAGCCACTAGGAGACGCAGAAGCCAGGCCCTGGGAACTTGGGCACGTTAGTTCTGGGAGAGAATCTTTCGGGCGGGACCAAGCAGAGGACCCTAGATACGATAACGCCAGAAAAGAGGTAGCCGAGATAGATGGGACACCCGTGGAGGGGAAAGTCCGGGGTCCGGGATCTTACTTTATACTAAAGAAAGATCTTTTGTACCGTGTGGTGCAAATACAGGAACAGGAGATCCATCAACTTCTGGTGCCAAGAAAACATCAAACGGCCATATTGAGCCTCGCCCACAGTCACCTATTTGGAGGACACCTAGGGGTCGAGAAAACCCAGGCACGAATCCTGCAGAGGTTCTTCTGGCCAGGAGTGCACGAAGGTGTTCGGCGATATTGCATCTCTTGTCCAGAGTGTCAGTTACATAGTCCTCGTCCGCACTTGCGGGCGCCGTTGATACCTCTTCCAATAATAGAGGTACCTTTTGAACGCATAGCTATGGATCTGGTAGGACCCCTTGAGAAGACAGCTCGGGGACACCAGCATGTGCTTGTTGTACTAGACTATGCAACCCGGTACCCGGAAGCCGTCCCCCTACGCAATACGGCCTCCAAGACAATAGCTAAGGAGCTACTACAGATTTTTGCCCGAGTTGGGCTACCCAAGGAGATATTGACTGACCAAGGGACACCTTTTGTGTCCAAATTGATGAAAGATCTGTGTTCATTGCTCCAGGTAAAAGCCCTATGGACCTCCGTATACCACCCACAAACAGATGGCCTTGTGGAGAGATTCAATAGGACCCTCAAGGCCATGATTAGAAAAGTGGTCAGTCGGGATGGGAAAGATTGGGATACCCTGTTGCCTTACCTCATGTTCGCCATCCGGGAGGTTCCACAAGCCTCCACGGGTTTCTCCCCGTTCGAACTACTGTACGGGCGCCATCCCCGGGGCATACTGGATATAGCAAGAGAGGCTTGGGAAGAAGAGCCAAATCCTGGAAAGAATATAGTCGAGCACGTACTGCAGATGCGAGATCGGATAGCCCAAGTTACGCCCATCGTACGTGAACACTTAGAGAAATCACAAGAGACCCAACGAACCCATTATAACCACCAAGCAAAGCTTCGACGGTTCCAGCCAGGAGATCGGGTGATGGTTCTGGTACCCACAGCAGAAAGTAAACTATTGGCTCATTGGCAGGGACCCTACGAAGTTATCGAAGCTGTGGGGGAGGTGAACTATAAGGTACGGCAGCCCGGCCGTCGGAAGCCGGAGCAAATTTATCATGTTAATCTTCTAAAACCTTGGCGCGATCGAGAGGCATACTTGGTCACCCAGGAGAGCCTCCCCCAGGAGGATGGTTCACACGAGCAAGTAAAGATATCTCCAGACCTGACGCCGATCCAAAAGAGGGAGGCAGCCGACATGATCAGTCGCAACCGAGATGTGTTCTCTATAAAACCGGGGCGAACAACTGAAGCCTATCACCATATCCGCACGATCCCAGGAGCCAAGGTAACATTGAGACCCTACCGAATACCAGAGGCTAAAAGAGGGGAAATCAAGGATGAAGTAAAGAAAATGTTAGAATTAGGGGTTATTGAAGAATCTCACAGTCAGTGGTCCAGCCCAATTGTTCTGGTCCCTAAACCTGACGGAACCATGAGATTCTGTAATGACTTTCGCCGACTGAACGAAGTATCCCAATTCGATGCGTACCCCATACCACGCATCGATGAACTGGTTGACCGACTGGGTAGTGCCCGCTTCTTAACTACATTGGACCTGACAAAAGGTTATTGGCAAGTTCCCCTGACTAAGGAGGCCAAAGAGAAGACAGCGTTCTCCACCCCAGATGGGCTATTTCAATACACTGTCCTCCCGTTCGGGCTACATGGGGCACCGGCCACATTCCAGCGCCTCATGGATAAACTGTTGCGCCCTCATACTAGTTACGCAGCCGCATACCTAGATGATGTCATCATCCATACGCCGGACTGGGGAACCCACTTGGAGAAAGTGGAAGCAGTACTGCGCACCTTAAGGCGAGCTGGCCTCACTGCTAATCCCGCTAAATGTGCCATAGGGCTAGCAGAGGCTAGATACCTGGGATATATTGTTGGAAGGGGCATAGTGAAGCCCCAAACTAATAAGCTAGAGGCAATTCAAAACTGGCCCCGGCCAGTCCGAAAGAAGCAAGTCCGTGCGTTCCTAGGCGTGGTAGGCTATTATCGACGCTTTATTCCCCATTTTGCCACTAGGGCGAGTGCCCTGACTGAGCTCATAAAAGCTCGGGGTCCGGAAATGGTACGATGGACAGATACAGCAGAGAGAGCATTTACAGATCTGAGGACAGCCCTTTGCAGTGACCCTGTACTTATAGCCCCAGACTTCTCCAAGGAGTTTATCTTGCAGACGGATGCATCCGAAGTAGGACTGGGGGCTGTCCTATCCCAGATGGTCGGGGAAGAAGAACATCCAATCCTCTATCTCAGTAGAAAACTCCTCCCAAGAGAACAGAAGTATGCTGTGGTTGAGAGGGAATGCCTTGCTGTTAAATGGGCCATGGAAACACTGAGATACTACCTGCTAGGAAGAAAAATTACCCTCGTGACTGACCATGCCCCTCTTCAGTGGATGCAGCGGAACAAGGAGAAAAATGCGAGGGTGACTAGATGGTTCTTATCCCTCCAACCTTTCCAGTTCCGCATACAACACAGGGCTGGAAGTCATCATGGCAATGCAGATGGCTTATCACGAATGCACTGTATGTCGACCCAAGTTGCCCAACCCCTTGGCGTTGAGCAGGAGGGGGGGGGGATATGTGATAGAGTCAGACCTGAAGGGTATAGGAGAGTGCTGGAAGGCAGGTACATCAGTCTCAGGATGTGCAGGTCTCTGTTCCCCCTATAGCCAATCAAAGGCTACTCCAGGCCAATCTAGACACCTGGGGTCAATTAAGAAGGTTCTAGCAGGCAGCAGGGCAATTAGGAGCACCTGCTGTCAAGTAAGGCCTTAATAAAAACCCCTGCCTCAGGCAGACAGGGTGGGTGTTTGGAGCAGAGAGGAGTTTGGAGATATTGGAGCAGAGAAGAGTTTGGAGGCATTGAAGCAGAGAGCAGTTTGGAAGGAGGCCCTGAGGTAAGGGTGAAGTGGAGAGTAAAGAAGCAGGAACTGTTGTGAGGAAGAAGCCCAGGGAATTGTATTGTGCTTGGTGGTTAAAGGGGCAGCCTTCTCAACTGATACTGTTAGGGCCCCTGGGCTGGAGCCCGGAGAAGAGGGCGGGCCCGGCCCCCCCCTCCTGCCTTCCACAATTACTCACCGAGGCTAGTGAAATCCGCCAAGAAACGCAGGACCCACAAGTACAGGCGTGGAGCTTTGTCACAACGGCTACCTCTCTGATTCTTGATATCTCTGTTAGTCAGAAGGTGCTACAAGACTCTTTGTCTCTAGTGCTGTATCCAGTTCCAGTGTTGTCGAATTCTTATTATTCTGCTTGCTTGGCTTTGTGGTATCTTTTTTTGCAACTTCCCCATTTTATGTTGGATAATTGCTGAACTCAGAACCGGTATAGTGTTTAATTCTCTCATGACTCCACCATTGTTCATGTACTAAGTAAACCTTGTATCATTAGCTATTTACCATTTGTACATACAAACAAAATTAAAAACTTTTTTTTAACACTTTTAGACCATATCTTGCCACGAATCCATGAACTCTATCCACAATCTGTATTGTGCTATGCTTGAGCTTTTTTTCCCTTGAAGCATATGCTGCCTATTCCACTGCTACACTGTTTATTAGAATATTAAGCCCATATTTAATTTTGAGCTCATCTGTAATGCAGTACTCCAAATATTTACAGGGCTTGTTTGTCTACCCATAACTAGACAACTGGCCTCTGAAGTCATCATGTGAGAGACTCCTCAGAGAAATTCAGTATATCATGTTTCTACTAAAGAACCTGGGTCTCTTCATAAATATGAAGAAATTTCAGGTATGCACCACACAGAGGACTCCATCATAGGTGCAATCTTAAACTCTCTGTAGGGTAGCACTTTTGTGCCAGATGACAGATTTCTCAGACTTAAACCTTGACAGTGTTCTCAGACGGCAGCCATTTTGTCCTAATACTTATGCCTAACTGCATTGGGGATATGTGTCTCACACCATGTGCTTGTCTCATAATGAGGATTCCAAAGCACTGGCTCTCTCTAAACTACTGACCCAGTTAGACAGCATGCAGAAATTTCCAGTGATGCCACAGAATGTACTAAATTTCTTGATGTGAAGAACTTAGAATAAATGTTCTAAGAGAAATTTTATTCAGTCCTGCAACCTTATAAATGACAAGCTCTTTGAATGCATCCAGCAATGGTTAGGGAGCTTATTTAGATTCCCTGATAGTTCAAGGACATTGGAGCTATCAGGAGAAGAGACTGCCTATAAATCTGCTGGAGCTGAGGGCAATTTAACTGGCTTCTATCAAAGGAAAACTGGTTATGGTGGTAACTGGCAGTACAGTAAACCCTCGATTTAACGGACCTCGATTTAACGGACTTCGGATGCAACGGACAAAATTTCTAAGCAAGTCTGATGCATCCGAAATCCATTTGTCACGGGCTGGCTGCCGGCTCCCGGCTGCCGCCCGGGTCACAGCAGCGGGCGGGCTGGCTGCCGGCTCCCCGCTGCTGCCCGGGTCCAGGCAGTGGGTGAGCTGGCTGCTGGCTCCCGGCTGCCGCCCGGGTCCCATCAGCCAGAACCCGGGTGGGCTGGTTGACAGCTCCCGGCTGCCGCCCGGGTCCCAGCAGCCGGGACCTGGGCGGGCTGGCTGACGGCTCCCGGCTGCCGCCTGGGTCGGACCCAGGCGGGCTGGCTGACTGTTCCCGGCGGGCTGGCTGACGGATCCTGCCTGCCGCCTGGGTCCCAGCAGCCGGGACCCCAGCGGGCTGGCTGACGGATCCTGGCTGCCACCCGGGTCCCGGCAGTGGGCGGGCTGCGGAGCTGCCGCCCCGACCCTGTGGCGGTCGGGCTGCTGCTCCGACAGCTCGTTTTTTTATTATTAAATAACGGACTTTTTCATTTAACGGACACCCCCTCGCCCGAATTAGTCCGTTAAATGGAGGTTTTACTGTACAACTGCCATGTACAACTTTGTGACCAAGCAGGGAGAGGGGATGACTCATCTCAATTATGCAGTCAAGCAATGATGCTAGGGGACTGGTGCATTTAGCACAGGATTTATCCATTAGCCCTGCACCTTGTAGGAGAGAAAAACAACCTAGTGGACCCACTGAGTGGAGAGGCTGTGCAGCTGCGTGACTGGTGTATAGTGAAGGAAATGATGTATGAGATCTTCAGAATATCAGGTTGTCCAGATATAGGCCTGATTGTGACAAGTCACAACACAAAGTAAAGACTCTTTTTTTCCAGGTCAGGAAGCATCTGAAATTCCATATTGGATGTGTTTCTTCTGCACTGGAGAAAAGGCCTGCCGTATGCTTTTCTCCTTTTCCATTGTATCATGGGGTATGGCTGAATATGGCACTCCAGGCACTCCCTGCCTCCGTTTCCTCCTCCACAAGGTTTCCTGGTTCTCCCATGGGTCACACGGGCCCTCTGGCTGGGTCACGCTGTGTTCAATTCATTTTTGGTGTAATCAGTCCAAACAAAAGTCCCAAATAAACAAAAGGTTATTTAGGACTTCTGTGAAGCCAGCGTGCTGGGCCCTGTTCCCAATCCCTTCTGGGTTACCTCTTTGTCTTTCCTTAAACAGGAGCACCAGCCCTTCTCCTGGAGCAGGGTAATTCAGGCAGTTATTACTTTTCTCCTTAAGCCCGGAGTCCCTAAGATCTCCTCCTTGGAGCTGGGGTGTAATTTAATCTGCTTGAGGGGCTTAGCTGGCTTCTCCCCCAATTAATCCTCTGTCTGATGCACAGTTAATGTTAGGGCTGTACATCAATCTTTATTTAATTAAAACAGGGTCCCTCCTCCTGGCTGGAGTGCTGTTTGCCAAGCTATCCCATAAGCGGGAATATGCAGGAGACTCTTGAAAGAAGTGGATGTTACTGACCTGTAACATGAGTTCTTAGAAATAAATGCTGCATAGTCACACTCCCCACCAATCTTCCCAGGAAGTGCAGAGTTCCAGGAAAACCAGGAAATGCAGAGTTCATAGATTCTAAGGCCAGAAGGGACCCTTATGATTATCTAGTCTGACCTCAGTTAAGGTTGCCTGTGCTCAGCTCAGCAGTCTTCAAGGGGGCTACTTACCACCACACAACATTAACTCTGCATGAACAATAGTTTTTTGCCATTGATACATTATTTTTGCTTTAGCAACGTGTCTTGGGATGAAATCATAGAATCATAAAATACTGGGATTGATAGAGACCTCTGGAGGTCATCTAGTCCAACCCCCTGCTCAAAGCAGGACCAACCCCAACTAAATCATCCCAGCCAGGGCTTTGTCAAAGCTTTGTCAAAAACCTCTAAGGAAGGAGATTCCACCATCTTTGTAGGTAACCCATTCCAATACTTCACCACCCTCCTAGTGAAATAGTGTTCCACTGTAGCTTGAGACCATTGCTTCTTGTTCTGTCATCTGCCACCACTGAGAACAGCCTAGCTCCATCCTCTTTGAAACCCCCCTTCAGGTAGTTGAAGGTTGCTATCAAATCCTCCCTCACTCTTCTCTTCTGCAGACTAAATAATCCCAGTTCCCTCAGCCTCTCCTCGTAAATCATGTGCCCCAGCCCTCTAATCATTTTTGTTGCCCTCTTTCCAATTTGTCTACATCCCTTTTGTGTGTGTGTGGGGGGGGGGGGGAGCCAAACCTGGAAGCAAAATGTATTGTGTAAACATAAAATATTAGAGTGGTGCAATTGGGTAGAGTGTACTGTAACATCAGAATAATTGTTTTACTGGCACATCTCCCAGGAAACTGATTTAATGGTAATTGGGACAGATTCTGCTAGTATGGAATAGTTTAATTATGACCAGGTGTTAAAGATCGCAGACAAGACTCCGTTAGAAGTCCTGTATTTGCTCGCTCTAACTTTAAGTACGAAAATTGACTTGACCTGAAGAGTGGTAGTTTATTCTGAAGGCAAAGGAGAATTTTTTTAGCAAAGCAAGAAGAAAATTGGTTATAGTTGTCACTTGTGTCTAGTGTGGATCACAACTGTGAGTGCCAATATTAGGTTAGACTGTCAAAACTTGGCAGACACTTCCAAACTGGTGGTATATTCTGTAATTAGGTTTAACCAAGCTAGCCATATATGCCTGCTCCTGGGTCAGGCCTGATCTTCACTACAGGAAAGACTGTCTTCACTACAGGTAGTCTTCACTACAGGGAAGACTAGAGGCCTGATCTTCACTGCAGGGAATCTTAGATGTTACTTGTACCAGGAGTAGATAATCACAATTCTGTTTGAAAGATTTTTTTTAAAATTGATGTCCTTTTGACATGTAAACTTCTGTGTTTTGAATAATCTTTGCAGTGGTTCCATAGTTAAGATAGAAAGCAGAGTTACACTTGCACACTCTTAACTTTACAAAAAATATATTTCACATAACATTGTTTAATTATTTTCAGAGTACAGTGGAACCCTGCAATACCGCGCCCTGCTATAGCGCGAATCTGCTTATAGCGTGGGGCTCCCTATGGCGGCGGTGCACGGCACTTTCATGTGGCGCGACCCCGCGTTTACCACGATCGGGTATTTTTAGATCCCGATCATCGCGGTATCGCGGGGTCCGACTGTACACCTGAATTTTTCTGATAAATTTGAAGGTAATTGATCAAACCCTGCCAGCTTAAGTTTCTGAGGGTACATCTACAGTGCAAAAGGGAAAAAAAATGTGATAGCAAGTTAACAGAGCCCAGGACTTCACATCTGGGCTTGTGTTCCAGCACTAAAAATAACACTCTGGATGTTTCTGCTTGGGCTGGAGCTCAGTCTCTGAAACTCAGCGATGGGGTGGGTGTTAGAGCCTGAGCTCCAGTCGGAGTGGGAACGTCTCTATAGACCTGGTCTTTAAAACTTGCTGCCACTGAGAGTGTTTTGCAGTGTAGATGTACCCTGAGAGAATGATCAACCTGAGAGCTGGGACAGAAGAAAATGAACTTTCCAAAAATGTTAGTTGTCATTTAACCAAACTGTATATATTAACTCTTTTTAAACTCTGTATTAGAACACCACTGTCAATATTTTCCCATCATTAGGGATAACCCTTGGATGTTCCCTGGAATGAGAAGTCAGTGTCTTTTGATACTTTGAACATTTTCAGGAGAAATGTCTGGAATTCCCTTCACTGTCATCCTGAGCGTCTGTGTCAGTATGGTTAACATGCTAAAAGAAAAAATTAAGTTAAAGATCCAAAAAATGTAGTTCCTTGCCTCTATTGAAAAGTAGTCATAACAGAATTCAATTTCAGCCAGTGCATTTGTTTTTACATGTAATCTGACTGGTTAAAATTATTCTAGATTTCAGTATTTATTTGCAGTAAACAATAGGAAGTTTTAATGACTGATCACAATAACTTTCTGGACAATCATGAATCAAGATATCTTTCTTTTATGTAACAATTAGACGTACCTTGCAGGAGGAAATCATAGACATCTAAGACTGGAAATAGACCTCAAGACCTTATCTATTCCTTTTACATCCCCCACTCCCCCTCCCCCTCTCCCCCCAGCAGTACCAAGTATACCTAGGCCATCCCAGACAGGAGTTTGTTTAGCCTGTTCTTAAAAACCTACAATAATAGGGATTCCACAGCCTCCCTTGGTAAACTATTCCAGTGCTTATTATCCATGTCTTCCTTAAAGTGTCCAGTATCAGGGGCCTAGCCATGTTAGTCTGGATTTGTAAAAGTGACAAAGAATCTTGTAGCACCTTATAGACTAACAGAAGTGTGCTGAAAACTGGACTAATGCCAGTTACAGCAGAACAATTACCTCCCATGTCTTACATATGACGGTCCCACTGTTACGTTCCAGAATTATGTGTCTTTTTCTCAGTTGCATCCCATTGTTGACTTGTCTTCAGTTTGTGATCTTCAGTGATCCTTCTCAGCAGTACTGCTGCTTTTTCCCTATTTTGTATTTGTGCATTTGATTTCTTTTCCTTCCTAAGTGTGGTACCTTATTGTCTTTATTGAATTTTATCTTGGTGATTTCAGATCAACTAACCAATTTGTCAAGATTATTTTAAATTCTAATCCTGTCCTCCAAAGTGCTTGCATTTCCTCCCAGCGAGGTGTTATCTGCAAATTTTATAAGTGTTCTCCCCACTCCATTTTCGAAGTCAGTGATGAAAATATTTAATAATACCAGACCCAAGACAGATCCCTGCAGGTCTCCATCACATACATTCTTCCAGTTTGGCAGCAAATACTGCAAAATGAAGAGTAAGAGGAAATGGGGTGTGGGTGAGGCATAACCAATGTCTGAAAAACACTTAACAGCTACAAATGAAAGAGGCTGTGAAAAAGCAATGGTGGTATAAATTATTAAATGTTTTCATTACAGAATAGCGGCGTGGATCGAATTTTCTCTGGTATTCAGCCAACTGGGAAGCTCCACCTTGGCAACTACTTTGGAGCCATCCAGAACTGGGTGAGGCTTCAGGAAGAGTACAACTCCATGTTGTACAGCATTGTAGATCTGCACGCTCTTACGGTACCACAGGAGCCAGCAATCTTGCGTCAGAGCATCTTGGATACCACTGCCAGTCTCCTCGCCTGTGGTATCAATCCAGAGAAGTGCCTCCTTTTTCAGCAGTCACAGGTCAGTGTCCCAGTTATTTAAAACTTGATTCTCAGACATGGTCATCTGATATTCCCCAGGCACTTTCTGAGCGCACATAGCACTGTGCAAGTCTTTTATTCTTTTGTACTGACTGTCCTAGAAATTCTTAGCAGTGTTAGATTCCAAGCTCCTGCCTTCACTAACTCTCTGCAAAGGTCAGAGATTTGTTCGCAAAGTCCATCCTGGGATACATATATTTCCCAAACAGCCAAAGACTTTGTGGCTCTTAAGTCAAACTTATTAGAAAACAGTGAGGCTTATTAGAAGCAAGTCTCTTGTAAAACTCAAAAGCTTGGCTGGATAAATTCAATTTGTGTAACTTACATAAACAAAATACACTCTGATCTCTTGGTGTTGGTATTTATCAACAAGTCTACCAGTTTCCCAGTTTCTTTTGCAGACAATCAATATGGCAAGTCTGTACATCTCTCTGTCTCTCCTGTCTTCTCTTGGATCAGGTGTTTCCCTTTCTCCCATACATCCCTCCATTTTTTCACCTTTTCCACCTTCTAGAGCCTCCCCCCTTTTGTAGGCTTCCATTGCCCACTTGGCCTAGTGAGTTGTAAAGGAAATATTTGCTCCTACTCCAAAGTTCTCTCTGGCCCATCTCCTGGGGGACTATTTAACCATCCCTATTAATTATTTCTACTTATTTTGTTGTGTTCTCTGAAACTTCAGAATACAACTTTGTTTATCTGTTTAGTCCCGTTAATTTTTTATGATTGCATCTATGCTGGGAAAATTTGTACCCATAATTCACCCTGGATACAGCTCCACCCTTGGTAGCAAGAGTGGAAGCTTGTAGTGTAGAAGGGCAGAGTCCACTCTTACAACCACCACTGGAGCTGCAGAGGTGCTGAATAGAGGGTCTGAATTTTACCAGTTGTAGACAAGTCCTAGTTTTCATTATCTTCCTCGAACTTAGTTCTTGCCTGTGCTTTGTCTTGAGATCTGTGCATCTGTCAAACAAAAGTGCTGCAGCAGACAAACCTTAGAGGACTCCTTAATTTCCCTGCCCTTTTGAGTAAGATTCTCAAATATGATAGATTTCATATAGCCACGCTTCACTAGTATTACTAAGGGCTGCTCTACATTAAAGAATTCCACTGGCTTAACTAAACGGATTTTAAATCCGCCTGGTTAACCCAGTGAAGACTTCTAATGTAGATGCACTTAAATCAGCTCAACTTTTGACTAAACCTCTATTTATTTCTATTTGAGAAATTATCTCATGGTTTAAACTGGCTGAACCCTTGCTTAAGTGCCATGGGGCCGGCACCGAGTTAACTAGATTGATTTAAATTGGTGATGCAACTTTTCTAATATAGACATGGATAAACTGTGATCCTTTTGATCCTAAACATGCTAGCCTGCCTGTTTATAATATCTGGTGTCCCTCATAAAAGTATTTATGCAGATAACCACTTCCCTACAGAGACTATTGTCTATCTATTAAATGTCCATTGTGTGTTAGTCATTCTCTTGTTCAGAGATTCTCAACCTTTTTCATTCTGAGACCTTCCCCTCAGCTATAAAAACTCCACGGCCTACCTGTGCCACAATAACTTATTTTCTGCATGTAAAAGCCAGGGCCGGTGTTAGGGGATAGCAAGCAGGGAAATCGCCAGGGGACCCCATGCCACAGGGGTCCCCGCAAAGCTGCATTGCTCAGGCTTCAGCCCTGGGTTGCAGGGCTCAGAGCCCCATGCTTCAGACCCATGCAGTGGGGCTGGCCCTGCTTGGCGGACCCCCTGAAACCTAATCGCAGCCCTCCAGAACTCTGGTTGAGAACCACTGCTCTAGTTATCCTCTTTTGGGAAACTAGTTCAGAGGTTCCTTTTTTCTTCCTGGTGTGTTTTATTTTTTTATAAACTTTTCAGCCCACATTTACAGCATACCATTCTCTGGAAATTTGTCTACGCACGTTTTTTTAAATTCCATTAATTGACTGTTAACTAGCTTACGTCGGCTAACACATTCATACATGCTAGTCTGGACAAGTCCACAGGCAGTTTTGTGGAATGTCATTCGTATGTATCTACAGGTTTGCCAATTAACTCCAGTTTAAAATTTCCTCCAGTGTAGACACTACCCTGGGTGAATGACTGTTACCAGAAATGAGTTTGGGATGCTAAATAGCTTCATATGTTTTCTGTCCCTGACCATGGTGGTTGATCAAGAGATACCTCATTGTCTTTTCTGAGGCAGGTTTTGTATTTTGCCAATGGTTTCTTTTTACCAGTGTTTCTCCTTTATAGGAAATTTGAATTATTGAGAGACCAGAAGCCAGTCTGTCATGAGCCTTCATTTCAGCCAAGTGATTATATGCATCACAGCTGAGTTATTTTGGGAAGCCAGTGTAACCTCTAATTTAATTTAATTGATAGTTCTATGTTAAACCCCAGTGTCCCTAGTGAGTGATTCCAGCCCCTGTGTTGCTACCATTTTATAACTTATAATGCAAACAAGATTTCTTAATTGTAACTGTGTTGTGGTCATTGTATTTGTTCTTTGTGTACTCCTAGGGTGTCCCAACTTAAGAGAATTGCTAAAGGGGATTTTCAGCCTGTTGATTTTAAAACTGTAGCAACACAGGAGCCAGACTCACTCACTGGCGACACTGCGGTTTAACACAGAACTATGAGTTCAGCTATCAATTCAATTTATTGACAAGTATTTTTGAGTGATGAGTGTGTATTAGGTATATAAGCAAGGTAAGGCTGCAATGCAAGGCCCACAGGGTAAGACCTGTACGATTTCAACTTAGCCATATGAGGCCTCCGGCCAAAGGAGGCTTGATCCAGGAATAACCCTATACCAGTAAAACTACACCAGTTTACATTTTTTTCCTCAGTCTTTAAGCGTGTGAGCACTGAAGCCGGTTCAGTGTTCTCGTGATCTCAAAAGTAAAGCAACTGGGATTATGTTTGCAAAAAATTCCCCTTCACGTTTTTATTGTATGAATTTTTGACTTATGTCGTAGTCCCAAATTTGAAAACAGGTGTAAAAATGTTACCTGCAGAGCTATAAAGGCGAAATTGAAACCAATACATTTTTTATCTTGTTTCTCCTTTATAATAAAGATGACTTCATAATGTTTTAAGGGTTGTTTGTATTATTTACATTAAAAATGAATATTGTGTCCTGTCTTTCTAACTTTTTATTAGAGGACTTGGGCAACAACTTGAGAGTTGGGTTGATGACATGACAGAAGTCTGAAGACTGAGCTAATGTGATCCAGTTTGCCTTGAATCAAGTCTTAGAATACAGTGGAAAGATTCCCTTGACTTCAGTGGAGTGTCTGAATAAGGCTCCTAGTCTCTAGCTGATAGTGGAAGACTTTATGCATCTTGCACAACATAAGCAATGTAGAAGTTGATTCTTTCAAAGTCCCTTGAGAAGGCAATTTCCTAGTGCAGTCTGTGAGACAATGAATATCCCGAGCTCCCTTTGCCATCCTTAGGGGTTTAAGATGATCAGTATCTTGCAGGAGCAGGCCCTTAGTATTTAGTGTTCTCTTAGTAACTATAGAGATTATACACTACAAACGATCCATTATATTTAATTTATCATTAAGCCAAATTGTAAATGACACAGCAGCTTGCATCCATTTTGGGGTATCAAATTCAAGAAAATTCTAATTGCTATTACAGAGCCATGGTACAGAGTCAGCATCTTAATAGGAACCTCTGGACTTCAAGAACATTTAATATTAACAAGGAATCATTCTCAAACAAAGTTAGTGCTACAGGTGACATTATGCAGTGGGTAGACTGACCTAAATTCAATTGACTCTGGTACCTTTGACTTGTGTTATTAGTATTCTCCGATTATCCATAAATGGAAAAATGTTCAAAGTTACCACTGTTATCTAGGGCTTGTCTAATCTAGTGATCTCAGTAATTCCTAACTGAAACAGAGGGACAGAGCAGCTGAAGCACAAACAATTTGCTGTATCTGAACATGCTGATTCACATTCTGAACCACTGCAGTTTTGCCCATGGCCACACTACTGATGTTCAAAACTGTTTTGATTGCAGTGCTCTTTGAGAAGTACCTATTCCACAGTTGCCAGCACAGCGCTCAGAAGCAGTGCATTCTGGGAGATTTTAAAATGCCGTCGGAACACTGATGGACACTAAGAGAAAGAGTATTTGAGTTGTTTGTGCTATCCAGATTGGCACTAAATTGTTTAAACTGAAACAATGTTTAGACTTGCTGAAAACAAATGGCATTTGGCAGTCATGTAAACCTATTGTCACAGCTTTGTGTATGTTACAAGGTGTACTACAAGTGTGTCACAAAAAAGACAAGGATAATTCATAGTACTGACAAGATCATCATTACAGCCCGTTCTGTACCTGTGCAGATTCCAGTGTTCTCAGTCTAATAACTTGCGCTACTAAATTCACTCAGCAAGAAAGAAATAAAATTCAAGAATGGGTAAAATTAACGAATATGTCAATGCAGTAGCAGTGAACAGATTGATTTATAAAGAAGTTAAGGCCAATATGTTGCTTAATTTGAGAAAATTAAAGTCTACAAATGTGGGCTCCATTTGTGCACATAAATACACACACACACAATCCATTTGCACATTAAAATCCAGGGTAAATTTGGTGAAAACAGGTTTTGTGCATGGAGATTCTATCATTTGCATGTACAACTGATAGTGTGTCAATTACACAGTACAAATGGAGGCTGGGTTGAGACACTTAAATATTAGGCTTTATGCATGTAAGAATGTTAGGTAGTACGCCTAATACCAGTATAGGTATTGCTATATAAAAACAAAATCCATGTGGGTTCACTAAGTGATGACTTAAAAGGAGACATAATGATAGTCAACAAGTATTTGAAATGTATAATTATCTAGGATCCCAAATAACTATTTAGGGTGGTGCAAGGGGTTTCAATGTAACTAGCTGTGATAGATTGAAATCAAGCAAAGGAAATTTTTAAGATGACAATCTAGAAAAATTTCCTAGTGTAAAATCTGTTAGCCCTGGTTTACACTGGGGGTGGGGGTGGGATTGACCTAACGTACACAACTTCAGCTACGCATTCAGGTCGACTTACCTCAGTGTCTTCATGGCGCTGAGTCGACTGCTGCTGCTCCCCCATCGACTCTACCTGTGCCTCTCGCTGTGGTGAAGTTCCAGAGTTGCGATCAATTGATCCCCGGAAGATCGATCTCTATCTGATGTGGCCTTAGACACTAGAATGGAGTCTGAAGGAAAGAAGTAAAAGGCCCACCATTATTTACTATGAATTACAGCCTGGCCAGGTTAAGAGGTTTCATTAAAAACACAACAGGTAACAGAGGAGTAATAAAAATTCCTGTAAAACAAAAGTGCTTATACACAACTTAATAAGTCTTGATTTAGATGTAAATTAATGGCTGGATGACTTCCCTAGATTACAATGAATCATTGTCTAAGATATGGGATAGGATGGTGTTGTCCCTAGTATGTGCTTTTAGTGTCAATATGTGATGTGCTGTTTACCCTAAAGCCAAATCATCTCAAAATATGCTTTCAGTAACATTCTTATCCTGTTAGGCTAAAAGATATGTAATGGAGTAATGATTCATACCACATATGATGGAAGTGCCATAAGAAAGATTAAACTAAATATAATTGTAGAAAATGGATTTTTTGTCATTGATAACTTTGTTAGGGCTTCCAGTAATCGTGAAATGAAAGACAGCTGTCTTCTCTTTCTGCATTAGAATAAAAGTGGAAGAAGATGACTATCACCAGGAATTGGGAGGTAAGAGGTTGTCCATGACTGCTCTTTGTAGGACTAGTTTCTCCTTCGGTGTGTAAGGATGGTGCCTGCTTTTACTGTGCCTTGTTGTGATGAGCATTCTTGGTGACTAGGGCTACAGACACTTCCACCTTGGGGCATTGCGACCTTTCGCTGTGATTTTGGAATACCCAGACCATTAATGTGACAACAATTTCTACCCTAATAAAGGTGAGAAGCTGTCTAAGGAGTAAGAATTCTAACTCCTAGAAATACCCTCTCTCATAACAATCGAATCAGCTGTAAAACCTTGCCCTGATTCTTTTCCAGAAGGAGCTTTTCCATGTCTTCCTTTTCCTCTGCCTCCTCTTCTAGAGAATGGACTCCATTTTGGGAAGCCAGTCCAGAGAGGAACATTCAGGTCAACATTTTTTCCTAGTATAAGTTCTTGGCCATTGGTAGTATACTTTTTGAAGAATATCAGCCCTGTCTCTGCTCTTTTTTCCTCACCTCCTTTCTCCGTTATAACTTCTTTGCAGAGAGTTAGATCAATTCCTCAATTTGCTAGGGTAGAAGCGACATTTGTCATATAAAATTATATTCCCATCCTTGTTCCTCTCCATTTAGCTTCTTCTCTGATGGAGGATAAACCCCTAGACCTGCAAATGTCTTGAATCACTAATAAGAAGGTCATTTTTTTTCATTCACCAGTCAATTTCTGTGCCCATTGCTTCCTGGTCTGGGAAACTGTTAGGAAAGGTTCCACTCAAACTTTGACAGCTGATGCCCAGGCTATTCAGAGAGTATGATTCTACCTAGAAAATTGCACTTCTTTGCTAGTAGTTTTCCTGTGTTCAGTTCCTGAGGTCCATCTTCACATACCATTAGATTCCTCCTCCGTACACACCTAATCTCGTGTTCATGGTGTATTTAACTCGCTGCTGAGAGGATGACCTATCCCTTTAATCTCATCTCAGCCCCAAGTCTGCATGGAGGTGGCTGCCAAATTTTGATAAGAAGGTTTTCACATTTATCCCTGTCTAAGCAAGTGACCTGGGGCAGTTTTACCCTTTCTTGATACGCCAGGACAGAATCCATCACTGCCTCTTGGAATGTGGATTCCTTACCAGTTGTGGCAGACTACGTCTGGACTCTTTGCAGGCCCTTATTCTCTTTGGCCTAATCTGAAAGACTCTGTGCAGGTGAGTCTTCCTCTGGATGGCTTTGAATCCCACCAGAAAATGCGTTCAGACTGGATGAGCTCAGGGAAGACATCAGCCTCTTCAGGCTCCTGCCACTGCAGTCTCCTTCCTGCAGCATTGTGCTGCCCTGTCTAATCCTCCCCATTACTTTTTTTGCTCTTCAGCCAGCGATTTTACCACAATCTTTAGAGTCTGGTATTCTACCAAAAATGCTAAGCTGGTTTCATTTGTCTTTGGGGAACAAGAAAAATTAGTGCCGGTGAAGATTACTTTTCTAATCCCTCCTTTACAGATCAAATCTGTAGTGCAAGTTTCCAAACTGATTCCCAGAAATATGTATAAACTCCTGAAATATGTATAAACCCTCAAACTTGCTCAGAAAGCTGATTGATTGTATGGTGCTGCCTGGTCCTTATTTCAGTTGCTAAACTGCATTAAAGAAGATAAAAATATATTCAATACTTTCCCATATCAGCACTTGCGCCAAGGTTTTATTTGTAGCTGTGCAGACCCTCTCTCCCCATATTCACAATCTCTGTATTAAAATGTTGTCCACACTATGAAAAAGTTTGAGAACTCCTGTTCTATAGGATGTGAGATCAACTGCACACTCTAAAGCCCTCTTTAGTGCCACATAGGGTACATCTATACTGCCCGCCCCTCCGACGGGTAGTGTTCGATGTATCAGGAATCAATTTATCGTGTCTTGCCTAGATGCGATAAATCGATCTCCGAAAGCACTCCTGTCGACTCTGGAAATCCAGCGTCGCAAGAGGAGTAAACGGAGTTGACGAGGGAGCCGCCGCGGTCGACCTGCCGCTGTGGGGATGGCCAGGTAAGTCGAACTAAGGTACTTGGACTTCAGCTATGCGAATAGTGTAGCTGAAGTTGCGTACCTTAGTTCGAAACATCCCCGCGCCCCTCCCGCTAATGTACCCCAGGCCATAGAGTTGGTTAAATACTTATGAATTCACAATTTATATGAAATTTATCATCAACATTTTGAATTTTGATGAAACAATTTTTTGAGAATTTTCATTAAAATTTCTACCTATTTGAAAACCAGTCTAGTGTAATTATGGGCATGGAATTTGTTCAGACTTATTTCATTGACTTACAAGTTGAGGTTATTGCTCAGCACTGAAATTTGAGGCCTCCGTCTTTAGGCTTTGACAGAACCTTACACCTTTTTGTAGTTCAGCCTAAAAATGGAAAACCTTCTTAGAGGTCTCTTGAATTTTTTGAGGGTATGGGGAACACTGTCAGGTACTCCTGAAATATGTATAAGCCCTCAAATCTTTCCCTTTTTTTAAACTTAGGACAGTCTCACCTTTATTTGTATCTCTTCAGTTACACAACCCCAACCACGAAATACCCCCAGACTGCCCACAAAGACACATTTTATTTTGTGGTCTTTGCTGTTCAGTGACCATCTATCAGAGTCAAGCTTCTCTGGATGGCAAGACAGATTGGAACGCCCAAAGGGACTCTGACACCATGCTACGGCTGTGTAGTGCCTGAGGGTTGTGGGTCAGAATAATATGCCAGGTGGGGAAGGAAAGGGTAGATTTTTTTCTTTAAGGAGTTTTGTTGTACCAAGAGGATTCCATAGGGAAAAAAGAGGTGTGGTGTTGAGGTTTGCAAGCAGGTGCTTGTACCTGATAAATACAGGACAGAATTTCTGCAGTTAAGGCATAATTTTTTTAAGCTGGACATTTAGGAGTCAAAGGAACGTGTGACAGGCTTAAACAGAATTTCTATTGGCCTCATGTGTGTGAGACAGTAAAAAATTACTTTAAGATTTTTTGGTAGCCTATGGTTTCCTCACAGGCATTGATGGATATTGTATAGCCTGTGTCCAAAGCATCCAGGATTGGAAAGAAATATATCCTTGTTGTGATGGATTCTGCCACCAGGTACCCTGAAGCCACGGCTCGATCTAATATAGAAGCTGATACTATGGCCACTGGCCTAGTCAGCATTTTAGCAGAGTGAGTTTTCCCAGAGTGATTTTGTCAGACCACAGTTCAAATGTTAAGTTATGGAAATTGTGTGAAGTGAGACTCATAAAGGCTGTTTTTATCATCCGGAAACTAATGGTCTGATGGAAAGAGTTAATGGGACTTTGAAAGCTATGCTGAAGATGTGCGTTATCAGGCAAGAGAAAGACTGGGATGTGTTACTCTCTTATGTGTTATTCACACACAGAAGTGTACCGCAAGAATCTATTGGCTTTGCCCCCTTTGATCTCCTTTATGGAAGACATCTGAGGGGATGATTTGAGGCTCTTGGGAGGGTAGTACAAAAGAGACAAGACAGCCTGTAGGGGAGTATGTTAGTCATTTTAAAGAGAATTTAAAGGCTATGATGGATTTAGTGCAGTGAAACCTTGAAAGAAATCAGGTGACTCAAAAAGCTTGGTATGGCAGGCATGCTGAAGAGAGATCTTTTGACATAAGTGATTTAGTATTGGTGTTGATTCCAGGGAGGAGGAACAAAATGCAGGATTATTGGGAAGGACCTTTTGAGTTGATAGAGTGAAGGAGGTCACTTACGAAGTAAGGAACCCCCATGGCAGAGGACCTATGCAAACAGTACATGTTGCGAGAATGAAGGCTTACCATAGAAGGGAGGAGGGAGTGAATATGATCTGTTGTGCTGATGAGGGAACTTTAACTACCCCTTTAATTGATTTGGAAGAGTAAGAAAGAAATCCCTCTGGAGAGCCTTAATATATGGGAGGGTTTGAAACCCACCCAAAAGCAGGAGACGCTGGCCCTTCTGCAACACCACAGGTGGCAGGTATTTTCCAACTGGCCAGGTTTAACTGACAAAATCATACATTCCACTGAAACTACAAGGGTAGTGATCAGAGGAGTGCAGCAGTCAGATGGAAGAAGAGAGCTAGAGTCTAGGGCCTGGTCCCCACTAGGGCTTAACGTCGACTTTAGCAAGCTAAAGTCGATTTAAGCCTGTACCCGTCCTCACATGCATGCCCTTAAAGTCGATTTAAGGAGACCTTAAAATTGACTTCTGTACTCCTCTCTAACGAGAGGAGTAGCTGAAATCGACCTCTCTCTGGGTTGATTGTCATCTAGTGAGGATGCATGGGACTTTAAGCCTCCGACCTTCCGAGCAGCTCCGCGGACCCCCACGCCCGCCCGAGCAGCCCCGCGCCGGCTCCCCCCGCCCGAGCAGCTCCGCGGACCCCCCTCCCCGCCCGCCCAAGCAGCCCCACGCCGGACCCCCCCGCCCGCCCAAGCAGTCCCGCGCTGGCTCCCCCCACCCGAGCAGCTCCGCGGACACCCCCCCCGCCCGCACGAGCAGCCCCATGCCGGACCCCCCCCCGCCCGCCCGAGTAGCCCCGCGCCGGCTCCTCCCACCCGAGCAGCTCCGCGGACTCCCCCGCCCGCCCGAGCAGCCCCATGCCGGACTCCCCCGCCCGCCCGAGCAGCTCTGCACGGGGGGGGGAGGGGGAGCCGGTGCGGGGCTGCTCAGGCGGGCACGGGGGTCCGCGGAGCTGCTCGGGCGGGCGGGGGGAAGCCGGCGCGGGGCTGCTCAGGTGGGCGGGGGGGTCCACGGACCTGCTCGGACTGGTGGGGGGGCCACAGAGCTGCTCGGACTGGGGCTGGTCCCCTGGGGAGCATGCCTGGCTGCCCCGAAAGGTGGTGCCAGCTGGGGTCTCCCGGCACTGTAGGGTAGGATACCTACCCACAGTGCAATGCTGGCTATGTCGACCCCTGCAAAAGTTTAAGGACAGACACTGTCGACCTGCTGTCCTTTGTGGGGACGCACTAAGTCGATTTTCTAAAGTCTACTTTAGAAAATCGACTTAAGGGAAATCGACCTACTGCTGTAGTGAAGACATACCCTAGGAGAGAAATTGTTGTATAGGAGAAGCTCTAGATTGAAACAGTCAAGCTTTGGGAGAAGGTTTGGGTCTCAGTTTGTTAGTGTTGTTAGTTTTACTAATGAAATCAAATGTCAGGAAGAGGGTGAAATTGGCCCTATATTGTATTGTGACTTTATTAGAGCAGCATGGGAATTGCTAACGATTACAGATTCCTAAGGTATAGAGAGAAGAGTAGACAACTGAAAAGGCATTTGTCTGTACGGAGGGACAAACTGGGCAGGAAACCAGAACAAGTTTTCTTTGGATGAAAGAAGGGAAACATATACTGGAGTTCCAGGGAAGTGCTTGGATCATCCACATGTAACCATGTTTGCTGTAAATGTCACTGAAGTTTTAAAAAATCTGAAACAGAGACCAAATGTGAGTCCCACAGGGAAAGGGTCCACTAGTTTGCATTGGAAATAACTTTTATCAGTGATCAGCAGGAAATACTCTCATGTTGCCATGCTGATTTGATGCCATGAAGATTGAAGGTGAGGGGACACGAAACCTCAACATCACTGTTAGGAGTGAAGAGGCGACAGTCTCAACCTGACATGAGGTGTTAAGAAGTTTTTTGGCTTGTGAAAGATTTGGAAAGATGTGGAAGTGGGAGAAGAGAAATAGGAAGACTTGAACTTGAGCACACAAATATACAGAGCAGACCAACAGCACAAACTTGATGTATTTAGCAAAGGCATGATCTCAATGGCCAAACAGAGGGATTCATCATGTGGATGTGGTTAGTTTTTTAGTGAAAACTACTAAATGAGAGAGAACTAGTTTCCTAAGGGAAACAATAAATAGGGGATTTGTAAGACTGATAGTCTTCAAAATATCTTGAGCCAAGCTGCAGGAAATATTTTTTGATATTTATATCCTTCAGGACACTAAAGCAGCTGGAGCTGACATCAGGATGTAATGGATTAGATTGGTTAGCTGCTAGTCAGGGTTTCTAATAGTGATGTTCTAGTAGGTTGACTTGACATGCAGTCAGTAACATCTCCTAAATTGCGGTTTTGCTCATTGCGGAAGAAATCCTCAAGCGCTGCTTTGGGAGTTGGAAGATGTTCGTTTGCTTTGCTCCATGTATCGACTTTTTTTGGTTTTTCTTTATCTCTATCCAGCGCACACATCTGCTGACTGCTCCTTCATACAGTTGCTTGAAGTCTAGTTACATTGGCTTGTTAAAATAGTCTGCAAGACGAGTGGAAGGCTTAGAGAAGATTTTACTCTTATATTTTTCTCTTTCCTATTAAATTTAGCAATTTGCAAGAATGCCCTTTGAACCTCCATTTTCTTCCCATTATTTCTGATCAATTTACATCACCTTGTGCGTATGTAATCTCTTATGAATTTTGCCATAAGCAGCGCTGACAGTTACATCTCTAGTTAACTTTGCCAAACACCTTGCCAAATCTGTTTTCAGTTGCTTACAACTTTAATCATTGGAGTTGAAATTTTTCATTCCATGGTTTTTATTTTTAATTTCAATTTAAGCATTGGTCATTCTTGAGAATGCAATTTGGGAAAAATAGGTTGTTTTGCAAATGTTAAATTTCACAACCATGTAGTTGAGAAGATCTAGTTCCTTAATGCTTCAGATTGGAGTCTTAAAATTGGGGTGTGTATGAGGCAGAGGGGCGTGGAGAGGGGTGTTGTCACCTAGGGTGAGAGAAGTGACTTTTTGCTATCCCCATGAAAATCCATCCATATCTGGCCAAGTTACAAGTCTCTGAAAATGACGATTTATACATACTCAATAGAGGTTTGTTTAGTTGGCATTTAAGCTACCTGAAGGTTGTCTGCATGTTCCAGCCCACTGCTGCAGAGACTGAGCAGAACTTTCCCGGTACCTCTTGGTTCTTGGGGCCCACTGTGGTACCTGATGCTGGAACTGAGAGCAAGGAGATTGTCTTGCCTGTGATCCGGGCTTCCCATGCTGATGCTGAGGCAATGTGGAGGAGGAAGCAGCCTGATTTGAATTCAGAGGAGTGACAGAGGCAGACTGTGGGGATAGACTCACTAGAGCACACTCCTCTCCAAAACCTGGAATAGAATTTGGGATTCCAGAATCCCAAAGTTTCCTCTGATGTCCATTAAATAGCTGTGAAACTAGCTGGTCCCCGTAGTGGTTAACAGCCTACAACTGCTATCAGTTACTCTGTTATACAAAATGGCTCCTAATGTAGCAGAAAAAGGCAAGATAACAAGAACCAATAGATGAAACTGAAGCCAGACAAATTCAATTTGGAAATTTAATATAATTTTTGAACTGTGATAGTGATTAGCACTGGAACAAGCTACCAAGGGGAGTGATAGATTCTCCATCTCCTGATATCTTCACATCAAGATTGGATGCTATTCTGAAAGATATGCTTTAGCCAAATACAAGTTTCATTTTCATCAAATAAAAGTTATTGGGATAACTAGGTGAAGTTTATTGGCCTGTGTAATAGATGTCAGACTAGATGGTGTAATTGTCCCTTATGGCCTTAAACTCTATGAATGAGCTCAAGTGGTAGAGGTCTGGGATGTGAATCTGAGGGTATGTCTAAACTTCAAGATGAGGGCATGATGCCCAGCTCAAGGAAACATACTTGCACTAGCTCTGATCCAGCTAGCGTGCTAAAAATAGAGTGTAGTTGCAGTGGTGTGACCAGCAGGAAGGACTAACCACTCTGACCACATATCTGTTCAAGACCTTAGGCATGTACTTGGGGCACCCAGCCCCTGCTGCGAGTTGCATGGTCATGACTGCTCTGTTTTTAACAGGCTTGATCTGATTGAGCTAGCCCAAATATATCTCCTTGAGCTGGACTTCATGCTCCCAGCTCAAAGTGTAGACTGACTTTAGGTAAAGATTCCAACGCTAACAGTCAGTAGACATGGGAGTCAGTATAGTTCTACATGATGGAATTTCCATTTTTAAGGGGGTTTTTTTTTGTTGTTGTTTTTTTTAATTGAGAAACTTCATACAAAACTACATTTTTAAAAGTTAACATTGCAAAGTTAAGCACTCAAAAGTTAGGAAATACCAATTTTAAGGTTGTCTGTATAACATTAATTCATCGCTTTGTGCATATGCATTATGATAGTCTTTTAATTACTATTTTGCCTGCAGCACACATCCATCATTCTGTGCACAGGATGGATGATGCTTGGGTAATGAATCAGAACCGTGTAGTTAATAAAGGTAGTATTTATGGGACCCCCTACTTCATCTGTTGAAGAAGTTGGTAGGTTATAGTGAATGAGGCAGAGGATTCCAATGTGAGAAAGGATGGTTTCATGGTTAAGGCAGTTGAATGCCACCTTGGAGAATTGGATTCTGTCCCCACCTCTGCCACAGAGTTCCTGTGTAATGCCGTGCAAGTCACTTAGACTTTTCACAAGTGGCCACTTATTGCATGTTCCTTTATTTTCTGGATAGGAAATGCCAGAATTAAGGTTACCCTTGTAGCTTTCATTTGACCCCATTCCATGTATGCAATCTTAATTCTAGCATTTCCTAAACTTTGAGTATTTGATTTTACAACCTTAACTTACCTCTTACATAACTGCTGAGTGTGTGTGTACGTGTGTGTGCGTATGTGTAAATGTAACCTTACATTTTAGAAGAGAAAACTGATAAAAATTCACCATGTGGAATTATACTGACCCCCACATGGGTCATCAGCAAGGTTGGAACTTTTAGTCCTCCGAGTGGCTTGTGTGTGTTCTCGCTTCTGGGACTATCACCTCCTAGCGTTGAGCTGTGAAATCTTTCTAGACAGCAGTGTCCACTGGGGCCACTTTGCCCTCCTCCCCCTTGGTTCGAAGAGGATTCAGAGTCTGTAAGGGGGGAGTGCCCCTAACTACCCTTCACTTCCTTTTTTAACCACCAAGGTACAGCAACCTTGATATCGATCAGCGCCTGTGACACTTTGCTCATTAGTTTCTTTGTTTTTCTTAGTGCAGTTTTTCTTTTATTAGAAGAACAAATTGAAAATGGTACCCGTTGGGCACCGGTATCATCTGAATGACCTTCAGGAACAAGAGGGCTTCCTCACCCCTACCCATGTCATGTGCTTTTCTTGCCCAGTCAACTAAATCTGGAAGTATCTAAATCCAGTATCAACTTCATCTGGACATTGCTAGCCTAAGTGACTGTGCCCAGCTTAAGCAGTGTCTGCCTCCCTGTTCTTATCTGAGTGAGTCTGGCACCATCAATGCAATGCCAAGGTCCCCGGATTCCCCTGTGTTGACCTAATTGGTGACTTCCCAGCACTAAGGTCCTTGGATCCTTAAAGGATGACCTAGTGTGTTCCTGAGGTTCCCACACTGTAGACTTCCCTGGATCCATCCAGGCTGACTGAGCTCAGTGCTTAGGATCTAAAATCATGACCTGGTAACATACTTAATGAAGTGGCCTGGTTTCAATTTATGGGTCACTTCAACTAAGGTCAACCTTAGTGTCACTTGAAGTGGTTTTGTACCCAGCTCAGGTGACAGTAGGATCCATGGATCCATCTGAACCAGCGTAGTTGGCAAAGATTCAGCACCATTAGCTTAGATAAGCCACCAATCAAAGTTGTTGTTTGTCTCATGTCTGAAATACTCAGGACCCTGGTGCTCAGGTCAACCGGCTCCAATGCTGAAAGTCTCTAAAGTGACATTTATTAGGAAAGTATTGGATTGTATGTCAGTATCACCAAGCTTCCTGATTCGTCAAGGTCAGCAAAGTATGATGCCAGAGGTCCCGCACCTTTGGCTTTTTTGATTCCATCAATGCTGTTTAGCAGATTGGTGGTGAGGATCCAGAACCACAGGCTCAGGGTGAATCACATACTGTGATGTTCTGTATTTAGCATAATGACTCACAAGCCCCCAAACTTATCTCAATAGACTGAGTCTGGTGCTTAGTGAAATTGGCTCTGTTTATCTAGGTGGCACCATAGTCTCCTGATCCTTTGAGCCCTACTACGTTGACTCCCCTAAATCTGGATCTACTATCATAGAGTCTTTCTATAGTCAGATGCTTAGTCTCAAGTAGGCATTATTGATAAGTGATGTCTATTGAGGGCTTACACCCAGAGCTTTCAAGAATAGTCAACTGAAACTTTTTGAATTCCTTTTGTGGGAGTCCTTCCAGAGGAAACCAGTAGAACTGTTCATATATCATGCTGGGGTTGTGAATACAACCTGTAATGGCCTTCATTGGCTCCTAAACCCTCCAGCTGGGTTCTCTATCTGAGGTGCTCTTGAGTGCTAAGTATCAGAGGGGTAGCCGTGTTAGTCCGGATCTGCAAAAGCGACAAAGAGACCTGTGGCACCGTATAGACTAACAGATGTATTGGAGCATAAGCTTTCATGGATGAATACCCACTTTGTCTTGAGTGCTAAGACACCCTCAGCACTGAAACTCGTAGACTTTTAAGGTCAGAAGGGATCATTATGATCATCTAGTCTGATCTCCTGCATGACGCAGGCCACAGAATCTCACCTACCCACTCCTGTAATAAACCCCTAACCTATGTCTGAGCTATTGAAGTCCTCAAATCATGGTTTAAAGACTTCAAGATGCAGAGAATCCTCCAGCAAGTGATCCGTGCCCCACGCTGCAGAGGAAGGCGAAACCCCCCCAGGGACGCTGCCAGTCTGCCCTGGAGGAAAATTCCTTCCCAACCCCAATATGGTGCTCAGCTGAACCCTGAGCATGTGGCCAAGGCTCACCAGCCAGACAGGAAAGAATTCTGTGTAGTAACTCAGATCCCATCCCATCCAACATCCCATCACAGGCCAGTGGGCATATTTACCTCTAATAGTCAAAGATCAATTAATTGCCTAAATTAGGCTAACCCATCATACCATCCCATCCAAAAACTTATCAAGCTTAATCTTGAAGCCAGATATGTCTTTTGCCCTCACTGCTTCCCTTGTTCCAGAACTTTACTCCTCTGATGGTTAGAAACTTTCATCTTATTTCAAGTCTAAACTTTTTGATGGACAGTTTATATCCATTTGTTCTGTCCACACTGGTACTGAGCTGAAATAATTCCTCTCCCTCCCTAGTAATTATCCCGCTGATATATTTATAGAGAGCAATCGTATCTCCCCTTAGCCTTCTTTTGGTTAGGTTAAACAAGCCAAGCTCTTTGAGTCTCCTTTCATAAGACAGGTTTTCCATTTTTCGGATCATCCTAGTATCCCTTCTCTGTACCTGTTCCAGTTTGAATTCATCCTTCTTAAACAGGGGAGACCAGAACTGCACACAGTATTCCAGATGAGGTCTCACCAGTGCCTTGTATAATGGTACTAACACCTCTTTATCTCTACTGGAAATACCTCGCCTGATATATCCTAAGACCACATTAGCTTTTTTCACAGAAACCTGAGTTGAGGTAGCTTCAGTACCCGAGTCTCCAGTGTCACATGTGGGCTCTGAAAATGACTTTGAGAACATCCAAGGCTGTGATTACCTGGAGACATCTGGGTTCCCAACACCTGTATCAGTGCTTTGTTTCTGAATCCTGGGGCTGGTCTTCACTACGGGAGGGTGGGGAGGGGGATCGACTTCAGATACGCAGCTTCAGCTACATGAATCACGTAGCTGAAGTCTGCATATCTCCAGCCGACTTACCTGCCGTCCTCATGGTGGCAGCAGTCGGCAGCGCGTTCCCCCATCGACTCCAGCTTGTGCCTCTTGGCGAGCTGGGATTCCGGAGTCAACGGGGGCGCCGTGGGCAATCGATTATTCACGTCTTCACCAGACGCGAGAAATCGATCGCTACCCGCTGATCCGGCGGGTAGTGAAGACCAGCCCCTGGAGTCCACTCCTTATCTACTAATTTTGGATTACTGGATCTGCATGCTTGTCTTTTCTATGTATGTGGTGTTGTTATAGCCATGTCAGTCCCTGGATACTAGAGAGACAAAGTGGGTGAGGTAATATCTTTTATTGGACCAACTTGACAAGCAAGTGTACTTTGACATTTCCAAGTCTTTGAGTGAGTAACAATGTTAAAGAATTCTTTTTAAAGGAAATCTTGGCATCCCCTCCTGCTTTGACACAGAAGGTCTTTATAGTCCGATTGGGCCTTCCAGTGCCAGATCTCTAGTGTTTTTGTTCTAGAACC
Organism: Sternotherus odoratus; assembly: GCA_032164245.1. Taxonomy (NCBI): domain Eukaryota; kingdom Metazoa; phylum Chordata; order Testudines; family Kinosternidae; genus Sternotherus; species Sternotherus odoratus. Next base: position 124,315,905 of record JAVMKO010000001.1, read on the forward strand.
TATTCTTAGTGCAGTGCCAGGAAGAGCTTGGACTTTCATTCTCTGTTTGGGCTTAGCAAACAATCTGTTTCAGGTGCACATGCCTTGGAAATGTTCTCACATTGTTTTAAATTTACCTGAACCTGACTGCTTAGATAAGTAACAATGGCTAGTGGGAAAGAATTTAACTTGTAAATCTGAGATTCTCAGTTGAGTTCAAGAACGTAATTTGCTTAGAATTGTTAGTGCTATTCCTTGGCCACATGAACATTGCTACTTATACAGATGTCATTGACATTGTATCACCTCTTCACGGGACAAACACCAGAGCCTGCTCTACCAATCCACCTCGTTGAAAATATTTATTAAATCCTTTCCTTTTAAGCAGCACATAAATGAGAGAGAGCCCTGCTATCTTGACTTGATCTGTCTCAATCAACAGGACACTCATCTAGACTTGGGTCCACAGATAGGCTCCATAACAGTGTAAATAGGCACTACATTTACTCAAGACTATGCCTGTAGCTCCATAAGACTGATTATGAAAGGAATCTTGATACTTACACCTGAGCCATTCAAAATACTGAAGGTGAAGATAATGTGCTTATTAAGGAATTCCCTTCCCTCCTTTCTTACAATCTACAGTAATATTTCTAGATGGGATGTTCACCTTGTTTCCCAGCCCTTTTGAGGTTTCTGGATTCTGCAAGAGATAAAAGCTCCACATAAGGGTTTGGAGTTGAAATCTGTTTGTTTAGCTAGTGAATCTTTCTCGCTTTTGATCAGAACTTATCTATATCCAGGCAAATACTTTTAACACAGTTTTCGTACAACAGCATAAATGTCTTACCTCTGGCTGATATTATGTATTATGCAAGTGGAGACCCAACCAGGTCCCTTTATTACCAGGGTGGACATCTGTTGTCTCCAGTTCTGCTTCAGAGTCGAGTGAGACCCATTGTCACTCCCCTTTTGAGGACTGGAATCAGGAATTCTATGCCTTCCCTCTGATTTCTGTTGGTTCAAGAAAGCTATCTGCGGATCATTTGGGATGGAGCCAAGATGTTGTGTAGCAGATTGCCTTCTCGCCCCCACGTCACAAACAGGCAGGAGACTCTTCTGTGGCTCACCAGTGCTCTTTATTCACAGTGCAGCTTATGCAACCCCACCACCTACTATACACAGCTCTACAGTTTAGCTCCTTCACAGCTCTACAGTTTAGCTCTTCTACACACCACCTCACCACCTCCCTGGGCTTCCTTCCTGGCAGGCTTTTATCCCCCTGAGGAGGCTGCCAGGTGCAACTCATCAAGCCTGAGCCCTCTGCAGCCCTGGTGGTTGATTAGCCTTCTCTGCAAGGGGAGGTTTGCAGAGGCTTCCCTGCACTCTTAAAGGGGCGCCAGGGCTGGGTCAGGCCCACCCTGCCACAGTTGTCAGTAGCCATAACCTGTCTTTAAGATTTTTGAAGACAAATCTGCCATCTGTTGTTAGCATTACTTTACAGTGTACTGGATCTTTTACCCTTGCATCTTCTCAGGCTTGCATCTGGACTTCTGGATTTCCAACAAGCTTGATGAGAGAGTTTGTTGGAAGTTTAATGGTTCTTATCAAAAAGCAGCAATCTTTGACCAAACAAATCTCTTGCTTTTAACATTGCTGTCTATTACACTTTGAACATTCAGAATTGTGTTTTGAGTTCTATCAAGCTTTCTGCGTGATGATTTCAGCTTCCACCCTCATTTGTTTAGGGCAGTAGTGCTCGCACACCATGCAACACCATACTTTGTGGAAAGACTGCACTGTGCACCACTAAGATTTCTGGAGATAATTGCTTTGCCCTTCATACCTGTGTCCAAGGAATATTTTTCTAGGATTTCTTTTAGAGCAGCACATTTGGTTATGTTATGAATACTACAAGGGGGACATACTCACTTAGCCGCCCTGGGAGTGGTCTCCCTAGTACATATATTTCTTTAGATTTGGGGTTGGAGTCTTGTTTCACCAAGCTCTTGTCTGCTTTGTTGGAGTTTGTTGGAGGGAAGAAGACATTCCTCATAATTGTATCTACATGCTAGACTTTGAGATACCAGCCTAATGGCCAGTCCTCTATAACAGTAGTCCATATGATAAGTGTGATATGATTCGTGTTCTTATCCCCATTTCCAGTCTAAAGTCATCACCGTTTCTGCTAACCAGACTATTTCTGCAATCTTTTTTACACCCATGCTTCAGTTTTGTGAGATGTTTATTCATCTGGATATATCAAAAAGTATTTAACTAATCCAAAGAAGCATCCGGGTAGGCTATCTGTCTTCATAGAATTTGAAAAGCTGTTACTTGAAGCTCTAGAAGCGCCAAATAAATAAATAAATAAATAAAATGTTGTCCCCTGCATTCTGATCTGGGAGAACAAAGCTGTGGTCTCTTCTGATACCTCTTGACCTACCATTCAGAGCTGATGCTCACTTTGGCAATTCTGAGTCCTGTTCACTTAGAACTCCTCAGCCCATGTTCTACGGTTGAGGGTGGTGGGGAGGATACAGCTCACTAATCTCCCACGGGTGGGAATACATGGAAGCCACTGTAAGAAAGAGGCTACTTACAACTAACTGTTGGTCTTTGAATGCACTGCATCTGCATATTCACTCTCTCCCCTCCCATTTCAGAGTCTAAGGTAAATAATTCCAAAATTAGGGAAGGAGCTGAAAGGTGATTAGGGTCTTTGCCTCTTTAATAGCCCCTGAATCCTCTATAGGGGAAGGATAGAGGGAGGCAGTTGACAACAATACACAATTCTCTCTAGAAAAATTCCATAGCAAATTTGCTAGTACAATACATGTGTGGAGGAAAAACTGAGTCTTCACTCTGAGGTTGGGTACAACAAGTCAGAGACAGCTTTATTCAGCAGGCAATTGCCAGGGAAGAAATACAGGTAGCAGAGAGAGAGCATCTCTCTCTGCCTCAGTTTCTCTTCAAAGTACAAACAGTTTCATACAAGTATTTATACCCTTTAATAACGTACACTAATTAATAACAATCTACATTATGTTTATCTTATGTCCTGCTCATCCCGGTAGTTTCACATTTCTGTTCTTAAACATCCTTATCTTCAAGGCTAGGTCATACTAACTCTATTCTGTGTTTCCCTTTCACTGTAGACAAACAGTCTACTTTTCCAAATCTCGCATTATGAGAGTTGGGAGTTAGCCTTACTGTGCTCTTTCTTGACATGACTTATAGCCTATACAAAAAATCCTTTAACCCTTGTTTCCACACATTTGAAGAATGCAGTTACTTATAAGGTTCCTTTCTATCACCCGCACAGAGGAGTTAGGAGTGAGAGGATCAGGTCAGGAGCAGAGCATGAATCAGGAACTTGGTGGAATCACACTGCAGGAGATAGGTAAGAGAAGGGTCCAAATTAGCTGCAGCAGGAAGTCTATACACAGTTGCTTGGACAGTCCACCTGTGTCACTTCCTGGCTTAAGTGCAGGTGTGAGCTATTCATAGATGCTCCAATAGAATGTTCTGTGGGGCCTGACCTTCAGGTTTAGCAAGATGGTGTTTTGCTGTCTCACATGGTGGTGACAAGGCAGTATCAGAGATCCAGGGCTGCTGCAGCCCTGGATTCTAGAATCTGCTCTCAGATCCCACCAAAATAATGGAGCCATAGTTAAGGTAGGGAGACCCATTCCTCTGTTGAAGGGGCATCTCAAGCCTGCTATTGAAAAGTAAAAAACAATCCTGGCCTTGTTTTTTTTTAAAAAAAGCAAAACAGATAATCACTCATGGTCATAGAATAAAATTAGAATTGTGGGGAAATAGTTCAAATGGTTTAGGAGTTCAAAAAAGTTTAAATAACAATAGTACCTAGCTCTTACATAGTGTGCTTCATCTATAGCTCTTAAAGCACTTTAGAGAGGAGATCAGTATCACTATCCCCATGTTGCAGATGGCTGAACTGAGGCATAGGGAGGGAAGTGACTTGCCTGAGGTTACCTAGGAATAAAAATGGCAGAGCTGGGATGTGAACCCAGGTCTCCTTAAAATTTACAAAGAGATAAACTAACTCATGCATAGCTACGAAAGCTTATGCTCCAATACTTTAGTTTACTTTACTTTACTTTAAGGTGCCACAGGACTCTTTGTTACCTCTAGCTTATACTTGTAGAATTAGGTTGTAATTGTCTTACTGTTACAGTTATAGACAGGGCCTTGTCAGTAGCTCAGGTCAGGTGATGATGTGACAGAGAATGGGTTGCCAACCTTCCATCACCTCCTCCCCAAATTCCACTATTTTATCTCCACCACAAGCAGGCCATACTCCCTCAGTCCCTACACCAACTCTTTTCTGCAGTTCTGTAAAGTTGCATTCACTCAAGTGTTTGGAGAAGGCCGTGCTGGAAATCTGACATCCAAGCAGGGGCAGAGTCAAGGTTGTGGTACATTCTCTTAAACTGTATTGACTTAATATTTCATGACTTTTGATTTTATTAGAGTTGTTAATCGCCGTTAACCCACATGATTAACTGAAAAAAATTAATCATGATTTTAAAAAGTAATTGTGATTAAATGTAGTTTTAATTACACCGTTAAACAGTAAAATTCCAATTGAAATTTATTAAATATTTTTGGATGTTTTTCTACATTTTCAAGTATGTTGATTTCAGTTACAAGATAGAATACAAAATAGACAATGCTCACTGTATATCGTGGTCAGCAAACTATGGCACGTGTGCCAAAGGCAGCACACGAGCTGATTTTCAGTGGCACTCTGCTGCTGGCCTAGGATACCAGCCGCCGGCCACTTGCTAGACAGGGTCCCGGCTGCCAACCCCACTCAGCCTGCTGCTGGTCTGGGGTCCTCAGCCTGGTGCTCTGCAGCCGCCGCCATCTGTGGCTCACTGTCCCCAACCTGGGGCAGTGAGGTGTGCAGATGGGCAAGAAGTGGCACAGCTCAGCACCCCCACCTTTAAAATTGTTCCATCGCCACTGATTTGCCACTTATACCACACCATGTGACACAGTGCACTGCATTTGACCTTGTGTGTGCCATCTGTCGCAATTTTTTCCCCCACTGTGAGTTGAGGGGTACATTTGACAGAATGCCAGCTCCTAAGAAAGCAAAGTTAATGACCGTTCATTTCAGCCTTCTTGGACAGAAACATTTGGATTTATTCAAAAGAAGGACTTCGCTGTTTGTGCTTTCTGCTGTGAAAGTGGTGTTTGTCACACATCAAGCGTTCGCTGACATTTTGAAATGAAGCACCAGAAAACCTTTCTTGACGAGGCAGACAAGACAGAATCGATGAAAAAGGCAGTAGCAGGATATGAGAAGCAAAGCAGTGTTTTTAAATGCTGAAGTGTAAGTAAAAATCAAGCTCAGAAGGAAGTTACAAGATTTCACAGTGCACTGCAAAAAACAGAAAGCCGTTTACAGATGGGGAATATATAAAAAGTTTTTCTCAGCAGTTCGGAGGATTTCTTCAGTGATTTGCCAAATAAAAATATGATCGTATCTAGAATAAAAGAACTGCCTGTCTCTGCCAGGACAGTTGAGAGACGCATAAATGAAATGGCAGTAAACGTTAATGAAAAGCAGACGACTGCATTGAAGGACACAGCAGTGTTTAGCGTTGCAGTTGAAGAGAGTGTGGATGTAAACTACGTTCCATGTTTGGCAGTTGTTGCAAGATATTGGGCTTCTGATGAAATCCAAGAGGAACTTTGTTGTCTAAAACCCCTACAGGGCACAACAAAGGGGGAAGAGGTAGTGGAAAGGTTTGTAAACCATTTTGAAGAACGAGGAGTTGACATCAGAAAAATATATTGTGTGACAACAGTTGGTGCTCCTGGCATGGTTGGAAAACAGAATGGATTTGTAAAGTTACACTTGAAGATCATATTTGCTGCCCAACAGTCAAATTTCACTGTATCCTCCATCAAGAAAACCTGTATGCTAAAATTTCTAACTTAGAGCTTAATAATGTGATGAATACAGTGTGCAAATTGTGAATTTCCTTGTTGCTCGATCTGCCTTGATTCACAGACAGTTTCAAGCACTGCTAGAAGAGATGGACAGTGCCTATAACAACATTCGGAGCTAAGTCGTGGCAAGATTTTGGTGCGTTTTGTAAAATGTTTTGATGCAATCAAGGCCTTTTTGTCAGAAAAAGCACAAAACTACCACAAACTGGATGATGACAAATGGCCGTGTAAGCTCATGTTTCTAACTGACATCACCGCTCATTTAAACAAACTCAAACTCTGTCTCCAGGGTGCAGGGCAAATGGTTCTGGATCTTTATGAAGCCTGGAAGGCATTTGTTGCAAAATTAGCAGTTTTTTCTCCAGATATTTGAATTTTGACTTTCCGCTACTTCCAGCACAAAATTGCTATTGTGTTGATAGTTGCACTGTCAGTGTCGATGAGATTGGAATGTACATGCAAGAACTGGAATCAGATTTTTCTGACAGATTTCAAGATTTCCAGCAATTTGGCCCAATGCTTTCTTTTCTAATTAAACCTGAAAAGTTCAATGAAAGCGACTTGGATTTGTCTGTATTTCAGTGGATGGGTGTTGGAGATTTCGAAATGCAGCTCATTCCGTTAAAAAGCTCAAAACTGTGGGCATCAAAGTGTGGAGATCTGAGGAGTGTACTTGAAGAAGCTACTCCATTCTGACCTGCTGGACATCCCTGCCAATGAAATTTAACTGTTTGAAGAAAATTGTGTTTGCAGTGCGTTCAGCATTTGGTTCCACATACCTGTGTGTGGAAATCTCTCAGAGCTGGTTGACAACTGATCAACTGATCACTCAGAAGCCTGTGTGCAGCTTAAAGTATCCAAGTATGTTCCAGACATTGGAAAACTCAGCAAGGAAAACCAAGGGCAAGGATCACACTAAACTGATAAGATCTGCATTTTAATTTACTTTTAAATGAAGCTTCTTAAACATTTAAAAAACCTTACATATAACAATAGTTATATAATATGGACTTAGAGAGATCGAGATCTTCTAAAAACGTTAAAATGTATTACTGGCATGTGAAACCTTAAATTAGAGTGAATAAATGAAGACTTGGCACACCACCTCTGAAAGCTGGCTCAGCTTAATTGGACTAACCTTTTCACCTCCCACCTGGCTCTTACCTACTTTTCTATAACTGCCTGTTTGTGAACACTTCCACTGCCTGCATCCGACGAAGTGGGTATTAGCCCACGAAAGCTCATGCTTCAAAACTTTATAGTTAGTCTTTAAGGTGCCACAGGACTTTGTCACCTCTGAAAGGTTGCCGACCCCTGCACTAGCATGTGCTCTTACCACAGAATCTGACTTTGGGGGCTAGACATGAATGTAACTCACTGCTGAGAGAAAGGGCTGCAGAATGGCTGATCGCTCAGTGGTCTGGTCACACATGGGATGTCAAAGCCACTGGCAATGGGGACATGCAGTCCTGGTTGTGGGAGGGAGGCATGACAGAGGCATGTCGTGAAATCCGTTGCTTTGAAAGAGTCCTTGTCAGTCCCAGTGCAGCAGAACAGCATCCCCTCTTCATTTGTAACTAGAAGAAAGAAACGTACCAGATGTCAAGAATCAGAGAGGTAGCCGTGTTAGTCTGGAATAGCAGAGGTAACAAAGTCCTGTGGCACCTTAAAGACCAGATGGTGATTCTTCCTAAATGAAATAGGTATGGGTTAAGTCAGTTCCATCCAGCTCGGTCTACATCGCATATTGCGTAGAAGACACATTTGGCACCATCTTGTCACACTTTGACTTGTGTACTAAAGCCAGGCAGGCAAATTAACATGAAGGAATCAAAAAAGAGACAGTCTGGGAGGTTTCATGTCATTGTAATCTGTTCCTGAGCTATTCACCGCAGGTCATGAGTTCAGCTGTGGACCATATCATTAGTGACCAAAATAATTACAATTTTAGGGCTATTTGATGTATATTAAATTTAGTCAGTGATAGAATCAGTCCTTTTCCAAATGTACGTACAACACCAAAATGATTTCTGCAGATGATATTAGTAATTGTCACACTTGTTGTTAATAAGCACTTTTTAATGCTTTTTATCTGAGCTCTCAGATTGAAACACTAGCATTACATTTCTCAACCCCTCTGTCCTAAGTATTATCATTCCTCCCAACCTTCAGACCTGCCAGCATGTGCCAGAAGCAACTGAAATGTGTGGCAAATGACCAAGAGTGGAACACCTGTATTTTGTTGCACCTCATATTATACCTCATAAATTACCTCCAGACAATAACTGTTAAAATGAAGTTAAGATTGAGAGTACACATCAGTGATTCATGGTGGGAGTTTTTTTAATACAGCAATGTTGTAATTATTTCCAAATCATGCATTTTAAACCCAGAAAATTCAGAATTAAGTTAAAACTTTAACAGGAATCCTAACATGTTAAGGTGTAGAAATATGAGGGCACCAAACAACCTTAACTCTGCCCGGTAGTGAGTGACACCATTAGGAAAGAAAAAAAGTTAAAATATATTTAAAGATCATCTAATCTAGTCTTACAAATGCTAACATGTGTTTTATCATTTCATTTTCTGAAGGCATTTTGGTGGTTGCAATCCCACATTAGATATGGCATCCTGGCTCTCTGCCCCATGCATCCTTCCCTACGGCAATGAATATTTTGAGTCAGTCTTCCTCTTTCATTTGCAAAACATCTCCTGCCTTTGGTGCTGCAGAACAGTCAGGCTGCTTAACCCAAAATGTAGAACATTCCACAAAATCCAAAATACTTAAGAAGCCTAGGGCCTTGTCTACACTACCGGCTGGATCGACGCATACAGATCCATCTATTGGGGATTGATTTATTGCGTCTTGTCAAGACACGGTACCCCCATCGACTCTGGAACTCCAGCTCGCCAAAAGGAGCAAGGCAGAGTCGACAGGGGAGCCCATTGTCAACCGCTGCCGCCGTGAGGATGGCAGGTAAGTTGACCTAAGATATGTCGACTTCAGCTACAGTATTCACGTAGTTGAAGTTGCGTATCTTTGGTTGACCCTCCCCACTATTGTAGACCAGGCCTTGTTGTCCCCATTTTACAGACAGGACAACTGAAGCACAGAGAGGTGTTTGACTCCCACAGCAAATTTGATGTTGGAACTAGGAGTAGAAGCAAGGGGATCTGACTAACAGTCTTGTGCTATAACCCCTAGCCCTCTGCCTCAGCGTACTTGCCATTCTTAGCATAAAGGCCAACATCTGAATGAACATGAAAATTAAACACCTGTCTCATCTCCACAGTTTTCTTTCCTGGTCAGCTCGGGCAGGCTGATCAGGTAGGGTGGGTAATCTTGTACTGCTTCTGCAGCAGCTGTACTTATACTATGGATCAGCATAGGTTCTTCAGTCACCAGGGCTCTCTGTTACTTCTGACCAGCACTAAACTCATTGAAAAAAATGTTAGCCAGAAATAAACTAATCTTACTAAACTCTGGTTTGATAGCCTTTACTGGCTGCCCTTTCTCTATACATTATGTATGCAGGTGAAAATACATGAAACCTATTCTGATTTTTTTATGGCTTTTCTTTTTAGGTGCCTGAACATGCAGAACTCGGTTGGATTCTTGGGTGCTTAACTATTATGCCACGTATACAAAGCTTTCCCCAGTGGAAGGTAAGGTTTATATGATCAACACATTAAACTAAAAGGAGATTTAAGAGAATTTAATAAAAACAGTATTGTCCTCCTTGTAAAACTTTCTGTTGCCTGTGGACTGAAAACACTGGGCCAGTCATTCTTACTAAAAGGTGATGGAGTCACTTCAGGAAGAGGAAAGAAAACAACCGCATACAATGCTATTACTATAGGAGACATAACTGTTTATTGTGAGTCAGTGAGACTGCCGCTGTGGGCGGTTACAAAGTAGCATACCTGTATAAACAGAGAATACAGTGACAGTTAAAGAAGGTTTTCAATTATAAACTGATATTTTTAATCACTTATCAAAATGCTTAAAGTTCTTATTTTCAAGCCTAGTGAAATAATAAAATGCAATAACTACAACCCAGCATTAAGGCTAAAATATCAAGCAGTCACCAATAAGGAAATTCCATAAGTAAGTCTTCTGTAACATTAGTTGGCCATTTTGTCTGTTGCATGGTATATATTAAGGTTTACATTTTAAAAGGGATACAGCAATAAACATTACTAAAGATGACTGTGGCTGAGTTGATGTTGTGAAAAATCTTCCCTTTTGCCATGCATGGCATATGTGCTTGATTTCTTAGTATTGCCTCAATACTATTTTTTGCATTTAATTTCCGTGGGTTTTCTTTATTTAACAAGAAGAGAAATTAGAAGAGTGCTGGGGTGTGTAAACCCCACACTGACAGGGAGGGGGCTAGGGAAGTTCAGTGCTAAGGTGAACTGAGCCTCATCTCTCTGGCCCTTCTAGCCATGCATGGTAGGAGGGAAGGCATTCAGAGGAGGAAACTGCAGTCAGCAAGAGGGACTGAGAATGGAAGCCCTGAGAATGGAGTGGCTGGAGAGTCTCCTGAAGTAGCAGGAGGAACCTCCACCATGTCAGAGACCCCCAGCTCTGGGAAGAGTCCAGTGAGTTCCAGAAGCAAGTCTGTCAGGGAAAGTGTGATTGGGCTATTTAGCCCAAAGAACTCCAGTAAAGCTGCTACTCAGGCATCCCTGAAGTAAGCTGATGCCACTGACCGTTTTTGTTTGTTTGTTTGTTCGGTTTTTTTTTTTTTTTTAATCCCTGGAAGGGCTTCTCTGTTGACTTTGAACTTTTGCTTTTTTTCACCCATAAACAAAGTAAGAAGTCCGCAAGGGGGAGTGGGCAAGGCAAGGGCTAAGAGGCTGTGGTCTTGACTGGACCGATTCTGTGGTGGTAACTGGGCATGGCAAGTGGCCCCGACCCAGCTAGAGAAGAGCCCCAGACAGAATTTGGTCAGCTCTGCTGAAGGGGAGAGGAAAGAGAGACAGGGAGTGGGGAAAAGTAGAAAAGAGGTTTGAGGTTGAGAAAATCCTGACAGAAACAACCTTGTAATGGATCTGGAATGACTGTTAAAATGGGCCACAGAAAACCAGCAGCACCAGGCTGCTCTGCAACAAAAGCAGCAGCTGCTGCTTCAACAGCTTGCAATCCAGCAACAGCTGAGGCAGCAGCAGCAATAGCTAGTAAGGGAATTAGCCACATGCCAACAGTAACAACAGAACCTGGAGAAACAGATGCTGTCAGTTCTCCAACCTCTAGAGTCACCCAGGGCTGTGGCCCCCCCAACTCAACACCCATCCCTATGAAGCTGTCTAAGATGGACACCACCAATGACCCCTAGGCATTTCTCACTACTTTTGAGCGGGTGGCATCTGCTGTGGTGTGGTCCTCAGAGCACTGGGCCATGCTATTGGTGCCATCTGTCAGGTCTGGCTCAAGCTGAATGCCATGAACTTTATTTGGCAGCAACCCAGGACTATAGGAAGGTCAGAGCGGCCATACTTGGCTATTTAGATATCACCACCTCTCTGGGGAGAGTCTGGTGAGCCCCAGAGGTAAGCCTGGCAGGGAGAACATCATTGGGCTACCTGGCTGGAAGGACTCCAGGACAGCTGCTCTCTAGGCATCCCTGAAGTAAGGTGATGTCACTGACCTGACCCCAGGAGGGGCTTCTCTGTTGAGTTTGAACTTTTGCTTTTCCCCACTCGTAAACAAAGTGAAAAGGCCTGCAAGGATGGAGTGGTGGGGTCCACGGCAAGGGCTAAGAGGATGAGGCCTGGACTGGGACGGCCCTGTGGTGGTATTGGGGTGTGGCAAGGGGCCCTGAACCCAAAAGATGGTTTTACAAGGAGTCAGAAGAGAGACAAACAATGAGAAGGAAAAAAAAATCCAGAGCAATTTGGTTCACAGAGTTCACAACCGGAGCAGGCTAAATACCTCCAGATGTTTATGGGTGATTTTTTTTCCCCTTCCTGTTTTTTCTTCTTAATTAAATAAACCCATTCAAATTTAAATGCAACAAATAGTGTTAATGCAAAACTTAGATTAAAGCCAAGCTTTTCAAACCTGCGTTTCTCAAGTGAGACTTGTAAAGCCATATTTAGGCATCTGAGTATAAAGGGTTGGACTTCTAAAACCCTCAAATAAAAGTGACAGGTGCTTGGCATCAGGCCCCCTGTATTTAAGAGCCTGGAGCTGGAGACAGGAGAGTGTGATCTGGATGACGGGGAAAGGAAAAAGATACAGGAAAATATGAAGACCCCTGGACAGATTTTAAGGATTTTTTTAAATGTAGCTACAGTTAAAAACAGAAAGCAGGAAACTAGATATTTGAACATCTACAGACGAGCTGGTCCAGATGATATGCATCTAGGGTGTTAAAGGAATTAGGTATTGAACTTCTGAACCTGTGATAACTACACCGCATTCTAGCAAGGGTCCGGGATTTGGGATCCATGCAGAGTCCCGCGTTCTAGCGGGGATCACGTTACAGTGAAAATGAATGACTGTTACCAAATTTGGGATCCACAACCGCATTCTATCGGAATTCGCGTTATATAGATCCGTGTTCTAGTGAGGGTCCGATGTATTTACAAAAAGGTGGATTAGTCTGGAGGGCACAGGACTTTGGATAAAAACAAGTGCTGCATACTAGTCTTCCAACATACAACCACAAAAAAGGAGTGAGTTTGGCAGTCACCATCCCGCACATCTAATATCTTTCCCTAGTAAAATAACAGAACATGAGACGAGATCTATAAATATCTCTAGAAAATAACTGATCCATAACCAGAAAGTAGCATGGGGCATTGAAAAAGCACGAATTCTGTTAGGCATGCTTCTTTGCTAGAATGACACAGTCAGTGAACAAAGCGGACTCAGTAACCGACACAACCAAAATAATTAAAATCAGATGTTGACATTATTAGCCAAATGGATGATTTCCCTATGTCTTTGTTTTGCAAACAGGTAAAGAATGTCAGACAGAATTATGAAGGAACTGTTGGCCTGTTCACATACCCCGTGCTTCAAGCTGCAGATATTCTGCTGTACAAGTAAGAGGCAGAATGTGAGCCCACAGGCAACGTCTGTTCAACTGCTGTAAGATGAAAGTTCTTTGGGTCAACATGTTAAATACCAAGGGGCGTGAATAGCTGAGACGATTGGGATTGGATGACAGCCTTTCATCTTTCAGTCACTGATTAAAATCTTGCTCAGGTTGATCATGGTTAAATATCAGGCCACTAGAAAACCATTGGATGGTATTATCTAAGAAGAGTTGGTCTTCTCAGAACAATTTGGTGAAGCATTGGAATGGGTTACTGGTGAAGCATTGGAATGGGTTACCTAGGGAGGTGGTAGAATCACCTTCCTTAGAGGTTTTTAAAATCAGGCTTGACAAAGCCCTGGCTGGGATGATTTAGTTGGGGATTGGTCCTGCTTTGAGCAGGGGGTTGGACTAGATGACGTCCAGGCGTCCCTTCCAACCCTGATATTCTATGATTCTATGATTCTAATTTAGTGCATGTCCCTAAAATCACCAATAAAACTAACACCAATTGACCCATTTAGCAGTTGTATTGGATTGATTGACTGAATGGGGCACAGAGACTAAACTAGTTGTGGATCCTCAAGGTCAGGGCTCAATGATGTTATTACTTCCCATGATGAATCTGCTATGAAGCTAGAGCAATTTAATATCCAGACCTTTCAGTTGGGCACTTTACACCACTATTAAATTCACTTACATTTTTTTTAAGTTCTGGTGTAGGTGATGCTGAGTCAATGGGTGAAGAGTTCTCTGCACAAAGGGAAACTAGACCTCATGTGTTGCCTCCATGAGAAAGTTGGGATCCATTACAGAAGCATAGTTCTATATTAATCAATTGCCTTCAATGTAAGATTAGCAAAGGTCCCAGCTTTGACATGAGGTGTAATGCCTGGCACCATCAGGATGTCATGTAGCCATATGGCACAGTGTTCGAAGAAGTCTTCTGCAAATTGGGAAACTGTGAAGTCACATTTTTTTTTCACATTTTAACTCTTTTTAACATCCCTGGGGAGAAGTTTACTATTCTGAAGAAATGTAAACAATATCCTTCTTTCTGTTGTTCATTCTTTTTTTCCTGGTTCTTCCCACATGTAAACCTAATCCCTCTTGTTCTCCCTGCCCACCTACCCAGTGCTAGCAGCCTGACTCCATGCTTATACCACTCCACTCCAGCTTCTTGATGGTTCTACACTCCCATTCTCCCCATACATGGCTGATTTACCAGCCTTTTATTAGTTCTTAGGCTGACTGACTGAGACTGAAATCAAGAACTGGTAATGTGGAGGAAGGTTGCATCTGTGAATGAAGCATAGTTAAGTTGGGTAATATGTAAAATCTTAATTAGCGAATCTCAAAGAGAGAGTAAATAGTATGTTATGTTTGCAGATTATGTTGAGTTGTGTGGGTTCATCAACTCCTATGAGAACAGAGAAATGATATAAAAGAGCATGGAGGGTTTGGGAATAAAAGGAATAAAAATGCTTCTGTCTGGAAAAATGCATCTTGGGTAAAATAATCCAAAGCATAGAGTCAATGGGAGGGGAAACAGTCATCTCAAAAGACTTAGGGATGATATTGCTAATTTATATGTATCATAATTAGGAATACTGGGGTAAAAGTAAAGAGAAAATGTAATTTGAATATTAGAAAAAGCTTTTTAACTGAGATTTGTTTGATTGTTGAATAATTCCCCAAGGGAAATAGAAGAAACCCCATCAATTCAAGAAATTTTAATAAACAAATACTGGACAAAACACTGACAACTTCACTATCCAAAACCATTCTGCACTGGGCCCGGGGACATCTTTCCCATCTCTGTGTAATAAGATTCTGTACTTTTGATAATCAGTGCTCATTTTAGCTCAACTTTTGCATGTTAAGTGCTGGCTGACTGGAAACAGATGACAAAATAAGGAGGTGTAAGAGAGCACATATATTAAAAGATACATATTTAACGAGAGATCTTTTATATTAAAAAAGATAGGAAATGGGACAAGAGGCAAGAGAAAATGGATAATTAGGAAAGAAGCAGCAGTCATAGAAGGAAGAGCAGGAAAAGCAGACGCTGAAATGGTACAAAGCAAAACTAACTGCAGAAATAAGAACACATAAAAATGGCAGAAAAGATTCAGCAACTAAAATACCACTAACAAAATTAACGAATTAGGAGGAGGAAGTGAGGGAGAAATAAAAGCAGCTGAAGTGATGTAGGAGGAAAAAGAGGATTGGACAAAGAAAAAAATGTAAATTAATAGAAGGTAAATAAATAGCATGTGAGAAGCAGGAGTAAAGACAGCAAGAAAACTAACATAAGAGAGAAAGAAAGAAAAAAAGAGTCATGCAGAGGCATTTATAGAAACACAATATGTTTTTGGGTCAGTGGAATAACTTTGTGATTCTGGAACCATTTTGATATATTGAAATGTTCCCTTTGGCCTACTTAAGTGTATTGATTAAGGTAACTGTTTTTTCTGTGTTGTAAGACACTGATTTCCTATGGGCTACTGTAACAGTTTCTAGCTTGTCCTCCTTACTCTTTGGTGGGTAGAGGGGTGAAGAGATTGACCCCCTGTAGTTTAGGATCACAAGTAAAGAATACCATATTGAATTGAAGTTGGGTATTTAGAGAATGTAAATTAGAATTTGGCCAGGACTTGGTTTAACCTCCACCAACTCTTTAAAAAGTGCAGTGGAAGCTTTAATAAACAAAAGAAGACATGGTTTCAAGTCTCTACCCATCTAAAAAAATCACAGCTTAACAGGGAGGGCAATTAATCATTGGGGAAAAAAACATCAGGGAAAGTGATGGATTCTCCATCTCTTAAAGTCTTCAGATCAAGGCTGGAAGCCATTCTGGAAGATATGCATTAGTCAAACACAAGTTATTGGGCTTCAACACGGCACTAACTGGATACATTTTTATGACCTGTGTTATACAAGAAATCGGACTAGATGATCTAATGGTCCCCTCTATCCTTAAAAATCCAGGAATGAATAGAAGACAGTAGGAGTAGAAATCTTATGGAAAGTGGGACATGCTTCTAGAACACAAATGCACATGCCAGTATTGTTACTCTTTCTGGTATATTTCCCATTTACGTTCAAATGTTGGTTAAAAAACTGTTCTTTTGCTGCTGAATCTGCATTTCATCTCATCAGACACAGCAGAACCATATTAGACAGGATCCGTCCAGAATCTTGTTCACCTTGAAGAGAATGAGTAAGCTGTGATTGAACAGTTGGCTCTATGGGACCCTCAACTATGGCAGGAACTGTGACAGTCTCAGGTAACGTTTCAATAGAACCAGAGAATTTTGCTGAGTTTCCTGTATCTGTCTTTTATTAAAAGGTCAACACATGTTCCTGTTGGAGAAGATCAAGTCCTGCACCTGGAACTGGCTCGAGATATAGCACAGCACTTCAACAAGAAATATGGAAACTTCTTTCCTGTGCCCAAAGCCATTTTAAGTGAGTAGGGAGACCTGCGGTTAAATACTAGATTGTAGTGTGTTATTAAGGGGAGAGGTTTGATTTACAGGGAGGGTGAGTCTATGTGAGAGCAACTGTGGACAGGGGGCAAAGTGATGGCAAAGTAAATTAATAGAAAAGAATGAATATGAGGCTTTGAAAACCCCCAGAAAGGAATGTGAAAAGTATCTGCTGTTCTAGTCCTGGGGCCCCACACAATGCTCTGCTACTGCCTTTCAAACCTTGGTTGCAGCCCCTGCCTGCTCTTGTAGGCATGGTCCTCTCATGTGGAGAGAGCATGTTCCATGGTGCCAGTTAAGGAGCAATTTGTGATGCCCGTTAAGGCATTGAATAAGAGACCACCAACCAGCATAACGCTATAGTGTTTGCGTGTAGTAAATGCTGTAATTGAAGTTGCAAAGAAATTTCTATTTTATTACCTTCATTACCATAGCACCCAAAAGTTCATTAGGTGCTTTGACATATAATTGTAAATTTCAAGAAAGCTCTTTGTTTTAGCTAACCTTTCCATTCTTTGTCTCAGCCTAAAGCTTAGGAGATTTTGAGGAAAATGTGTTCAGCCATTTTTTGCATTACGAGGCCATGAAACATTTCTGAATCTTTCTGTAGAGCAAATGGCACATGTGGCAGGAAACATGAGCAGCTGAGTACAGAAAAAGTGTGGAATCTCTGCTTTAGTTCATAATCTGGAGGAATGTGCAGCCCCCAGGAGCAGGGAGTTGAAAACATTAAACTGCCAGGGTATCATTAGTAGGCCTTTAAAAATGAGTTAAAAGTGAGATGTCACCAATGAGAATGTTGAGTGTTACAAACCTTCATGCAGTGTCTTGTGAGCAGTTTGAGCACAAATACTATGATGTCTGTGCAACAGTGATTCTGTGCTTTGTGATTCTAGTAATTAGATCAATGACTCATACTGCATTTTGTGTATAATAATCATAATGGGAAGAGACTGTGAATCAATGGAGTGGTGTAACTAGATGAATGTTGCCAAGTGCTTTATAATACTGGTATCCTGTCTCGCATGCATGCATGTGTCTCAGTTATTTCTAAGGCACCTGTCACCCTGCCAAAATCTAAGCAATGTTTTCCCCCTGCCTAGTTTTTTGGGTAGATAACACCTGGGAGGGAGCTATTTCTAAGGAGCTCTAGGAGAGTTTCAGGGGTTTCTTGTGTGGTACAGCTTTTCATGGTGAGGAGGCTGGTCATTTTGGGACTCTCCTCTGGAGTCTGATCTGACCCAGCTTCCCACTGTTAGAGGACCCCTCACACACTTCTAGTTTGTGCTCCCTGGGTTACTCGCTTCGCCAATACCAGGTACCTAAAGGAGGAGGTAGATTGGTAGGGAAATCAGCATAGAGCCAGAGCAGACAATAGCAGGGAACAATCCCAGCAGGTAACTGGGGAGAAACAGGAACTAGGTTCAGGTTCTTTGGGTGATTATGTGGGGAGAAAGGGGAATGGCTGGGGTGCTTTTAGTAGGAGAAAATGATAATCAAGGATGAGTGTATTTTGTAATGCTTGGGAAAGTAATTGTTAAAGCAGGGCAAGCAGCCAGGGCAACCTGCGTTAGACTGTAGTATTCTCCTATGAAAAGTGCCAAATAAGCATTAATAGAAAACCAATTATCTGTTTGTGTTTTTAGGTACAACAAAGAAGATAAAATCTCTTAGGGATCCAACAGCCAAGATGTCCAAGTCAGATCCTCAGAAGTTAGACACACTCAACATCACAGACAGTCCAGAGGAGATTGTTCTGAAATTCCGCAAGGCTGTGACTGACTTCACCTCCGAGGTGACCTATGACCCAGACTCTCGTCCTGGTGTCTCCAATCTGGTGACCATTCATGCTGCAGCAACAGGACTCAGCATAAAGGAAGTGGTGCACCAATGTGTTGGTCTTGACACTGCACACTACAAAGGGGTAGTGGCAGAAGCAGTTATTCAGAAATTTGCGCCAATCAGGAACGAAATTAAGAGGCTCCAAGAGGACAAATCCCACTTGGAGAAGGTTTTACAGGCTGGAGCAGAGAAAGCCAAAGAACTAGCTTCCCCTGTGTATCAAGAAATAAGGAGATTGGTGGGGTTTCAATAGAACCTACTGAATAGTTGCAAATTCCCTTATTTCCTAAGATAGCTCTTGTTCACCATCTCCCATCTCAGAGTCTGAGAGAGAATTTTCTTTGTCCTGGAAAATCAGACAAGAACAATCAGAGATGATTTTTCCATGTGATTATGACACCATCCAGTGGGACCAGCATCAAGCCATTCGAGCCAAAGGAAGGCACAGACACACAATTTCCAAAGAAGCTCACAAAACCAGAACAGTGAAGCTGACCAAATGAACTGCCTGTTTTCACAGAGCAACATAAAAAGTTGAAATAGAAGCCACGGTCGTTGGAATGACAGAGTTGCTGTATTCCTGATTACTTCAGCAGGAGAGGAAGTCCCAAGCGTCATAAAATCCTCCCCTATTACACACACAGCCTCACAGAGAAAGACAACAGTTTCATGAACTCTAATGACACTTACACTATGCTGAATGTAATGGCAGAATGTGCTTCTGGATAACCAGGATAAAAATACATACTAGATACCTGGACATTGGTAATGGGAAAGAGAGCCTTTCACCTCTAAATCCCCAGTTCGAATGCAGCCTAGTTTGGTAATGACATCTAGTCTCTATGAAATGAGTTGGGCTCTTTGTCCATTTCCTGATATATAAATGTCCGTATTACAGAAACCACCATGACCATTGAAACTCAGCTTCTTTTAGGCAGTCTCAGTAAAGAAATCATGGAGAGACTGGAACCTGTACATTCTGCCCTGAACCCCCCTCTCACTCCTACGTCATCTTAGTAGATCAGGGTTCAGATCCATTGGCAGGGGACTGTCTGTGTTGGGCAGCTTGCTCTGCAGCTGTCCATTTTGGAGCTAGTTTGTAGAGAAGGAAAGGCTCTAGCACTGTCAGTCCAGCACCAACTACAGGATTCATTTTAGAATCTCTGTCCAGCAGGGAAATTACTTGCGGCTGGGAAACCAGAGAACTGGCTGTAAAATTAACAAAAATTGCTTGTGTAAGTGACTAGCTGAATACAAAGCCATGGTTACGATCAAAGCATTTTTCTCAAAATGAATAGGCCTAGTAATGAGAGCTGCACTCCGCCTCCACAGATCTTATTCTTCCCAAGGCCCAGTGAGCGAGCCCAGAGCTGCTGCTAAGGAGCAGAAGGAAAGGGAGAAATTGGCAAAAAGGAATAAACTCTTCTAAAGGGAATGGAATGGAGAGGGTAGAGAAGTGCTTAAAGCCATGCAAAAAGCAACTATTGTACTGTTGCGGAGAATTTCGCTGCATCAGTGTGTTGATGCCTCACATTTGAAACCACTGTATTACAACTTAAACTAAGTTTATAGTACCACAACCATGGCAGGTACTGCAAAGAGGACAACTCATATTTAAAAGTGTCTGAAACATGTCTTCACCGTTTCTCCTGAGTTGGGAAAGGCAGAAGTTATATCAAGAAACTAGAGAAACTTTGTAATCCTCAATCAACATGAACTGCTCTTTTTTGCTGTGTAATACAGATCAATAAAAAGCTGATGAATTTGTTTACTGGTTAGAGTGAAATGGTGAGTGTTCACTGACTCAGAATCCATTAGCTCCTGTATATTGCAAAGCAAGAAATTCATAATTGGATGTCCCTACCGTCCAAGCTATGACATGGGTTTATATATAAAGGAAAGAGAAGAAGGGGATGAGAATTTTCGGGGCAGACAATTGCTAAAGCTAGTCAAGACTAGAGAAGGTATATGAACGGTCACAATGATGTCAGTTAGAAAACAAGTGCAAGGTAATGTACATTGGAAGGATTAATTACATCTATTGATACACATTGCTGGTTTCTAAAGTAACACACAGGTGGATAGGGTGACCAGATGTCCCAATTTTATAGGGACAGTCCAATTTTGGGGTCTTTTTCTTATATAGGCTCCTTTTACCCCACCACCCCCTATGCCAATTTTTCACATTTGCTGTCTGGTCACCCTACAGGTGGTTTTCATGGACAGCTCATTGAAAATCTCTGCTCGCAATTGACTTTGCAGCGGACCAGAAAGCCATTGAAGAATCAGATAGAAAATACTACTGGAAATATTGTAACACCACCCTAAGTTGATAGTACTCAAGATAAAGACATACAGTAAACCCTCGATTTAACGGACCTCGATTTAACGGACTTCGGATGCAATGGACAAAATTTCTAAGCAAGTCTGATGCATCCGAAATCCATTTGTCGGGGGCTGGCTGCCTGCTCCCGGCTGCCGCCCGGATCACAGCAGCGGGCGGGCCGGCTGCCGGCTCCCCACTGCCGCCCGGGTCCAGGCAGCCGGCAGGCTGGCTGCTGGCTTCCGGCTGCTGCCCAGGTCCAGGCAGCGGGCAGGCTGGCTGCCGGCTCCTGGCTGCCGCCCGGGTCCAGGCAGCGGGCGAGCTGGCTCCCGGCTCCCGGCTGCCGCCCGGGTCCAGGCAGCGGGCGGGCTTCAGAGCTGCCGCCCTGACCCTGTGGCAGTCGGGCTGCTGCTCCAACACCTCGGGTTTTTTTTATTATTAAATAACGGACTTTTTCATTTAACAGACACCCCCTCGCCCGAATTAGTCCGTTAAATGGAGGTTTTACTGTACAGTAAACCCTCGATTTAACGGACCCCGATTTAACGGACTTCGGATGCAACGGACAAAATTTCCGATGCATTCGAAATCCGTTATTGGGGGCTGCCGGCTCCCGCCCCAGGGAGCCGGCTGGGTTGACAGCTCCCGCCCGGCTCCCCGCAGCGGGGACCCCTGCGGGAGCTGTCAAACCCCCGCTCCCCCGCCCGGCTCCCCGCAACGGGGAGCCGGGCGGGGGGGGGGCGTTTGAGAGCCCCCGCTCGGCTCCCCGCAGCGGGAAGCCGGGCGGGGGGGTTTGACAGCTCCCGCCCGGCTCCCCGCAGCGGGAAGCCGGGCGGGGGGTTTGACAGCTCCCGCCGGGCTTCCCGCTGGGGGGAGCCGGGCGGGAGCTGTCAAACCCCCCGCCCGGCTCCTCGCAGCGGGGAGCCGGGCGGGGGGGGCGTTTGAGAGCCCCCGCTCGGCTCCCCGCAGCGGGAAGCCGGGCGGGGGGGGTTGAGAGCTCCCGCCCGGCTCCCCGCAGCGGGAAGCCAGGCGGGGGGTTTGACAGCTCCCGCAGGGCTTCCCGCTGGGGGGAGCCGGGCGGGGGGTTTGACAGCTCCCGCAGGGCTTCCCGCTGGGGGGAGCCGGGCGGGAGCTGTCAACCCCCCCGCCCGGCTCCCCGCAACGGGGAGCCGGGCAGGGGGGCGTTTGAGAGCCTCCGCTCGGCTCCCCCCAGCTGGAAGCCGGGCGGGAGCTGTCAACCCCCCCCGCCCGGCTCCCCGCAACGGGGAGCCGGGCGGGGGGGGGGGGCGTTTGAGAGCTCCCGCACGGCTCCCCGCAGCGGGAAGCCGGTCGGGGGGTTTGACAGCTCCCGCCGTACTTCCCGCTGGGGGGAGCAGAGCGGGGGCTGTCAACCCCCCCGACCGGCTCCTCGCTGCGGGGAGACGGACGGGGGGGGTTGAGAGCTCCCGCCCGGCTCCCCGCAGCGGGAAGCCAGGCGGGAGCTGTCAAACCCCCCCCCCCCCCCCCCCGCCCGGCTCCCCGCAGCGAGGAGCCGGATGGGGGGGTTGAGAGCTCCCGCCCGGCTCCCCGCAGTGGAGCTGACTCACGGCTGGCTCCATATAACGGACTAATTCGGGCGGGGGGTGTCCGTTGTCACCCGAAAGTCCGTTATTTAATAATTTAAAAAAATTATTAAATAACGGACTTTCGGTTTTAACGGACACCCCCCGCCCGAATTAGTCCGTTATATCGAGGTTTCACTGTACTGTTAATTTCTGGATGACCCAAGTTAATAAGTAATAATAATAGGTGCCACAGGACTCTTTGTGGCTTTTGCAAGTTAAAAAAGTTATACCAGAAATGGAAGATGATCAAAAGGAGAGGAATAAAAATTAGAGACAAAGAGATTGAAAAGATTAGGACTGTCTTCTTTACAAGGAAAACAAGGGGATCATGATGGAGGTATATATAATAAACATTATAAAGAGAAGGTGGATTACATGCGTATATTGTCTTATAATATCAGAACAAGAAGTGTCCAATGAAATTTAAAAGACGACAAACTTAAAAACTGATTTGTTTTAAATTGTTTTACAAAATGTATGGCTAACCTGTGGAACTCATTCTCACAAGATATTAAAGTGCAAGTTGTTTAGCAGGATTCAGAAAAACTGGCACATACATGACTAAAGAATATAAACCTATATGCTTCAAAGTACTAGACTTGGACTCTAAGCAACTGACTGATTAGGCTTAAGAAGAAACTTCTACTGTGAGCTGGTTATTCCATAACTGTTAATTGTGAGGATTTTTGTACCTTCATCTTGAAGATTTTGGTGCTGACTACTACCAGAGACAGGATACCTAACTTAGATGGACAATTAGTCTCATCCAGAATGACAATTTCTGTATTTCTAAGGGACTTCTGTGCAACAAAATTCTGGTTTGGGACTATCTGAAGCAATTAGCTCACCGTTTAAATCTATTTCTGTTTCTACAAAGAAACGATTCAGTTCAGATCCACCCAATTTTATCAGGAAAATAATCAGGAGAGCAATGGGAGGGTCTTGGACCTGCCACTAAATGAAGCATCTTAGATTAACCAAGCTGCCCATCACTAGACACTGATTAGGCTCATTACAGTTCTTCAGTTATCACAGATAAAGCCATTAAGTCACATATGGAGATGTTTCTGACTGGTACAAAATAACTTGTGGGCTCCGAATTGTTCAAACTGAGCTGGCCAATCTTAAAAATGACCTATAAAAGAAAAGAAAAACATATCCTTTTTGTTTCTTAATGATGTATGCAGAAGGCCCACAAATATTTTTTTAATGTTCCCCCCCCCGCTTGTTTTTTACATTAGAAATTCAGCTCTCATCTGCGGTATTTTTCCTAGGGGACAGCGTGGAGGGCTGGAGAACTCATATGGTTACAGATGACATCAGAGGTACCAGAAAGATAAACCTGATTAATTGGCAGGGGAAGGGATTTTTATTCAGCCGGTTTAAATTGCTCTCTTGATTTCTGTTGACACCTGTTTAATTCAAATGCCTAACAAACACTTTAGTAAAATATATTTGTTAAAAATTCTATACTGTACCACATTAGATAAGATTAGAGGCTCCTAATCCATTTCTTCCTCTTTCATAGGGGGACCGCCAGCAAAATCAAGAAAGACAAGAGAAATCTTGATATTCCTAGGGTTTGGTTTTGTGTTTTAACCTTTAGGTTGTTTGTTATTGAAGAGAGATTTCAGCGCTCTGAGATACCAGAGCATACAAACTCTGTACTAGTGTCGCAGCACTGCATGTCCAGACTGCAGCCACGCTACACTGTGTTATGAATGTTGTTGAATTATTTTGCTTTAGCTCCATATGGGTTTGGGGTTCAACATTTCTCCCTTTCAAGCAAAGAAACAGGAGCAAGTATGCTCTTAAAATATAAATCTTTCATGCCTGTAAAATAAGGAGGATGGGGACAAGAGAGAAATTCCTGGGGTGTTGGAAGAATTGATTGTGAACAGAATGTTTCTAACATTCTCCAAGAGGTGTCATTGAGATTTTTCTGAGAAGCCAAAAAATGTGCTTGGGGCAGAGAGAGTGGTTCTTATGAAGATCTCTCTCTAATGTAATTTGGCTTTATTAAATTTAAGGGTTTACCACTGTTTCCAGAAAATTTGCTCCTTTCTTTCCTTTTCTTTGCATTTAAGAGTAATGATTTTTCCTTTTTATTTCTTTATTTTATTTTTCTTCCCTTAAACAAATTTTACACTTTTACCACATTTTTATAGAACATGTTGATCATTTTCTTTTCTTTGGGAAAGCTTTACTTCTACTGAACATGCAACCTAAAAGTATGGTAAAAATCTGGGTTTTTTTGTTTGGGGGCTGGAGGGAAATATTTTATATTTTACACATGCCAAGTTCAGAAGAGAAATCATTAAGTATGATTTTCAACCTAGCACAGGCCAGATGTGCAGCAAATATAACCAATGCAATTTTTACTTTTGGAGTCCACGCATGGATTCAAAAAATAACCAGTAAAGAAGTATGAACTCTCCCGTTCATTGCAATACGTTGTTTACTCTGGAACCTAATAAGTACGCACACACCAAGGAAGAGCCTATTATGAATGTTTGCCCAGTCTACTGTGAATGGGATTTCATTAGAGTGGATGAAGCTAGAGAATACTACAGAGAGTACTTCAACAGTACCAGATTGTGCAGAATGTTCCACAGTGGAGCAAAGTGGATAGGAACCTGGGAGGCAGTGGCCATGAGATGGTCGAGTTCACGATCTTGACACAAGGAAGAAAGAAGAGCAGCAGAATACAGTCCTGGACTTCAGAAAAACAGATATTGACTCCGTCGGGGAACAGATGGGCAAGGTCCCCTGGGAGAATAACTTCTGGGGGACAGGAGTCAGGAGAGCTGGCTGTATTTTAAATAATCCTTATTGAGGTTGCAGGAACAAACCATCCGGAAGTGTAGAAAGAATAGTAAATATCGCAGATGACCAACTTGGCTTAACAGTGAAATCTTTGCTGATCTTAAACACAAAAAAGAAGCTTACAAGAAATGGAAGATTGGACAAATGACCAGAGAGGAGTATAAAATACTGTTCAGACTTGCAGGAGTGAAATAAGGAAGTCCAGATCACACTTGGAGTTGCAGCTAGCAAGGGATGTTAAGACTAACAAGAAAGGTTTCTACAGGTGTGCTAGCAATAAGAAGGTCAGGAAAAGTGTGGGCCCCTTACTGAATGGAGGAGGTGACAGAGTGACAGAGGATGTGGAAAAAGCAAATGTACTCAATGCTTTTTTGCCTCTGTCTTCATGAACAAAGTCAGCTCCCAGACTACTGCACTGTGCAGCACAGTATGGGGAAGAGGTGACCAGCCCTCTATGGAGAAAGAAGTGGTTCAGGACTCTTTAGAAAAGCTGGATGAGCACAAGTCCATGGGGCTGGATACACTGCATCCGAGGGTGCTAAAGGAGTTGGTGGATGTGATTGCAGAGCCATTGGCCATTAGCTTTGAAAACTCATGGCGATCGGGGGAGGTCCCGGATGACTGGAAAAAGGCTAATGTAGTGCCCATCTTTTAAAAAGGGAAGGAGGAGGATCTGGGGAACTACAGGCCAGTCAGTCTCACTTCAGTCCCTGGAAAAATTATGGAGCAGGTCCTCAAAGAATCAATTCTGCAGCACTTAAAAGAAAGAAAAGTGATCAGGAACAGTCAGCATGGATTCACCAAGGACACGTCATGGAAGAGTAACGTAATTGCCTTCTATGATGCAACACTTGCTTCTGTGGATGAGGGGAAAGCAGTGTATGTGTTATTTCTTGACTTTAGGAAAGTTTTTGATACGGTCTCCCACAGTATTCTTGTGAACAAGTTAAAGAAGTATGGGCTGGATGAATGGACTATAAGGCAGAAAAAAAGCTGTCTAAATCATCGGACTCAATGGGTAGCGATCGATGGCTCCATGTCTGCTTCAAGTGGAGTGCCCCAAAGGTCGGTCCTGGGAGTGCTTTGTACAGTGTCTTCACTGATGATCTGGAGAATGGCATGGACTGCACCCTTAGCAAGTTTTCAGATGACACTAAACTGGGAGGAGTGGTAGATACGCTAGAAGTAGGGATAGGATACAGAGGAAGCTAGATAAATTAGAGGATTGGGCCAAAAGAAATCTGATGAGGTTCAACAAGGACAAGTGCAGAGTCCTGTACTTAGGACAGAAGAATTCCATGCACTGCTACAGACTAAGGACCGAATGGCTAGGCAGCAGTTCTGCAGAAAAGGACCTAGGGGTTACAGTGGATGAGAAGCTGGATATGAGTCAACAATGTGCCCTTGTTGCCAAGAAGGCTAAGGGCTTTTTGGGTTGTATAAGTAGGGGCATTGCCAGCAGATCAAGGGACGTGATCATTCCCCTCTATTTGGCATTAGTGAGGCCTCATCTGGAGTACTGTGTCCAGTTTTGGGCTCCACACTACAAGAAGGATGTGGAAAAATTGTAAAGAATCCAGCAGAGGGCAACAAAAATGATTATTAGGCTGGAGCACATGAATGAGGAGAAGCTCAGGGAACTGGGATTGTTCTAGTCTTGCAGAAGAAAAGAATGAGGACTGATCTGATAGCTGCTTTCAACTACCTGAAATGGGGTTCCAACGAGGATGGATCTAGACTGTTATCTGTGGCTCCAGCTGACAGAACAAGGAGTAATGGTCTCAGGTTGCAGTAGGGGAGGTTTAGGTTGGATATTAGGAAAAACTTTTTCACTAGGAGGATGGTGAAGCACTGGAGTGGGTTACCTAGGGAGGTGGTGGAATCTTCTTCCTTAGGTTTTTAAGGTCAGGCTTGACAAAGCCCTGACTGGGATTACTTAGTTGGGGATTGGTCCTGCTTTGAGCAGGGAGTTGGACTAGATGACTTCTTGAGGTCCCTTCCATCCCTGATATTCTATGATTCTATTCTATCAGGCTGCTTGTGTAAGAGAGACATTTTTTTAACTCTCATAATGTATAAAGGAAGATTTACGGAGCTAGGAGCCATGGGTTGTGGTTTCAGTTCTAGTGACTGCTGTTTATACCTCAGCATACTTCCTCGTCCCTATCACTGAACAAAGCTTTATATCCCTACCTGAGACAGCAAATATTAGTCCATTCCCTATTTTACACATAGGTTTGCAATAAAATTGTATGGAACCCCTGCTCTCTAATACAGCAGAGGTAAAGTTCATCAGATTAGCTATGCTTCCTTTCATACTGCATGAACCAAATCTACGTGCTGTGGTTATCCTATCTGTAACCACTCCACCACCCTCCCCACCCACAACTAAGGATAGAAGCTGGGATTCTTGATCTCCAGTATGCTGCTGTCATCAAAGAGTTGGGTAACCCACGGGAAAGTGTGTGTCAACTCTCCCGTAAAATTTGGTCCACATAAAACTAGCAATTTCTGCAGTAGCTCAACTAGCTCGCAAATCTGTGTCGGGGATTTAGAGGTCCAGGATTTGGATTCTGTTGTTGAGTGTGGGGTGTGATTTCACAAAAGATGGGCTTGTTTTTCCAGGATGGGTTGGTTGGTTTGCTTGTGTGTTTGTTAATGATTTATTTAATTCACACAGTGAAATAATATCCTTTCAATAGGCTTTATAGTTAAAAAGCATCATAATCCATCACTTATAACAGTCAACATTGTGCTCATTTGTCACACATCTTGCTGGCACACTGACAAGTTTGATGGTCCAAAAGACACCTTTTTTATTTATTTATTTATTTAACCTATATGAGCTTTGGCCCCTAAACCTAACTACTCTCAAGCTGCATTTGAAGGAAGAGGTTAGCTGAAGTGGCAATGTCTTTGTGATTTAGGGGAAAGCTTTAGTGGCTGATGAGTGGGCTGCCACTCAGGACTTTGAGTGGACTGGGTAGATTTTATGGTTACTGGGACATTTGATGTGTTGTTTTTTTTTAATTAAAATCTCCATAGGGTCTGGGGCAAAAGAAAAGTCTGATAAATTCTGTAAGTAAAGAGCAAATTCTCTGCACAGAAAACAACTGTAAGGGCAGAGTTTTGTCCATCTATATATATAAAAGTCAAGTGGTGTATGTATGTATGTATGTACGTACGTATGACAGCGAACTCCTCCCGCACCGTTTGAGCCAGAGACTTGAAATTTGGTACAGTGAGGGGTCTTGGGGTCTAGATGGTCATAAGGGTCGAAAAATTTTCGGATCTCACTTCTGACGCCCCCCAGGGGTCAAAGTCTTTCTGGGCAGCTGGGTGGTGATGATGTCATAATACCCCCTCCAACAGACACTGCACTCGCTCAGCTCACCCCTCCCTCCTCCAACGGAACCCCGGAAATCCCTCAGTTCTCTGACCCTCCCCCCTCCCAATGGAACCCTGGACTCCATCAGCCCTGTGCCCGCCCCCCCCCCCCCACGAAGGTCCCCGGAATCCATCGGCTCTGGGCCCCCTCCACGCCCGCGACGGATCCGAGTTGGGTTTGGTGGGATGGTAAGTGAGGTGGGGGTGTCGGGTTCGGTCGGGGGGTAAGTGAGCCGGGGAGTGTTGGGGTTGGTCAGGGGGTGTCAGCTGTCTGCCCCCTCCCCACCTCCGACTGACCCGAGCAGCGCCAGGCACTTATGCTAGTTGTGTATAATGGCTCTTTATTACCTGCCATAGTTCCCTGCTCCTTGAATTGGATAGTATTTTGGAGGGGGGAAGGTTGATCTTGTTAAAGGACAGGAATAGGAGTCTGGAGACCCAGCTTTGCATATGTTTCCTGCATGACCATGGGCAAGTTACTTTAGCCCTCTGTGCCTCAGTTTCCTCTGCCGTAAAATGAGGCTAATCAACCTTCCTTGCCTCAGAGCGGTCAGCTACTGTTTGTCAACCTAGAGAGAGAAAGTATTTCAACCTGAGACAATGTGCTAGCAGAGTGCATTGCAGGGACAAACAATAAAACATGCCAGGGGGCAGCCAATTCAATCAGCCTAATACATAAGGACGCCAATGAAAGCCTCAAGCCTTTGTCTCTTCCAGACACCTACAGGCGAGGCCTTCCTCCCTTGGTTTTCTTGCTCTCTGCTCCAAGGGCTCTGCTTCCCTGAAAGAAACTCCCAGGGCCCCGCACTATTGTAGCCCCTTCATCCCTTTCTCCTGGCTGCTTGAAAGGGAGGGCCTCCACTGAGGATCTAATATCAAAAGGGTACTGCCACTACACGGAGGGGGGAAATAATTACCAAATTTCCTGAATAGTAAACAGCTTTAGCCCTCTTGAATGCGTTGCTAGCTGGGCCCAAGTGGATGTCTGCCCAGTTATATCATCCAGCTGCAGCTTGGGCGATTGGTGCAGCTTCCTCTTCCCCCCCCCCCCCCCCCCAACCGCCTTCAAAAAAACCTTGATTTAAAAGTATCGTCAACGTTGATCGCGGTGGGCCTGGCGGGACACACTGAATGGGTTCTTCAAAGGCCGGGGGCAGGAGGGAGGGAGTTTCTCCAGCGCGGCTCCCCCTCCTCTGGGGGGAGTTACAGGGGAGCGCCCCGCCGCCGCCGCACACGCCGGGAGTTGAGAGGGAGCGAGCGGGCCGGGGGAGGAGGAGTGGCGCGGGACGGCCAGCAGGGGGCAGCGTGGTGACTTGTCTCGGGCGGATCCGCCGCCGCGCGGTGAGTCCGGTCTGCAGCCCCAGGGGGTGTTACTCTCGGGAGGGGATGGGGCGGAGCGAGCGCCCGGGAACCCCCGAGTCCGCTTACTCGGGACAACGCTGATCGCTCCCATCCCGCGCTCACCGCCCGGCCGGCGCTGCTTCCCGCCGGGCTAGAGACCAGAGCGCAGCGCCGGCCCCCACAGAGGAGCCCAGCCCCAGCCTGGCTTTGCCGGCGGCGGGTTATCTTCCCTGGGGGGAACCTGCCAAAGCGCCTTGGAGTGGCCTTAGCGGGAGGGGGAGAGGGGGGAGATCCCAGCAGCAGCAGCCCTGTTCTGTCCCGGGGCAAAGCCCCCTCCAAAGCTGTCTGGTCCCTGGCTCCCCAGTCCTACCCGGCTCCCTCGCCGCTTTCTGGGGGGAGGTCCCACCGCCGCTGGGAAGGTCGCGGATCTATAAAGGCAGGTGTCGCTTGAGATCAAGTGGCATGAAACTCCCCTTGGCCGCGGAGGGACCAGCGCCGGAGCGAGGAATGCAGGATCGAGCCCAGTTTCAGCTCCTTGGAGCCAGGGGGACACGTTAGGATCCGGGGCTGGGGGGAGGGGGGTCCCTTCCTGCAGCACTGAAATATTACCCGCTTTGGCCTGCCTCCTTACCTCGTACATTTCAGAGCAGAGATCTCAGAGAGAGGAGACACTCGCGCTCCCTTGCGGGGAGGAGGTTTGACACTTGGATCAGGCAACCTAAGGCGGTCAAGCGAGCCTGTGCCCTAAAGCAAGAGTGAGTTTAACACAGGGTCGGAGGCTCGTGTTGCTCTTTAGAGCAGAGACGCTAAGGCACCGATGAAACTGTGCACCACCCCCTCTGCTTCTCTTAAACCCCCCACACAACGCGAGCGAGGCCACGGATCAGCTTGGCCCGTAGGCCCGTCTGTCGCAGGCAGGGGGAGACGCACGCTGGATTTCACTGGAAGCTTTTAAATATCACTTGAAGGTATTTCCCCCGTGCTTCTTGCTAACCACTTCTGGAAACCCAGCGACTACATCCATCTACAAAGGACCGTTACTTGGGTGTGCCCCTTAAATACCTTACCTGGCTCTTGGTTTGTCTTTGAGTCAGTTCTTCGCCGTGATCTATTCCGGTAGTTACGAGAGAATGGCTACAAATATTCCACTTCCTAAGGCGAGACTGATCCTCAGTGAATAGCGAGGCAGGGAACTAACCCGCGGGCTCTTCCGCTCTGCGCTTGTCTGCTCCGGGCTCTGCAGCCCGCAGGGTGAGACGCGTTTAGTCGCCGACGCTAGTAGTAAGCACGTCTCCAAACAATCGCCATCGAGCGAATGAGGGTGGCGGAGGCTGGGAGAGCATTTGCTGTGACCCTTCCTCTCTAAAGTTCTCCTGGGGCTGCAGATCTAGATCCGAACCGGGTCGGTGGGAAATGCAGAATTGTTGCATCCCTATTCCCGTGGCTTTCAGGAGAGGAATTCGCTTAACTGAGGCTGCGTCATTGCTCCTAGTTCGAGCGAACTAAGTGTAGACAAAGAACAGCCTGGAAACTGCGATATGCCCTCAAAATGTAACATTTCTGGCCCATTCGGCTCAACTTTAACTTTACATGAAAATGCATCGGGGAAACACACATCAAGCGTTGGAGCTGGCAGGCAGAAACCCTTTTGCCTGAAGTCCAAGGGTCCTTGTTTTTCAAGCGTCTCAGAGTGGGGAATGAAAGTGATTTCACAAGGGAGGGGGAAAGTTTAAAAGAACTATATAAGCACAAACCAATTACAGACCCGATTTCCTTAAAGAAATTAAATCTCGAGCTCCCGACAAAATTCCCTGCACGGAGCCCTTTAGTTCCCTGTGAATGCCCCTCTCCCCTCGTCAAGATTTACAGAGCCATGCGTGCTAACGAGGACTTCACCAAAGTCCTTCCCTTGGGCACTAGAATTCAGCGTTTCGGACATGGGACAACAGTGAACGTTCAGTGCGGATCCGGTTCGAGTTCGCTCCCTCGCCTGTCTTCCCCTTGTTATGAGTCTGGGCACGGAGCTCTCTGGCCCCACACGTTTCTGGGATTTCAGCATTCAATTTAATAAAATAGCCTTATTATATGGGGGTTTCGGAGCGAATGAACCAGTGATTCCGTTTTAAAAATCCTGGGTCCCCAATACTTTCAAAGAATACTGCAAGTTCCCTTACTTATCGGGTTTTCTGAACAACCGTTTCCCTTCAAAATATGGACAGATTCTTTTTATTTATTTACTTTCTTTATCTTATAGTACAATACGGTGTTTGGTCTTGTACACGTGTGCTTTAGTGTTTCCCCCCCTTTAATTCTTGAGAGCTGGTCAGATTTGAATTAAGAAAGGAGTACTTATACGTGTCTGCCTGTTTCCACATTCTAGCGCAATACGATGTAGATTACGCCTTTGGAGATCCATTTGGATCCAGTCCTATTCAAACCCACATGAAAAAGGATTCCAGGGCGACGATTCTGTATTTAAGGCATAGAAAATACAGCATGCGGGTGCATAGTCCGCGGGAATATGCATTGTGTAGGGGTGTACACGGAGACAGATAGCATATGCGCGCTTTGGTGTGTAAAGCATAAGAGAAGAATACAGTGGGAGACAGCTATACATGCCATCTGATTGTCAGAAAGTGACACACACACACAGTGTGTAAATACTGCCTGCCCTTAGGTACCTCTACCTCACCACAGCAGTCATGTCATAGAGTCATCATAGAACTTCGGGCTTGGAAATCATTGAGATTACTCTCTGAAATAAATACTATTTCAGGTTCTGGGGCCCAGGTTCTGGAGGTCTCGTGCAGGTAGGTCTTCTGCTCCCATGGTGCTTCCTCTTACGTCGCTGGGAAGCAGGGTGCACACGATGGGGTAAGACACTAATATCTTGGGCTATGCTCTCCAGTGACAGTCACTCGGTCTTCATGCTCTATCTGGGGATCAACTTGCTCTGTTCATGACTTGGTGTGTGCGCGTGTTTGTTCGCCTGCGCCTTACCAGTGTTTCAGTGAACTTTATCTCTGTAAGTTTGAAGGATATCCCTGATTTCTCTCTGGCTTTCACACCTTCCTGTGGGCAGGCTGGAGT
This sequence comes from Sternotherus odoratus, assembly GCA_032164245.1. Classification (NCBI taxonomy): domain Eukaryota; kingdom Metazoa; phylum Chordata; order Testudines; family Kinosternidae; genus Sternotherus; species Sternotherus odoratus. The sequence goes on from JAVMKO010000001.1 coordinate 124,348,825, forward strand.
CCCTGAGTATTAATGGCTCAGTCCCATGGCTCTGACCTTCTCTTCCCAATATATAAGAGAGCTCCGCTTCAATTCCCCATCCAATGACTGGATGGTGAAGCTAGACAAATTGACACTGAGAATAAGGGGGACATTTTTAAGGGTTAGTGTAATTAACCTCTGGAACAACATACCGAGGGTCCCGGTGGATTTTAGATCACTGACCATGTATACATAAGTTTCAGATGTTTTTCTAACAGATCTGCTCTAGGAATTACTTTGGGGAAGGTCTATGGCCAACAGGGGATCAGACTAGATGATCACAATGGTCCTGCTAGCCTTGGAATCTAGGCATATGTGCGCTCCTAACCCATCCACTCTAGGGATGATTTTTTTTTTGCCTTCAACTTTTCAGCAACACTTTGTAGTGAGGCAACAGAAAGGTGTTGGTGAAACGTTGTGTGGACTAGAACTATAACAGGGTTTAAAAGAGAACTGAATAAATTCATGGAGGTTAAGTCCATTAATGGCTATTAGCCAGGATAGGTAACGAATGGTGTCCCTAGCCTCTGTTTGTCAGAGGGGGGTGATGGGCGGCAGGAGAGAGATCGCTCGATCATTGCCTGTTAGATTCACTCACTCCCGGGCATTTGGCATTGGCCACTGTTGGTAGATAGGCTACTGGGCTAGATGGACCTTTGGTCTGACCCATGTACGGCCTTTCTTATGTTCTTATATGGGAGGTGATGATTTCAAGAGATCCATACATTGGAGCCTCCCACCCAAATAAATACATAAAAGTCACACCTATTCTCTTCAGGTCGCCTTTCCTTTTCGAAGTGAACTCTTTTCTAACTTGCAGACCGACCTAGCTATCTATCATCTGCTAATCGTGTTACCTGCTGGACACATTATAAATCAGATACTGTACATAGATACATAATAGGTTAGGTTCGATAGAAATGACAATGTGCCCCTCACTTTAGCATGTAGTTTTCCTTGGCTGGTCTGTTTCTTAAGCACTGAATTTAAAAAACAAAAGCAAACAAAACAATTCAAGATGTTTAAAAGAAAACCCCTATCACCAGCCAGGAAAGCAAGGGACTTTGACGGGTTGAGATTTCTATGAAGGAAATGTATTTCTCTGACTTGACTATAGCAAAACCATACAAACTCTCAGGCAATCAAAACTATGCCAATGCAGAAAACAGGAATAACGGTATCAGAAAAAAATACAAAATTCAGCTCTAATCGAAGTTCTCTCACAGGCTATTGCTACTCTTCAAGAATAAACAGGATTTTTAACGTGTAAAAACCCAACGAGTTCAGATTTTCTTTATCATTTTCCTTTCAGATTTTCAACTCTTCTGTGTTTTAACTGCTCTTCCTTAGAAAACAAGGGAATCAGCAATGGTGGAGTCTTGCCTTCCGATGCAAATGCGAGGAGATAATGCCTACAACCCAATTTTGCTTCTAGAGGGGGACGTTGGTTGGCAAATGGCGATGCAGTTATCAAAATCATTACAAGTGAGCCCCAAATGGACACAGGAGGAGAACACAGTTGTGAATCACAGGGAACGGTGGCTCCAGAAACTAAACAGGGTCCGATCCTGCAACTCCTGCTATAATCTAAGAAAGTCCAGTTGATTCCCTACTCGAGCCCAATAGACACACGGAGCGGCGAGGTTGCGGGATCCAGAGCTCACCGAGGAGCTGCGGAACCGGCGCTTACTGCAAGATTTATGCCCAGAGGATTTAATATCTTGGCTTCGGGATGGCTGCATTTTGGAAGGATTTTACAGCAACTGCCCACGATCCATATTGTATCGTTCGGGTGTCCTCCGTCCGGCTACTGTGGCCCATTTTTCTCTTGATCTTTTTTTTTTGGGGGGGAGGGGTAGTTTGCTAAATGGTCTCCCAATAATTTAAGGAAACTTTTTACCCAAGGCTTTTTAAAAGTGCTGTGCAGCCCTGAAAAGTAACAGTCCCCAGGGGCCCAGTGATGAAATCCGAAGCTGGTACAGGTAACCCTGGAAATCCTGCGGTGGAAGAGAAGAACTCGTGTAGCGTAAGCTGGTCAGTCCGGCGCTGAGTCTGGTGTTTAAAGAATAATAAGGGAGATCAATATGGGAGCTACAGTAAGGAAACTGCAAAGAAAAAGACGAAATCTGGCAAAGGGAGGGGGATGCAAAGTCTGGTTTGCGCGGGCCGGCCTGTGTGTCTACTCGGATGTTTATGTAGAAGAATATGAGCTTAAAAAGGCCGGGTGCCAGACCGCAAATGTGAAAAATCGGGACCCCAAAAGAAAAAGACCCAAAATCGGCACTGTCCCTATAAAATCGGGACCTCTGGTCACCCTAGTCTGTGTTTTCTGCGTTGCTGTGTGGAAGGAGGGTTGAGTCCCTCCTGCGCGCTTCTGGTTGGTGTACGGAAGCGAGTCAGTAGAGCAGCCCAGCGAGGCCAGAGGGAGAGGCGAGGTGATGGGCAGGGCAATGGGTTTGTTCGCCTCTGCCTCAGTGAGGCCGCTACTAGCGCTCTGGACCTGGGACTGTTGGCGGGAGGAGCACCAGGACAACACGCACCGGCCGACCACCGGGATACACACGAGGCAGCCAAGAAGGGTGACCAGGGCATACAACTGTGCCACGGGTGTCTGTTGGTTTCTTTTGGGCGAGGGGGGTGGAATCCTTGCTCCTGCCAAGTGTAGTCGCAACACTTCGAGGGATTGAATTGGGGCGCTTCGCAGCCAGACAGTCGTCCCGCCAGCCCGCAAGGTCCCGGTCCCGGCGTGAATCCTGCAAGATCTGCTCGATCCAGTAGGCTCGCACGAGTGACGTGCTACAGGCCCTTCTCCCTCTGCCCCCATCTCCTCGTCCTCCGTGGGAGACCCCCAAAGGGGGAAATCACGGGCCCAGATCGCAGGCAGCGGCTGATATTTGCGGGGTTCGGATATTAACGAGGAACCAGCTGTGAAGACCATGATTAGCTAAGGAACGTTCACAACAGGGGCCCGCGGGCGGGAGGGGTCCCAGAACTCCCCCCCCCCCCGAAAGCTGACCGATGCCGCCTTCCCTGCGGTCCCCTCTCAACCTTTTGATGGTTTGGAGGAAGGGCTGTCCCCCCCCCCCCCCCAGCCGAGTCTCTCTTTGACAGACAAGCACTTCGAGAGGGGGCGAGACGGGGGGAGGGATAGAGACATTGATCATATAACTGTTTTTGTTGCAGCGATCAGGATATAGGTGCTAGAACCGGGGTGCTGGGGGAGCTTCCGAGCCTGGCTTGAAGCGGTTCCCATTATAGACAGGGTTTACAATGTGGTCCAATGACTTTCAGCTCCCCCCACTGTACAAATTGTCCCAGCGCCCCTGGATCACAGGCAGGCAGGGCCCGCGACAGAAATTTGGGGGGCCCCTACTCTGATAGTTTGGGGGGGGGCCCAAGCCCAGCCGCCCCCCCCCCAGCCCAGCCGACAGCGGCTGCCCCCCCCCCAGCCCAGCCGCCCCCCAGTCCAGCCGACAGCGGCTGGGGAGCCCCCAGCCCAGCCGCCCCCCCCCCCAGCTGACAGCTGGCCGCAGCTAGGAGCGAGAGCCGGGAAGCAGCGTGAGCTGCCCTTGCTGCTCCCTCCCCCCCTCCCCGGACTGAGCCGCTGCTGCCGGCCGGGCTCACTGCTCGGCCGGGGACACACGCTCGTCCGGGGGAGAGCCGCGCCGGATGACTACGGGTAGAGCTGTAGGGGCCCCCCTAAAGTGCGGGGCCCGGTACAGCTCTACCCGTAGTACCCCCCTGTCGCCGGCCCTGCAGGCAGGATCCGGAGGAAATCGCTAGACCAAAATCCATGACATCCGGGGGAGTGGAACTGGAAGCCAAGCAAGCAGACTGTCTAAACGCAGCTACACCTGCCTATCTATTGACTTACTCTAGAGGCCTGTCTGTTGTGAATATTTTTATACGGTGGGCGTGTTTAATTTCTTGGTATACAACGGAATACACATTTCTCTGGCCCCACTAAGGTCCTCCACACCTGAGAATACCCTGCTGGGAGCTGGTTTATTAAAACAGCCCAATCCTGCCCCCCACCCTTGTATCCCTGCACCGCATGCTATTGGGTTATGCCAGGCGATTGTAGCATGCAGGGATGCGATCGCTGTTTGAACCTCCTAGACAGGAATAAAGCATGAGGCGCAGGATGAAACTCGTTTTCCTGCGTATTATTAAACGGGCAGCCTTCGTATTCCGCCAGACAACTGTAGAAATGGCGCAGGGCAGCGCCAAAGCCCGGTCTTGTCTCCCTCCCGTTTGACGGACAGAAGAAAGCTGCGAAAGGCGTTTAATATCTTGAGGTTTTGTGCCGCTCTTTAGACGGGTTCCTTCCTTGGAGCCCAGCCACCGAATCCATCGTCTTTATCTGATGCTTGAGAGACTGGGGATGGGGGGAGGAGAGAAAAATCAGGGTTGAAAACGCTTTGAAGTCGCCCAACTGTTGCCGCTCCGGTTTCCCGCCCGTCTCCAGATGCACCACAACTCCCGGCTTTGATCTCCACGAGCCGCGTTTACTCGGTTTTAATTTTTCAAAACAAGGGCTGGGGGGCTGAGAGCGGGATGACAACCGTGCCGGGAGTGAGGTCACGGGGCGGGGGCCGCTGGTTAATGGGGCTGAGGGATGAAGACGCCGGGAAGGGGTTTCCATCCGCGGGCTCCACGGGAACATCTGCTCCGGGCTCCGTTTGCAGCCATTGTTCGCAGGGGGAAACTTTCCGCCTGTACATGTGGGCGTAGCTGTCCTTCGCGCTGCGCTTCTCTTTAGGTGTAAACGGGTCTATTCGGGTGCCTGGGGGTGGCTCACACCTGGGGATTATAAGCAACCCGCGATCTTTTGAAACCGGGGGGTTGGTATAAAAGCAAGGCGGGGGGTTGAGTGAGGTGGGGGGCCAGGAGGAGCCACACAGACTGGAAAGCCCCTTGCAAGGGGCCCACGTCCTTCCAGAGAGGACCGGAGAGGCGATTTCGTTTGCTTTGGAACGGGCGCAGCCGTCCGCAGCCGGCCTGAATCGCTCCCCTAGCAAGGGGCTGAGTGAAACGAGGCGGCTCGGGCGGTTTGCTTTGTGTCTGGAGGGTTAGAGCCATAATCCCGGGTCGGTTGGGGATTAGGGAAGAGCAGGATCGTGCCAGCCAGAGCCGGGGCCTCCTGCCTTCCTGCTGCCCCTACCCAACGACTTTGGGTGCCCCCCATTTCCTGAGGCTCCGGATCCGGCTCCAACAAAATCACACGCTCTTGCCACAGCCCTCGGTCTCTGGGCCGCATAGGGGGCGCGCTGCACGGCAGAGGCCCTGCGCCGCTTCCGAGGCCTGGAGCTGGGCGATCAGGAGATCTGGCCCTGCTTCCCCTAAAGCGCCGTGCTCGGAGTCCCCATTAACACCCCCGTAAGGTCCTGAGCCGGGTCGACCGGCCCCTCCCACCTGTCCACACCTGCCTGCTCATTTCAGGGGCTTCACCAGCCAACCCGCTCTGGACGCGTATCCGGCCCTGCCACACTGGAGCAGACGTGATGAAAATCCGCTCGCGCGAATCCATAAGTAAAACACAAGCGAGTCCAAGAGGCGGTTCCCGGGGCTTGGGGCCCTTTGAATGTAAAAGAAAAAACAGGCGGTGAATTCCACGTCACGACTAACAACAGGCAGGTTCTTGGAGCTAGAGGGGAGGTAGTTGCTGTGTTATTTATTCTGATCGTTATTTATTAGTATTAGAGTTTAATTTGTTTTACGTTATTAATCCACTAGTATTGTATTTATTTCATTATTAAAACCCTTTGACTTTCAAATATGGAATCCAATCATTACTTTTAAAATCTGGCTGAATGATTAAATACACTTTCTTTCACTATCCCCAAGCCTGCACCCTTTGCCATTGGCTTTATTTGGGAGGAGGATGCTAAAGGAGAGTCATCTATACATCTCAGAGATCACGGGAGCAACAGATTCTGATTTCCAAGGAACTGAGGGTTGTTCCTGTCACTGTGGAAGTGGATTAAATGTAAATGAAAGGAGGCACTCTTATTCCGGAATAAGAGTGTCCACACGTGGAGTTAATCCGGAGTAGTTAAGAGCCTTTTCAGGAGTGGAGTGTTTGGGGATGTTTATTAAAGGCTCCAGCGCCTACGCAATGGACTGGACACCTGTTCACACTGAAAACATGAAGTTACAAAGAGTCCTGTGGCACCTCGTGGGCTAATACAGTACCCACTTCGTCGGATGCTTCAATACTTTAGTTAGTCTTTAAGGTGCCACAGGACTCTTTGTAACTTCTGAAATTCCAGACTAACACGGCTACCTCCCTGATTACTGAAAACAGATTCGCGTTTATATTTCTACTGCACTTTATAAATACATGAAACGAAATTAGTACAGTTGCTTACAGTCCCGCAGAGTAAAGCAGACACGTTAAGGAATGAGATTAAATAAAAAATACAGGACAAAAACAACAAAAGGTGAGGGTTGATGCTTATATATCATATTGCGAGGTTAATACAAATTGCAGACCCGATCTTCCAAGCCCCCTGTTCACATGAGTAGTTCTTACTCACTCCTTAGTAGGAGCTAGTCCTTTCTAATGATTTCAAAGGGACTTCTCGTCTCAACTTCCTAAAGCTTTGCAGAATAGAGCCCACGGATAGCACATTAACCAGATGTAACCCCCCTCAAAAGCAGATTCGGGGCAGGAATAGACACTGTAGTAAGACTGCGTGTGTACGTACAGAGCACGCCAATATGGAACCGAAATGACAATGTTTCGCACCCAGAGCCCCGTTTCCACGCAAACCGCCATGCAGCCGCATGACTTAGCACACTCGCCATTCACAACATCCTCTAGGAAAAGCCCCGGGGACTTTTTCCGTTCGCTAAGCAATAAAACAGGATCAGAATTCAGCTAGAGACGCGTGAGTCGGCCTGCGTGGGAGTGTGAGGACGAGACAAAATAGATTGATTGCCAAAGTAAATCGCAGAGGAGAAAAAAAATGTACCAGGCTCCGTCAAAAGGCTAAAGGGAAAATGAAATAAATAAATAAATTTTAAAAAGCTACAGAAATTGTGGGACGCGGCCACGGAAGAGTTATGGGGAGCCATCAACATTTGGTGCCTATAAACCACATCAAAGACTTGCAGAGCAACAACAAAACGTCCCGGGATACGTTTTAATGTCGGGTTTGCGTTGGGCCCGGGCGCACGTGCCGCTGAATGTGCCATCAGAGGGGAAAGGAAGCAGCAGAGGAGGAGTTTGGGCCAACATTCCCCTGAACCCCAAAGTCAGGGAAGAAAAGAGGGAGATGTTTATCCTGAAGAGCGAGAGGAGAAACCACAGCAGCCCGTAAGGACCAGCTGCAGCAGGGCAGCATTGCTCTGGCCCATCAGGCTGGTAAGAAATGGTCTGATCTGTTGCCACGCCTCTGTCGTGGAGGAAGCTTTGCTTTCCCCCTTGCCATTGAACTAAAGCCCCCGCCCCGCGCCCCCGGGCTGGTGTCGCAGTGCACCCGCAGCCTGAGGTTTAGGTCCCAGCAGACGGCGAGGTTTTCTGCGCGGAGATGCCAGTGTGGAGTCGGTTTCCATTGGGGGTCCTTGGAAAGCCCAGACCCAGGGAGCCCGGCGCCCTGATTAGCTTAGGGGCCAGGGCAGGTCTCTGCTCTGATGGGGAGCGCGCCAGCATCCGGACAAACCAGCCCCTTCCCCCCGCCCGCTGATCGCTCTTTGATTGTCCCCCTGGCAGTAGCTCTGCGATCAGTCGGTGCCGCCTGGACACAGCTCATGTCCAGCTAGCCGAAAGGGGGCAAGAGCCCGAAGCAAACTCCTCTTTAGCTGTGCTACCCCCGCCACACAAAAACAACCCTTCTCTCAAGCACATACCCGAGCTCCCTATCTTAGGGCTGCTTGGCTCGCTGCCTGCAGGGTTATCGGGCACTTTTCGGGCTACGGTTCCGGTACTAGGCTGCCAGGGCCGAGATCGCCTTTGCTCTCAGCTCTAAACGAGGTTTCTGCCTGACCCTGGGCTAATCTCTGATCTCACACACTTCCCCGGCTCCCAGCGTGGGGGCCAGGCTAAATCCACACAGAGTAGGGAGGCCCTCAGATACCACACGGCTGGGTGTCAAAACAATTCCCTTCCACATGGTCCGCACAGCTTCCTTGTGTCTTGGATCAGCATCTCCGCTACTAAGGCTGAAGGCCTGATGGGGAAGTTGTCTTCCTTCAGTTCTGAGGAGAAACCTCTGTCTCCTGGAGCAGAACACGTGAAATAACACAAGAAGCGAGTCAGGGAGAAAAGCCACCAGGACCTGTTGCTCCGATGAGTGGACTGCGAATGTTCACATTCCCGGGGTCGGAAATACACAGTTTTAGAACTTCCAGTATACACGACTGGCCTGAAATTCTGTAGCCAGTGTGCCACTGGTGTGCCATCAGTCAGCATTTTCCTCTTTATAAATCGTCCAAATAGGGAGAAAAAACAATAGCCGATTTTTATAAAGAAGCAAATCTATTCCTAGAAGCCGGGAGAGGTGCCTTAAACAGCGAAGGGGATTAAACGTGCAAATGAATAGTCCTGGCCACTAACAAATTCACCAGCTCTGAACAAAAAGGACAACAGCAATATCTTAATGAAAATGTAGTAATACTGTCATATCCTTTGCATGGCTGGTCGATCGAAATTAATCGTGGCGATTTTGTAAATACGGGGGTCCTATTTATCTCACAAACTTTTCTTAAATTTGTTCAATAACTTGTTAGATCAATTATGACGGCCTAATTTGGGCAACAAACTGATCTGGGTTAAATGGAAGAGTTTTACCTAATTAAGGGCACATAAAAGCATAATACCCCTTCGACGACTTTTACAAGCATGCCTTGCATTTACAGTAGCTATACACAGTTATTGTAACGGCTATATCCGGCAACCCTTCCCTATTTGAATGGTCCCGGTGAAGTTTGCTGTGCTTTAGGGTCAGACCTAAAGTGGGATGTTTACAACGTAATATACATCATGTGTGGGGATGGGTAATGCACTGGCCTTTCCAGACTCAATGTTTGGTTCACAAGCGCTGTGCCCCGCCACCCCTCAAACAAAACGCCCCTGTATTTATTGTTTTGGCGGAACTCACACTGGAAATGCCCCTCGAGATTAGACTTTATACCCTGGAAAAGCGGGGAAATAGTTGTCTGGTCCAGCCTGGATTTTGTTTCGGTAACACGGGCTGGCTGTCCGGGGGCAGTACATCGTGTGAGAGCCAGTGTGTGTGTGTGTGTGAGCTCAGCGCTTTATGGGGAACGATCCACGTTTAAAGCGGGCAGCTGCCGGCTTTGCGGGCGCGGAGGTGCGAGAGGTGAATTTCCAAGGCGGGCCATGCACAGAGGGGGGGGAGGGGGGGCAAACACAAGCGGGTCGGCTCCCGTTGGAGGCTCATCACGTTCCCATTGTTTTCCACTTTGCCTTAATAGCTCCCATCTTCCTCAAGCGAGTTCCCCGCCGTCTGGGCCGGGGAATTTTCCTCTCGTTCTTCTGAAATCCCGCTCGAAGGAGATTGTGGCTGCCCCTGCTTAGTTCTAGTCCGGGGAGGGATGGCGGGAGGCTGCGGGGCGCTGGGAGAGGTCCCTTCCCCTCTCTGATCCAGGGTGGAAAGGCATCTCCCATCAGCCAGATGGCCCTGATTCCCTTGGACAGAAAACAACCGGCCGAGCGCTTGTTCGCCCTTGTAGCCAATCGAAGGGGAGTCTGCAGGGCCCTGCTCCGTTCCCCACCAGGGGACGAATAAACAGGGCGAAGCGAGGTTATGGGGGAAGAATCACACACGTGTTATGCCCAAAACGACCCCTGTTTGTCACGACGCACGTTACTATCGCCCAAACTGTATCACTCCGACACGTTCGCCCCGCCGGTCATTAAAACGCGGCGGGTGGGACGCTAGCAAATGCATGACTTTGCCAACAACTTAGCGAAGAGTTGCCTTTTTATGAATGACAAGTCACACCCCGAAGACCTGATTTCCAGCGAGCTCAGCGGGAGTTTGCCTAGGCACTGAGCAAAGGGTCTCGGAATTTGGCAGAACACTTTCAAACAGGGTCACACCACCACACTGTCTGGTTAGGCGTTTACATCGAGTTTGCCAGCCAGAAAGCAACAGACATTTTTTTAAAACTCTCCATGAGTCTGACACGGAGTAAAAAGACAGCAAAAAAGTTCATCTGTTATCAGTTTGCAAAGAAACTATCCATTTCCCGTGGTTTCTCTGGTTCTCTAGCTCTGATTCCCTGGACTACAGTTTTTACTCGCTGGCTCAAACAATGTAACACTCTTACACTATTGTTGTATTTTATAGCGCATACAGGCTGCTCCCATTCAAAACTGTTGAACCTCTTGCTTCCAACAATGCGATATTTATTGTTCCAAGGTTGTTGTATTTTAGCAAATAAACGTGGAAGGCTTTAGTGAAAATCTTTTTATTCCCAATTACCAGATAACCACGCTAACATCAGCAGCATTTAAGAGGGACACGGTCACGACAATACTGATACTATTTGATTTTGTCATGAGAATATTCGGTGTCGTTTCGTGGCTTGATTATTACACATATAATGTCCTGTACAAAAAGCGATCACAGATCACACGCACACCCATGCACACACATGCACGTTCACGTACTTTTGCCACTTTGCCACTTAAGCCAGAGCTCCGGTTTACGCGACTTCCAGAGGTAAATCTCCTTGCCGTCTCGCCTCCGCTCTCCACGTAGCCCGATCATTTCAGTGATCCACCTTCCCCATGTGTTTCCTTCGCTTTCTCCAGCTCGCCTCTTTTCTTCGGGAGTGTCTGCAGAAAACGACAGCGGAGGCTTTTCAAATATACGATCCCCCTTCTCTAATCCTTCCTCTCCGTGGAAAAACTAATACACCTGCGAGCCGGGAGCAAAGCCCACATGCAGACATAGAAACGACGGTCGGGGCAAAGCACACGCCTGGGATTCTCTTCCCTTCCAGCGTGGGCTCCGGGGCGGCTGTCAGCGACCTCCCTGCCCGCGCTATTTTGCAGCCCAGATGCAACGGCCAGAGAGGTAATAAGGCGAGCTGGGAACGGGGCACTTGGCCCAGTTGATCAGCCCCGTGTCTTTCTCCCTGGCCTCCCCTCGGGCTCAGAGAAACCCAGAGCACCGCTGCTTTGGGACCAGCACGGCCGCGTGTCTCGGGCGCCTCTCTCCCGGAGGATAGGGGATCAGCCCCCCCCCCACCGCCCCTCTGTCCGCAGACCCCGCGGCAAGAGCAGGCGGGCGGACTTCAACCGCGAGTTACCCCGCCAGGGAGCCGGGTCGTTCTACGTCCCCGGGGCGCGCGCGCGTGTGAGGGGGGGGGGGGGTGTCGTGTGGTTGTGTGGAAGCGGCGTGTTCCCGACTGGGGGGGGGGTTAACACCAGGGACTAACACGGGTATCGCGGTGTGGGGACGCGGGCGGGCGGCTCCGCGGGGATCGCGACGTCAGCAGGGTTAAAAGTCGGCGGACGCCCTGGGAGCGGAGCCGCCCGTCGCTCGGGGTCGCTCGGGGAGGTAGCGTCCAAAACGCGCCGTCTGTCCGCCCCTGGACTGGTGGGGCGGGGAGGCAGCGCGCCAGAAGCCGCCCCCGCGAGCCTAGGCTGGACCCGGGCTCGGTCAGTGAGGGGGGTGGACGGGGGATGAATTATCCACCCGCCCCGCTCCCCGGGGCTCAACGCCTCACAGCCGCCAGGGAGACACAACTGGACCCGCTCCTGGCACCGCGCCGGTCCCGGGGAGCCCTGAGCGCGCCCCAGAGCGTGTCCGGCTCCCCGGCAGGCGCAACCCCCGCCCCTCCCCCCAGTCTCTCTCTCGGGCCCTAGGAAGGACCCGGCCGCGTTTCCCAGCAGTCAGCGGGTCGGGGGCAGTTTTCATCCCAGAGGGGGGTCGCCGGCGGGTGGGCTCGGGGCCGGGGGCCCGCGGGCACGTGGCCGGCTCCAGCCAAGGACGTTTCCTGCAGCACCCTGGCGTTGGCGATGCAAAAAAGGGAGGCGGACACCGAGCCCGGCCCAACGGGCTGCACGGCCCAAAGCCAACCAGGCGGGAGTCCTGGGACCATGGCGGGGGCGCTGGGGCTGGTTTTATAGTCCAAGGGGATCATCAGATTTTTTTCCTCTCTCCTGATAGAAAGCAGATAAATTTATGGAGGGGGAGCTAAGAGAATAATTACAGGGTGAACGCCGTTAAATTTTATTTCGAGTCCCAAAGGCAAGACCTGACCTTTTATTGCAAACATCTGGCAGGTTTAAGAGGCTGGCAGGGTGTTTGTTTAAAATACTAATCGAGAGTTTGATTCTGGGCAAAAGCAACCCAAGCCCCCTTCAAAACGCTGGGACCTGTAGCATTCTTTTAGGTGTCTTCAGCTACTCAAAGCCCGAGCTGGACCCAGGAGAAGAGGTTGAAGGAGTCGGGTGTGAAATGGGGGCCTGATTATTAATTAGCTAATAATAAATAACAATGCCGTTGGGCAGGCCATACAAAGAAAAGTGTAGGCATGTTTTTTACAGTCCCGATAAATGACCTTGCCCAGCACAGGAAATTCACCTCTCTTGAAATTCCACCGGCAAGCTGCAATTCTGCCTAAATTAATCTCGCCTCTTAAACAAGCGCGGGTTTAAACAGACCCCGATCCGCTTTAAAGACAATCTAAATTGTATTAAAGGCACGTAAATCACCCGCTCACATTAGAAGGCAGCCTTCAGCCCACACCCGCTGACTAGCTTTACCATTGCTTTCAATTACTGGCTCGAAAAATCCCCAGGCTAGCTCTGGCTGCTCCAGGATCCTAGTTAACGTTGCTCGTTGTGTGGAGCAGGATGTCTGAAACCAGCTCCTTGAACATCTGCACGGCGCTCCCACCCCGCAGCGGGCACCCCCCATTTCTTTCCTGCAGTCAGATCGCCAGAGAAAAGGCTTGCATGGCGACGACGGGAAAGCTGGAGTCTGATTTCTCTATACACCCTCGGACCCGACCCTTCAATCCCGGGTCTTTATTCCTCGGAGCAGATTCCTTGACAATGGGGATTAAGGATCAGGCATTTCCTATGCGAAGGATCAGGCATTTCCTATGCGATAGATACATTAGTTTTTAACGAGGAAAGGTCCAATCCTGACACCAGTTTCTGGGGTAAATCCGGAGTCACTCCAAACTGACTTCAATGGAGTGACTCCAGATTTACAGAGCTGTAACCAAGATGCTGGTCCCAAATGCTGCTCTTTTCGTTCAGAACTCTAATGGGCCAAATGAACCCCTGGGACAACTCCACTGAGTTTGCCTAGTGCTTTAGTCGTGGTGTGAATAAGGCACCAGGATTTGGCCCTAGACTTTTGAGAATGAACGGAGATCCCATTTTATGTTTGCTTCTGATTAGTGAGGACTCGGCACAGACAACACTTCTTAACACGCAAGAAGAAATCTTTGCAAGCGAGCAGCCTTTGTTTTCCCATAACAATAACAACAACATGCCTATTCAACTACTTTCTATCTGTGCGGTAACGGTGCCCACATTGCAGAGAAACGGAGGCATTTCTCCGCTTTGCGTTTCTGCTCTTGGTTTAAAGTTAATGAGAAGCGGCTAGCAGGTTGGGTGCTGTTGGTCACAACTTTGGTCAAATTTTCGACATTCATTAGAACTACGAATTTGCATTAGGCGAGTAAATTCTACAGGTCACAATGATACCAGGGAATTTTGACCTCTTTCTGTGTCTCCAAGATAATAAATGTAAAACACAGCCCTATATTAATATATACTGATTGCATCCAAAATCCCCAAGAATTTTATCAAGTGGAAAATAGTATCTGAAAATCTTGCTCCTTCTCAATTATTAGCAAACTCTGTGACCCTTTGAGTCTATAATTATCGGTTTTATGATTATGGGGGTGTAATGTATATATGCTGCGGGTTTTGTACATTTTATTAAAAAACGTATTCCTTTATCAGAACCTTTGAAAGTAAAGGTTGGATACCACATGTAGCTAGCTAGATAGATAGAGACGGAGACAGAGACAGAGAAGGAAATCTTATATCTTAACAATTAGAATAAAAATTGGTAGATAATTAAAAAAATTGTCTACTAAACCAACACTTTTTTAAAGCCTGGGAAACGTATCTGAAGGAAATATAAACTCAACATGCGATTTAAGTATATTGCTTTTCAAATACAATTCCGTTTTTGCTAAACTTCATAAGTGAGTCTGTGTTTTCTTGCTCTTTCACGTCCCCCTTCAAATCTGCTTCCTAACTTGCGAATCCCCTGTAAAATCGTCCTGGCTGTCTGTCTCGCAGAAGAATGCTACCAGGCGTCCAGAAAAGAGAGAATAATTTTTCAGGAAATTTCTTCTCCATTAGCTGTAGCGCGAAACCCCCTGGAAAACAATCGTCTTTAAATAAGTCCGACCTCTCCAATTCCCTACGAATGTAATAATAAAATAATAAACAAACAAACAATAATAATAACATCTAGCTTCCTCAAAACCTCCCTTCCGAGCGGCCTCTATGCAGCCAGGGTCACGGGCTCTGCTAAGAGATTGTGCCACACAGTCTCAAAGGGTTAGCTGAGATCTCCCTAAGACCCCAATGCCTTGCGGTGTAGGAAAGGCGAGAACACCCCAGTGCACCCCAGTTTGTCGCTGTGTATATGCCCGAAGTCCAGCCCCGGTGGAAGTGAGCTGTCGAAAGCGGTATATTTTGAAACAAACCATTCCCAGTTCCCGCCCAGGAGAACTGCATCGAGTTTCCCCCTGTTACTCAGCTGCTGAAATCACACCTTTCAGGGCTTTTATCTTTAAACCTCTTCCTCGACAAGGTGATTGCTTTAATTTACCGGAGCGCTAGAGAGGATTGGGGTGGAAAGAGGAGATGTGAAAGCGGCTGTGATACCACACACCTGGACAGGGAAGTATGTGTGTTCGGCCCCAGAAACGGATCCAGGGCAGCCCCGAAGTCAGGGGCGCTAGAACAATTTGTACCATGGCGGTGCTCAGAGCTATGGCAGCAAACTGTGAAGCCTGTATATGATGGGACCCACCCCAATGCAGGAAGTGCTACAGCACCCTCGTTCCAGCGCTTATGCCCAAAGTTTTCATTTCTGCCCACAAGTCATTGGAATGGCGCATCCATCGCAAAAAATAATTTCAAATTAGCCTAACCATGTCCAGCCATTCTACTTACATTGAAAATAGCCCCACGTCAGCCATTTCTCGCTCTTTTCTGTGACTATCTAATCTAATCTAATCATCATCTATCTATCTATCTAATCTATCTCAGTAATTTGAAGTGTCAAGTGAATTTGAAGTGTCTATTACATTTTCCTCCTAATTTATTAGACATCGAAGATCCAATTATTATGTTGTTGGGCTCTCTATTTTTCTAATTTCTATTTTGTTGATATATTTTCCATGTTTCCTTTATTATTTCCTTTATAACATTCTTAGCGTCTTGTTTATCTTTCTCTCTAAGAATTCAAAATATGTTTCTTCATTAGCGGAAATATATAAGGTTCTTTTCTTGGTAAATGGTGTTACTTTTTCTTGTTACTACGAACTCACTACCCAGATGGTTATATAGATAGATACTATTATTATTGATGTGTATATACATCTCAAACACCGCTGTATGAAAAATCCATGATTATTTTTTTTTAATAAATATCCAGACAACTGCCTGTGCCAGAGTTGGCCTTTACCTGATTTTCTCTGGCGGGATCAATTCTACACTAAAGACCATGGAAAATCCAAATGTCAAAATTCAAGGTAGTCCCAAGGGCAGCAAATATTTAAAATCAGGGCAAAATGGCGCAGTCAGTGTAACACCGATTTCACATCCCGATTGTTCTCAAAATCACTTTAAAAAGAGACCTCGTTTTGGAGGAAAACGGGCTCTAATACACTACGCCGTTAGTTTTGAAAGAGAAACCACCACCTCCACCACCAGCAACAAAGACAACAACGCGGCATTTGAGGCCGTCCCTCATCTTTCAGCCCCGGGTTTTAAGGCCCGTTCAAATACGATGTCTGGTGCTTGAGTGGGCAGAAGTCACTAAAAACCCTGGGTGCGGAGGGCATTAGCCAAACGCTGGAGTTGTTACCTCGCTGCATGTGTAGCTAGATATTTTCCTGCCCGTCTCCACTCTTCCAAGGGTTAATTCTCCTCCAGGGTTGCAGGACCCACCAGGCCAAATTCTTAGCCCTCCAGCCCGAGGCTCCCTCCCCTCCTCATTGGGTCGCAGCTTTTGGGTTTCTCTCCTTCCCTCCCTCCTATTGGCCAGGGACTTTTTTTTTTCCTTGACAGGCGCAAGCAGCCTGCCTAACTCTTTGGGAAAAAAATGCCCCAGAAGTTTGGATCGATCAGAGGGAGGCAGAAGGGGAAGGAGAGGGGGGAAAGGATGAAATCCAGCCTGCCGCCTCTGAGCCAGCGCTGAGCACCCGGGCCGCCCGCTCTCGCCCGGTCCTGCCTCATGTAGAGCCTAGAGGACGCCGGGCTCTTCTGGAGGCGCAGCTGGGGAGGGGCCGGTGGGGAGAGAGGCAACGGGGCAAGCTTGGCCTCTGCTCCCCAAGCTCTGCCTGCCGAGCCCCCCGCTTGCTCCCGCGGCGCGGCTCCGGGCCGGGGGGGGCTAAGATGAGTGAGCGGAGAAGATCTGCAGTCGCCCTCAGCTCCCGGGCTCACGCTTTCTCGGTAGAAGCCCTGATCGGGACAAATAAAAAGCGGAAGCTGCGCGACTGGGAGGACAAGGGGTTGGATTTGTCCATGGAGAGTCTCAGCCCCAGTGGCCAGCTAGGGGAGAGCGAAGACCCGAGCCAGTGCCTGGACCTCAACCCCGGTTAGTGACCCGCCTTTTCTCTTCCCCTCCCGCTAGCCCGGGAGCCGCCCGCAGCCGCGGTGTCCCGCAGCCTGGTTCGCTCGTAGCCAGCGGGGAATGCGCCCTTCCCGAGTGGATCTCGGTGTACTGGCGTGTGGGGGGTTAATCCTGAGGGGGGAGGGGGGTGATTGGGGTCCCCCCCCGGTTTCTTGCTCCCAAGCGCGCTCTGGGATCTGCCTCGCCTGGGAACCCTCCTCCCGCGAGCGCGAACAAAAGCGCCCCCGGGCCGAGGCGAACAGCTGGTGGCAGGAGGCGAAACCTCCCGCCGGCCCGGCTGAGCGGGGCTTGCGGGAAACGCCCGGGCGGAGGCTGGCAGCAGCCGACGGGGGGGGGGGGGGGGGGAGGGGAAATGCCCCCTGCAGCCAGCGCCGCGAGCCGCCCCACAGGTCTGGGGCCCGATCCTGAGCCCGGGGAGGCCAAGCGGCCAAGCGCCATTGAATGTGGCGGCGGCAGGATCGGGCCCCGGCGCTCTGGGCTGGAGAGAGCGGTCCCAGCGCTGTAGTGACGGGCCCGCAACAGCCAGCTGATGGCTCAGGCCATGCGGGCCAGACCCGCTTTGAGCCGGGCTCGATGTTAATTTCAGTGGGGGGCTCCGCTCCCGGCCAGGCGGCCCGTTGTAACGATCTCCCCGCTTGCGCCCGGGGCCTGGCCCTCCTCGAGTCCAGCCTTTCTGGTGGAAAGGGAACGAAGGAAAGACATGAAAACACGGCGTGATTCAAAAATATTCATCCCCGTCACAGACTCCACACTGCCCGGGCGCATGCAATGACAGATTCTGCGTAACAACCCCCGGGGTTCAAAACACAAAAGCTACAAGACAGGCCGGTTGGCCCCAGCTCGGATTCCGGCCGGGGATGGTATGAGAGAACAGGCTGGATTCGCTTACTCGGGTTTTACTTGTTTAAAAAAAATTAAAATATTGACTTAATTTTTAAGAGATTTGCCCAAGTAAAACAAAAAAAAATATCAAGGCTTTTCCCTTGGTGATTTTACTCACGCCTAATTTCCATGTTAAAAAGCAAACCGTCGTATTCCACAGAAGTCTGTAAAGAATCATCAGAGAGGGAGCCGTGTTAGTCTGGAATAGCAGAAGTGACAGAGTCCTGGGGCACCTTAAAGACTAACTAAAAGTTAGTCAAAGTTCAACTAACTTTAGTTAGTCTTTAAGGTGCCACAGGACTCTTTGTCACTCCCGTCTGTAAATGAACTCGGGGAATACAGCAGTTCAGATCAATGCCACGGATAGAGCTACGAGGGGAAAGAAAATAGGCACTTCATGAAAACTATTCCTTTTCGCCAGACGAACAGCCGTCTTGTTAGGTTAGTTGCCTTGGGCTCTTTGCGGCTACACCATCTCTTAAAATGCGATTACAGCAATTATTATTACGATTATTATGACTGTGGCGAAAGAGAACTCTACATCATTTCCAAATCACTTTTTGTGTCTGGGGAAAAAAAAGTTTTCTGTTCATCGCTGAAAAAAATCACTGCTTCCTGTACTCACTTGAACACACGATACTTTGGGACGCAAATACGTATTTTTTGGGGGTACAATTTTAAATGACTAAATAAAGATAGATTTTTCTCAAATCAAGCATAAAAATCGGACAGGAACTGGTCAAAATTTAACAGTTATAAAATGATTTTTTAAAAAGGAAGGTGGGAAAATATTGATAATTCTAGAGACTTTTTCCCTCCCTCCAGTTCTCAAGGAATTGTTATTTTTATGATTAATAATAGTAATTTGAATTGCAACAGCATCAATTTCTTCTCCCTCTATAACCCAAAGATACCTGCCTAAAATGTTATGGTTAGGGAATTCCCTGTGAAGAAAATACTCCCTAGCCATGCGAAATAGTGGAGACAAGAATAAAAAACAACAACAACAGAGAAGTAAATCAAGTTTACAAATTATTACTCAGGAAAATCAGTCAAGTCCCTTTTCCAGTAGTCTGGCAGATCTGCGTGTTATCGCGGTTTTCTTTATTTTAATTTCCAATTAATGCCCTTTATTGGCGGTTACACACAAAACGTAAGACTGTTTAACTTGTCTATTTCTGCATGAATTTGGAAAAAAGAGAGACACCCCAAGCGCCAGACTGGAAAGCGGTTGCACACGGCTGCTAACGTCTGAAATGTTGGAAAGCGAAGTGTTTTCATAAAGCACGGCAAATCAAGACCAGATTTTAAAATCATTTTTAGGGTGCTAGTATAAATATTAAAAAATCGGAGAGTGCAATTTGCACAATCACCTCATTAAATCCATTTAGTCCAAAGCTACTGTAGTTTTCCTTTGCTGCTGGGTGAAAATAGATTAGCTGTTATGGAAACAAACATCTATATCCATATACATGTATACCATATACCATGCTTATTTAAAAAAAATACCAATTAAATGTAAACTTTGAAGCTAAAGTATTTAAATCTTAATAAATCTCAAAAGGCGCATTAGATGTTAAATAAAAAAGATAATAACCCATACTCAAAACGTTCGAACCGAATATAACAGCAAATAATCAACAATGTTGTACCTCGACAATGGATTTATTATTTCTTCCCATAATTTCCATATTTTCAAGACAATTTTTGTGAAAAGATTTCCGTTATCTACCAGGGTTTAATTTCAATGTTATTAAATTGAAATTATAGAAACAGAATTGGCTCTCGAGAGGTTTTAAAATCACGATAATTAGGTCGAGCATAAAATATTATAAATAATAACACATAACTAATAGTTAATAACCAATAATTAATAGTAATTCATGCTAATATTTTGCGGCGTCTGTCTGTATAGACTAACATTTAAGGAACCCGGGCGTAGCGGGGACTCGTTAGATATTTCAATTCATATTTTTCTCTTTGTTACCAAGGTGATTGGAGTTTGGGTTTAATGGGGGGACGTGTTAACGCCTCTCCCCGGTGACTGTCTGTGGTCAGGATTGCTTGTGAATTTCGTGTTCTGGGACCCCTTCCCCAAGGAAACCAAGCTTGTGCCGGTGTTGCTGCCGGACGCTGCGTCCCATTTTCGTTCTCGTTTAGATGCGCCCCTTTTGCGACGCTCTGGGGGAATCGTACAAAAGCTATTCCGCGCAAAACCCCGTGCAGCGGGGAGCCAAACCTCTTCACGTCCTCCGCTCTCCCTTTCGCTTAAACAACCCCCCGGGAAGTGCCCAAGGCCTTGCGGTAGAGTGTATTCAACTGTAATGAGACCCGAGAGAGAGCCCAAGCCGGACAGAGCCCCCCCCCCCGCCCCTTCTCCTGAAGTGCAGGGCAATGCCTGCTGCCCGGATGTGCGAGGTCTTGGATAGATCTTCCCGGTTTCTAAAGCTCACGCCAGTAGAGGAGGTATGAATGCCTCAGCCGCACAGAGTTCACACGCTCTTTCAGGAGTCTCCGTTGACACGCGCCTGAAGCTGGATTCGATTCGAATCACTCCGCGATGGGAAGGCGGCCTCGATGAACCCCTCTCGCGCGCGGGGTAGCTCTGAAACAGGCACGCGGCGTGGCAGGGGCTGTTTGAGACACCCCCTCCCCCAGATCCTGCCCGTTTCCCCCGAGTGGGGAGGAGAGGCCGGAGCCCCCTACACGACTCCGTGCCGGGCGCAGGGGTGAGGAGCCAGGGGCTGGTTTCTTCTGTAATGACGGGATCGGCGCAGGGGAAAGCGCCCCGGCTGTCAATATCCCCTTCGAAACGCGCCCTGGCTCCCGAGCCCCCCTTCCGCTCCTCTGCCCGGGCCGCAGGCACATCCCAGAGGGAGGTTTATTCCCCCCGCGGCGCTGGGCGGCTGGGGGGCGCCCGAAGGAGCCGGACGCCCGCTGGGTCTCGCCGCCGCGGGTTCACACGGAGATCTGGCTGCGCTCCCGGGGCCAGGCGCGGGTCTGGGTGGAGAGTCAGACCCCGCCGGGAGCTGAGCAGCTGCAGGCGGCCAGAGGAAAGCGCAACCCCCGGCTCCGGGAGCCTCCCAAGTCCTGCAAGTCTCCTCCGCCTCCGCTGCCCCCAGCCGCCGAGGGTTTGCATGGGCTCCGGAGCTGAGCCCGCGGCCCAGGGGAGCCATGGCCGCCCCATGACTCTGATCCCCAGGGCGGCACATTAACTGCTGGAGGGGCCTGGCCTTGACCTGTCTGCCCGGGATACTCCAGCCCCAGCGATTTATTGTGCGATCAGCAATGACCCTGCGCCGCTGCCTTTCACCTGCGGAGCTCAACCCGTGCTGTAAACACTGATCAGTCGGAGCCTCCCAGGCCGCTGGGAATGGGTAAATATCACCCGCATTTTAGAGATGGTCAGACACTGAAATGCCCTGTCCAGTAAGGGTTTTAGACAGTCCATCCATTAACACATCTCCCTGGTATCTCTGGGTTTCCAGGGACTTGTAGGCTGAACGTGATCCGCGCTAAAGTTCTGAGTGTCTCAATCAGTGGATCTTTCAATCCTTTATGTATAATTTATTCATCATCATTTACAGCTGTGTCTCTCGTTAAGGACAGGGTGAAATTAGCAGGTTGGGGGGAGCGTTTCATGGGCTCATCTGCAGCTTGTGATTGAAGTTTTTGTGGGTACAGTCTCATGGTGACTGATAATCTCTGAAATCTGGATTCTCCCTTGAAGCACAGTTTTTCTCTTGGTGTACTTTTAGAGATGTACACAGGCCCATTATGTGTAGGCGAGCGAGCGAGCACACCATGGTGTGGTAAGCGTTTTTATTCTTTGAGTTTGATAGCCATACTACAAGCAGAGAAGCCACCCGTGAAATATACACATTTCCCTAAACAAATGCCTGTAACACCTTGATATTACACAGTCTGCCGGGATATTGTTTGTGCCACATATTTTACAGAAGAAAAACATTTGAGAGTTTTACATTTTGTCAAATTTGATCAGCATTTTGCATCCTTTTTCCTGTGACAGCCCACAGCCTAGTTACTGTGGGGCTTTAGAGGGAGAGAAAATAATACATTTTAGAAAGATCTAAAAAAGCTCTACCACACTGCCCTAATTTTATGGTGTGATGACTTGTGTCCTACCAAGATTAGAGACAAAAGCGTTCCACCCTTGGCAAGGGGGGGAATTCCCAAGTCCTTTCCAATGGTATAAAGCTCTTAGGCCTAGACCTGAATGTTCATGAGCTCTTCATCTTCAGCGTGTGCCTGGATGGAAGACTAACCATCTTGTACTTTAGCATCATGTAATTTTGTGGGGGAAATTCCAGACTTTGAGGGAAGGAGAAAGCAAGGACATCTAAAATAATGACAACAAACAACGGCTGTCTGAATCTGCTCAGAGGTTAAGAACTGAGAAGTAATCCTGGCCAAGAGGGATTAGTGGGCAGAAAGCAGGTAAGAGAGTCAAAGGACTGGTAGTTCCGGCAACAATAAATACAGTTTACCACAAGCTTCCACAACTGATCAGAGATTGATCACCACTTAGTTATTTTAATGTATATATACATTATTACATATATTCCTATTCATGTACTTGAATCTATGTATAATGTAATGTACACAGGACATGTATACTTGTATATAGGTTAGAAATAAGATAATAAAAACGGTTATACTGGGTCAGACCAATGGTCCATCTAGCCCAGTATCTTGTTTCCCTACAGCGGCCAATACATCAGAGGGAATGAATAGACCAGGGCAATTATCGAGTGATCCATCCTTTCTCGTCCAGTCCCATCATCCAACAGTCAGATGCTTAGGGACA
Organism: Sternotherus odoratus; assembly: GCA_032164245.1. Lineage (NCBI taxonomy): Eukaryota > Metazoa > Chordata > Testudines > Kinosternidae > Sternotherus > Sternotherus odoratus. The sequence continues at coordinate 124,371,433 of JAVMKO010000001.1, forward strand.
CTCAAAACATGGGGTTGCATCCCTGACCATCCTGGGTAGTAGCCATCGATGGACGTGTCCTCCATGACCCTAAGCTGCCAAATATGATTCCAGCGTTGACTGTTTCGAGCTGAGTTTTGGTTCAGACCTGTCTGATGGAGGGCGGTGAGGCAATCCGGGCAGAGCAAGAGGAGTTGGGAAACGTCAGTTCCATTCTTAGTTTTGCCGCTCACCTGGTGTGGAACCTTATGCAGGTCAAGTCGCCATTCTGCGCTTCAGCTTGCCCCTCTGTAAAATGGGGTGTATGAAATGTACCCCCACTTTGTTATCTGCAGATCCCGAATGCTGTATTAGAATTAAGTTGTAGATAGAAAGCACTACATGTGTATTTGAGCAGAAGTGGCTGAGACTGATAGTCTGTACTGTATTTGATAGTTTGAGGAACTAATGAAAATGTAACCTCCAGGACCTGTATGCTCCCCCTGGGCTTTGTCCACAGAGTGGCATCTATCCCTGTCAGATGGTGACATTGTAGAGAGAAGGAGATGGAGCTGTCTAGATGAGAACCAGGAGTACAGTGTGGGAGCTCAGACTAGGTTTGTGTTGCTCAAGTTGTGTTGACCTTTCATTCTTGAGGAAAGAGCGAGTGAGTGAGAAGGGTTTATCCCTATAGTAATCTCTATTTTATTGAATTGGTGGGTTTCACTGTCATGCCTGCTAAACTCTTCCTGCAGGGAGGTGAATTACTCACACTGGACTAAGACTGCACGTAATGGAATAATATGAAAAACTCCAGGAATTGGTTCCAAGACAGCAGAGTCTTAGAAAGGAGACAGCATGTCAAACACAATGTCTTGCCTTAGTTACTTATTTTGAATATCCAAAAGTATCCAAAATTATTCCAGCTGCAGGAAGTGGGAAAAGGTGGGAATTCAAAGGACATTCTTGTGCGTGACGAGATCTCAGGGAAAATCCAGAGAGCTTCTATTACAGACACAAGTCAAATAACTTCCTACTAACCATCCATCATGTCTCCCTCCTCCTACTTCAGGCTGAGCTCTTATATCGAATATCAGCTTAGCTAGTCTCCCTCAGGCAGAGGTGTCCCGGTCTATCTATATCTGTCTTTACAGAAAACTGATGCTTTTTTCAGATGGAAAAGCAAGAGAGAGATGGAGAGACCCTGGCTCAGTGCAGGGGATGGATTAGATGAGGTTCCTTTGAGTCCTGTGTTTCTATGATTCTACAATTCTTAGTCTGGTACCTCCAGAAAAGAACATTTCTCTTGCTCTAGGGCCTGATCCTGTGAACCCCTCTTCACATGAGTAGGAATTACTCACACAAGTCAAGTATTCCTATTGAAGTCAGTGGATTTCTTCCATGAAACAAGCTTAGCAGTCTTGGGCCCTCAAGGACCAACATGTTTTTTAAATCTGTCTCCCTCTGAGCCCTGTTCTATATTATAAAATATGCTGGTGTAACTAAACCTATTAAAATCAATGTAATTACATTGGTGCAAACCCCTAATGTACATGTACTGAAACTGGTTAAAAAAGCACTTCAACCAATTTATGCTTTAAGATAAATCAGTTTAAGCGCAATATGAACCAGTCTCAGTGCACCTATAGCATGGGTTTACGCTGGTGTAAACAAATCCATTTTTTATTACATTGGTGGGATTTTCTACTATAAGAACATAAGAATGGCCATACCAGGTTAGACCAAAGTTCATCTAGCCCAGTATCCTGCTTTCCGACAGTGGCCAATGCCAGGTGTCCCAGAGGGAATGAACAGAACAGGCAATCATCAAATGATCCATCCTCCGTCGCCTATTCCCAGCTCTGGCAAAGAAAGGGTAGGGCAGGGATTGGCAACCTTGGCACGCAGCCCCACAGGGTAAGCACCCTTGGCAAGCCCAGCCAGTTTGTTTACCTGCCGCGTCCACATGTTCGGCCGATCGCGGCTCCCACTGGCCACTCCAGTCCAATGGGGGCTGCGGGAAGCAGCAGGGTGCTAGCCGCCTCTTCTCAGAGTCCCCATTGGACCAGAGTGGTGAACCGTGGCCAGTGGGAGCCACGATTGGCCGAACCTGCGGACATGGCAGGTAAACAAACCGTCCAGGCCCGCCAAGGGTGTTTACCCTGTGGGGCCGCGTGCCAAGGTTGCCAATCCCTGGGCTAGGGACACCATCCCTTCCCCTTCTGACTAATAGCCATTGATGGACCTATCCTCCATGAACTTATCTAGTTCTTTTTTGAACCCTGTTATAGTCTTGGCCTTCACAACATCCTTTGGCAAGGAGTTCTACAAGTTGACTGTGCGTTGTGTGAAAAAACACTTCCTTTAAGTATTAGTATACTATAAAACAGGCTTCCAAGATTATAGTTTTCCAGAAAGGCTGGGTTTCTCAGTACCTAGTGATGGAATTTTATTAGTTTGTGACCAAATATTTGTGCTCAAACATCTTGTGCAAACATTTTTAATGAGATTGTATGGTTTACAGCAGGGGAGAGGGAAGCATTTAATATTAAATAGTAGGAGCAGAGGTGAAATGACGAGAATTTGCTAGTCAGGGTGTATGGCGTTCCCAGCTTTCATTTAATTTTTTGGTTGAGCCACATTAGCCTTTTAAATGAATGAATGAACAAACACTTCCACCTTTGCTAAAAATGGTACATCTCCACTGGCAGCAACAACAATGGGAATCATAGTGTAAACAGGACTCCCGGCAGCCCTTGTCTTTTAAAGCGCTTAGTCAACTAACCCTGCTTACAGCTGGTCTACACAACACAATGTTAAAGATATTGGCATTCTCCGGCACCATATCTAGGTGAGGTGCTACCTCTAATAGTGATGCACTGCCCGTTGTTAGCAACACTGGGATATTTTTCAGAAATATTTTTCAGTTTCACCCTCTGTAAAATACAGATAATAATACTAACCTAACTGATTGGTAAAGCACTTTGAGATCCTTGGGTAGAAATACTTTTTCTTTTGGTAATGTTTGTAAGGCCCCATAGTGACAATGGCTAGAGAAATGCAAAGTTTTATTATTGTAAAATTAAATGGAAATGCCATTGGAAACCATTTTAAAACTGTAACATGATCAGAAAACCTAGGTCCAGGTAAACCCTAGCACTGTTGTCACTTTCAATGAATCAATACATTATTTTAAGAAAATAAAAGTAATGTTAGAGAGTGGCTGGATAATTCTCTCTCAGTGCAGTGTCGCAAGTTCCATCAGCAGGGAAGAATCACATTTCCAAACTCAGGGTTACATTTTATAAACCCCTTTGTAGTCTCGCAAACCTAAACCTCATAATTCATAATCTGTGTAATGCAATATTATCAGACTGTCTATTGAACAGATCTGGACTGCCACACACCAATTCAAAGCTCACGAGCGGGAGACGTCGGGTGGCTCTGGTTTCTTTGATCTGTCTCACACCACCACCAATTCCTGTGGACTTCACATGGGGAAGTATATTTACCATGTGCAACTCTCCGGGGCTGTAGATACCGATGGCGAATGTGGGGCTAAGGAAAGAAAGTTCTGTCCATTTCCTCATCCCATTTGCTTCTTTCAGGAGAATTAGACTGAAGGTGATTTTCTCACAGTTACTAGGAACCAGCTTGGTGCTTTGAGCCTGAATCCCATTCAGAAATCCTTTTACAAGAGCGAAGATGTTATTAGTTTAAATATCCAGGTGTTCTGGCTTGTTTATGACCTTTACAAATCACACTGTGTGTAACTTGGCTTCCCCGTGCTGTCCTGCTAGCCCAACATCTTAGTCTGTTCTTCTGAAATCATTCAGATGCGCATTATGTTTCACCTGGTTTTATTCTGCCATTAGCACTCCTGTGCATCTGGGTGAGAAAAGTACAGGAAATAAAATGGGATCTGCTCATGTTCTCACAGTAGCTAACAGCAACCCTCCCACTGGTTTCTGTGGGAGCAAGGTCTAGCCCATATATTATACCAAATGCTGCCTAAGCTTAAATAAACCTCCACGAGATAATTGAGATGGGGGATCATAAATCTTCAGGCAACATTTCCTCTTTCAAATGTAGCAGTTGCTTCTGAAATTACTCTTTTTATGTAGTTACCAGACACACACAGGGCTGTGATACTTGGGTCTATTTCTGACTATTGGGTTTAACGCGCGAGTAGCTGAGTGGTGCTGGTGACATGTGATATACAGGCGGTCAGGCTGGATGGTTTGGTGGTCCTTTTTGGCCTTTAAACTCCGACTATGACACACGACATTTAACAATGAAATGAAATAACAAAATGCCTAGTCTTGATCGCGTTGTGGAAGATGAGAAACCTAAAGTTATGCGGAAGCCTTGTATGCCTGCTAGCTACGGTCTTAGGGACAGATCCTTCAGGACGCTGAGCACCCATCACTCACAGTGGCTTTACGGCCCTGACCTTTTAGATCTGAGCCTTTGTGGCCTAATTTTCAGAGGTGCTGAATATCCAAAACTCCCACTCTAATCATCATGACCTCTTCCTTGGGCAGTTACCCAGAGTCTCAGCGACTTCAGTCAGGCATTCATCACCAGCCACTGCCCTGCCCATCTGTGGAGTCACCAGGTGTTCCTGGTGTGTGTCCTGGCGTCTCTCTCTGACGTGGGTCGATCACAGAGAAAGCTACAGGGTTAGCTCACAAAGGGACGTCGATGCCTCACTGCCACTAAATGCAGCTGAGATGCGCTTTATGCCACTCAGATCCTCAAAGTCCCCCTCTCAGCCACTGTCTAACCCTGCCTGATGCTATAGGCCTCTCCATTCCGATGGTTCCTAAGGCTACCTCTGCACTACACACCACTTTGTGTCCCATGGAGGGGCTGCATAGT